>CM029017.1:23593722-23698267 GCA_016801055.1 Panax notoginseng
TACGACAGTTTAAACAACATGACTTGGTTTTGAAGAAGATCATCGACAACCAAGATAAGTCTAAGGAAAATTCACTCCTAACTGGGAAGGCCCGTTTATTGTCAAGGAGGTATTGATAGGAGGTGCTCTCAGATTGTAGGAAATGGACGGCAATGAATTTCCATAGCTTATCAACTCGGACACCGTGAAATGGTACTCTGTCTGAAGTTACCATCAAGCAAACATCCTGGTGTTGGATCATCAGATCACCAGTCATTCCGGTTCTTTAACCCTTCACTACATACAACTCTTTTTCCACACTACGCCCCTCAAGGAAACATACTTTTCAAGCCAGCAGCCTAGTTTCCGGATCATCAGATCCTTTCCTCTTCACTCAGTTTTTTAACCCTTACTCAACTTCAGTTATCCCACTAGGGATTGAACCTTTCACATTTGCAGTTTGTCCCTAAACATGGGATCAAACTTTTCACACCTGCAGTTTATCCTGAACTTAGGATTAAACTTTCTTCCCCATCGCAGTTTGTCCTCCATATAGGATTAAACTTTTCGTTGGCTACAAATTGTCCTGAGGGGCGAACTACATCGACTTGATCTCCTTGATACACGGGAGTACGTAGGCAACCATTTTATATGGCCCGGTCGCAATAAAATAAAAACAATAAAAACATTTCTACTCCCTTCTCCTTATAAAAACAAAAACAACAAAAATATTCCTACACCCTTTTTGCCACATATAGCGTTGAACCTTTTACACCAGGTTCGAACTACGCAGACCTGATCTCCTCTTCAACAGGAGTACGTAGGCAGCCATTTATAGTTCGGTTTAACCCCCTACCAAAACACAAATACTTGTCAATGGTATTGGGATCAAATTTCAATCCACCACATTTCATCGGCTTCAAACCAAAGGGATGGAATTACTTGACCTCCCCATCTAAACGGGAGACTCGGCGACCATCTAAGCTGCGGTTGTTCCTTGAAGAGCAACACCAATCCATAAGAGATGAAATTAACTAGGCTCCTCCTAAATAGGAGTACTAGTGACAATCTGTGGTGCGGTCAATCTCAGAGAAGAAAGCCATAATCCTCTCCACATTTCCAAACAGAAATCAGTCCCAAGACACTAAAGATGGTAGGGAACACAGATCAAAGATCCATTCTGAACTGTCCAGAGACAACTCAATGTCCATCCAGCAAGGAGGAATTCAGAATACATCAAGATCACAAGCCTTGAAGAAACAGGCAAATATCAAGCAAGTATTCAGGCATATCTAAAAGGGAAGTGATCAAAAATATATTTCCCTGCTATATATAATACTGTTTGATATACACAATATAAATTATACATGACAAAATGGCTAAGCTAGTCTGTACAGGAAAATACAATGCTATCTACAGATCGATATGCATGCGGGCTAGCAGATCTAACATAGCATCTCTCTCCGAAGAAGGAGGTAACGTTGTGGTCTCCTGTACAAGGATATCCACATGAATCAGCAAGTCTGAGGCCATCTACATAGTGACTCGATGTTCATCAATGTACGCACTCATCTCGGCAAGCATACTAATGGTCAGGGATCTCACTATGGTACTATCTGTGACGGCTACATCCCGGGCAGATATGGCGCTATCCCGCTCAACAATCACTACATCTCTAGCAGATATGGCCTCATTTCGTTCAACAACAGCGGCATCTCTACGAGCATACTCCTCCAAAGTATGAGTCAACTCCTAGGTCCCAAGCTGGAAAACCTGCCTCTCCAGTACACAGTGCTCCAGCGTACCCTCCATATATCCTACAGGAACTTGAAACATCAAAAGGGTCATGGAATGCTGAAATAGCTTATCTACGGTCACCCTATCTGGGGGTGGCATACTATCATACCAATATCTCAGATGGGATGCCTCTAATAATGGCGGGGTATGATCTATGCGGCTGACTGTCGAAGAAGACATCTGTGTGGGTCGTATCATAATACCATCCAGGGGTCAATGCTGAATATCTCTGGACATACATACATATGCATAACATGATACATGCATAACAAATAATAGATGGCAATATGATGCAGGGGATAGAAGATAATACATACATTCCTAAAAACATCATCTCTGTACAGCTAAAAATATAGGGAAATGGGGCACAGACACCCTACTACTAACAGAGGCTTATCAAAAGATATAGCGAGAATGGGGCACAGCCACCCAATATCTAATAAGAGGCCTATCAAAAGAGATAACGATAATACACATCAGAAGAAGACAATGGTGGCAATATCTACATCATCAATCCTATCCACGTGATGTAACTCCTCTTGAATCACTAGATCTCTATCAACAGGGATGTCAGGCCTATACAAAGGAGGATCTGCATCAACAAAGCCAAATGGGTCATCTGAGGGGCCAGCTCCTGTACTGGAAGGATCAAACGAATCTGCCTCTGCTAGATCTCTGCCCAAATACCGTATAAAGAAATGTGCCCGGTCCAGTCGCTGGGTCAAGCTGTCAATCTGTGTCACATGAGTCGGATCTCGGACACAGACTAGCCAATCCATTATCATCACGGATCCTGGAACCGTATCCCCCATGAACTGAGTGGCGCGGATTTGGGCTCTAATGGTACGAGGGATCCACCAATGCTAGAATACATCCTGACTGCAGGGACCCTCTGACAATGTAAAATCTTCAACACCCAACAATGGGATATCAATGACGGGTGACTGCGACACAGGCCAATAACGCCTGGTAGGAGGCAAGATCGGTATACAGATCTCTCATGTGGTGCTCCTAATAGCACGCTCTCCTAACTAGAGATCCCATCCTCCATCAGTAAAGAGAGGAACCCTACGGGTGGAAATCACGTACTCGACTCCAGTCGGGTACCCATCCTCAAATCCAATGGCCAAGTGCTCCTAAGAGTAGGGAATCCATGTGATGACATCAGCTGTCAACAACTCCAACTGTAGGAGATAATGAGTGAAACCCTCAGCTACAAGGACCTCCGACAGTATGGAATGATGCCATCGTCGTCCTCGTGGATAGGTACCAACCCTAATACACTCACAGGACGTAAGCATGGGAGCCTCTCATAGGCCCAAAACTGCCAACATAATGGCAAACATCTGCTGTCAGTTAACACTCTTAACCTATACATGGTAAATTACAAGAGAAATACTCACCAGCAGAAATGGGTAAAATCCTAACCAAGCCTCGGTCAAGCCCTGCGAGCGCATACGCATGCCCCTGAGGAAATAGGCAAAGGTATAGGAACTCCAATCATACTCTCCAATACGGTCCACATGTCACGTGGCACTGATCAAAGCGAACAACACCATAGAAGAGTTATCCGCTATGAAGCAGCCCCTAATGATCATTAGGAACAATCACCGAAGAATGTGATCCCTGACTCTGACATCAGCTGGTATGGACTCACTCAATAGCCCACTCATAGCATCTACGCTCAAAGGACTCGTACGGACAGTCCTGCCCTTGAGCGCCTCCGTCGGAACTCCTAACAAGGATCTGATGGTAGTCAGGGTAATATTCGACGTGCAAGGCACTGGTGCCCCTCCAAACTCCATACCTGTGATAAATTATTAATCCATCAGCGTCATCATCACATCACAGTCCAGCAAATGGAGTGACTGAGTCTGGTGAAACCAGCGCTCAGACAATACCTTGAGGTAACCCCAGGGACAGCGGCAGGGAAGGATGGAAAAGAATGCCCCAAATCCCTAGTCATGAACAATCGCTCTATAGTCAGGATGCAGAGCCTGGTACATGGAGTGAATGCTGAACCAGTTCTCTCGAGGCTGTGTAAAGTCGGGAACTTACATAAAATGCAGACTGATATCAAAATCCTTTACTCCTCATCAATAGGAAAGAAGGAAGATTAAGATCTAACTTCATACCTCGTTAGCATGTAAATACATCGAGGGATGTCGACTCAGATCACCTAGAAGCTTTGGGTTTGCCACCTGAATACTCGGGAGGTCCCTATAGGGAACATGTACAGCAGGAGCGGGGTCCGTGACCGGAATATCCTCCTCCTCGTCCTCAACGTTCGGCACATCAACCCGGACTAGACGAATCACCGCCTTCATCAAACGACGAGGCTGTCTAACTGAACGGGGTCGAGGCACTTCAGAAGCCCTCCTCCATACACCAAAAGTGGTCCTGTGGGAACTACTCTGTTGATCCGGATCCATAATATCTGGATAAAAGTCACCAAATCACCTCAACAAGGGTGTGATAATTCTAAAACCTGGAGCTTTCTTTTAAAAATACATTTTATGACTACATGCATGCATTACTTTAACATACATCTACAGTAGAGTTAAAAATGCATGATTCACTAATGCCTACATTTTGGAAAATTTTCCCATAATCTCCTCTATAAATAGGACTATCCACATGCACATAGGCATGACTAGGTGGCCATTCAGTAGCACACTTGCTCACAGTCATATACATACTATTTGCATAGAAAAGTTAAAGTCATCAATCCATAAGGGTAGCCTAAGTACCAGGATTACTTTGCTTTACCACCTTTGCTCATTTGTCCTCAAAGAGGATAAGAAATAGCAAAAAAAGGTGCCAATTTGACTGTTTCAAAAGTCAAATTTTTTCACATCATTATGTTCAGCATGATTTAATACTAACATTTACTATGTTGAATATTTTTTATCAAGTCATTTAAGCATACATATTCACTACTATGCATCTAGATGCATTTCATATGTAATAAGTCATTTTCTAACGGATAAAAACTGGAAAAGAAGACATGCATACATTACCAGGACAGTGTAGAATACTTGTGCGGTGACAAAATTTGTAGAAAGATGTCCGAACTCAGTAGATCTGAAGAAGAGCTCTCGAATTTCCTGTGCGACGCAACGTAAAATGACTTGCAAAAGTAAACTAGCCCATTAATAGCCATCTACGGTTGGTCGCGAGTCCACCTGGCTACTACAGGTGTACCTGTGGCACCCCTACGTGGGGCTCACCCCTCCAGCTTGGTCCAGTTTGAGTTGTAAAGGAGTTCACACAAGCTGAAAAGGTCAAATCAGGGATAAAAATGCTACGCGATTGAGCAGAATAGCCTGAAATCCTAATTTTCCTAGACCTGACTGTGGCTTTCATATCATTCATTGGTATTTGCCCAAACACAGGGTATACTATACTGATGATCTCAGTAGTTGCAAATCACATTCGATAATAGCGCACAAAGGTCCAATGCCGTCAGTTCAGGGTCATCATTCTCAAGTATCCCTAGCGGGGGTTATAACGCATGGTCATCTGTCCAAAAACAGATCCCCGGCGGGGGTTACAACGCATATTTTCCGTTAATGCACACGTCAGCAAGGATCAAACAGATCCCCGCGGGGGTTACAACGCATACTTTTCGTTAATACACATGTCAATGAAGGTCAAGCAACCTTGACGTCAGTTCAGCCGTTAGTAAGTAAACCCAACGATGCATCGGAAGCCATCCGATGATTGCATCAGTTGATACATATATCAACAAAGTTCAAGCAACCTTGATATCTAGCCCCAGTAGGGAGTTCATCCGTTGATGTATAAGTTAGCAGAGGTTAAGTAGATCCCCGGTGGGGGTTACAACGCGTGGTCGTCCGTCGGTTCACACGTCAACGAAGGTCAGGCAACCCTGACAACACATACTGTTGGCAGTAAATTTGACAGAATATTGATATGTCCTGGCGATATAAACTAGGAGAGATCAACATCATCGGAGAGAATCGATGATGGAATATGTTATACACATCCTCAAATAGACAAAGCTTTATCCCCCCAGATCTCTTGTACACGAGAGGCACATCTTTGGAATAAAGTTTCTATCAAGGATTCAGGACATTGGTGATAGCCCCAACGTCAACATCCTAAGAGGTTTAGATCACGCATCCAAGCTTGTCATCATTGCCATCACCGGTTGAAGTAACAGAGAGTCAGCAATCATCCCCAGTATATGGGAAAATAATCCATATGCATCATATATTTGCATTATGTTGCTACATATAGCATCATATTTATCTTGTTGCATTTCAAGTGTCTATGATTCTTTATCCTATCCATGCCATTACATTACATGAATATGATAAAGAGGGGCATCTGTAGACACTTAAAATTTTCTGCACACCTGTTACTGACATTGCAAGATGGCAGATTTGTCTTTCAAAGATAACCCTGGAAGACAGCTCACATCCAGTCCAGATACTATCGGAAGTTCAGTTTCAACCCCAGAACACACACCGAGAATATTAGTTCCAATACCAGAAATTCCACCGGAGAAGGCCGATTCATCTCGGAGATAACCTCGAGATATTCTATAAGACCCCGAATTTTATGAAATAAAAGTATTTAATTTTTTTTATAATTACAATTCAGTAAATGGTTAAATTGATAAAAAGTTAAAGTTAAGGGTGATATATGAATTTTTTTCAAAAATAAGCAAGTGGTTATAAAGTATTCATTGTTGTCGGGGAATATTCGTTTGGTCGTGGAATATTTTTTCTGTCGGGGAATATTCGTACGACGGCGCAGCCATTTGTGGACCCCATAACAGAATAACTGTCGGATGAAGAAAATGACAAAATTGAGTTTTTACAAATAACGGCGTAGTTGTTACCGTTAACACTGTTAGAATATTCGGTGGTTAAAATACAGTAATACGCGTTATTGCACAGTAGCACACGGTATTGCACAGTATTTTTTCAATTATTGATTCTTACGTAAGAAGGCACTACTGAATAATTGTCACAGTAATTACTGTTCAATATTTTATTTTATTGATTCAATAATTGCTGCGTTGATATTTTATATTATTGTTGTTTCAATAATTGTCACTGCACATTATTTCCCATTATCAGATCAATAATTCATATTATTTGAATAATATTATTAGAAAAAATTATTGGCAATGTTATTTAAGACTTATTTGTTTATGATTCCGCACAGATGTTTAAGGTTAGTTTAACCTGGGATTGTATTATTATTATTTGGATGTTGTAACCCTTAAGGGGAAGATTTTCATTCTATCTATTGCATGGTTTGCATTTATTATGGGTAGATAACAGTCATAAGACTATGGACCTTTCTTCTCGTACTTAGGAGGATCAGCCCTTAGTACCATACTGTGCACAATATCTTAACGCTAACGCATAAGTAAATCCCTTTGCAGGGTTGTTCATCTCAGTTTGACATTCGAGTCCGCACCAAATGAAGTTTGGTTTGGATAATTCAATAAGGGTTCTGAAATTTAGAACGTTCATCAACTATGGACTAGTCGAATCAATAAGGTTCACTAGTCTAACAAGGTTCAACAATAATGATATTCAATTTGAATAATAATCTCAAGAATTATACAATAGAACAATTATTGTATAACGAATTCATACTTTGAAAGGATAATAAATCTTTAATATAACAATTCGAATTTGAATAATAGTAATGAGAATTTACTCAAGGTAAATAATAAACTTGAACAATGATAACAAGTAGGGGTAGGAAACTTGCCTCGTGCGTAGGCTACACGATTACTACTTCCGTTCACCACAAATTCTACACACATACCATATGCATTCACGATATTCATTAGTTACATTTTCACTTAATTATTTAATATAAACTCCACTTTATTTAACAAATCATTACCCTTCTAATTTAATTACTTAATTAAATTAGAATATTTTCATTCTCTTACTATTATTACACTCGAATAAATTATTTCAAAATAATTTCTATCGAATATTTATTTTATTTCATAAATATCTCAATTAAAATATTTACTTTATTTTATAAATATTTTAATAATAATTTTCATCGGATATTTATTTTATTCCATAAATATCTCAATTAAAATATTTAATTTATTTTATAAATATTTTAATAATAATTTTCATCGAATATTTATTTTATTCCATAAATATCTCAATTAAAATATTTAATTTATTTTATAAATATTTTAATAATAATTTTCATCAAATATTTATTTTATTCCATAATATCTCAATTAAAATATTTAATTTATTTTATAAATATTTTAATAATAATTTTCATCGAATATTTATTTATTTAATTTTTTTTTAAAATTTTTTTTTATCTACCGTGGCGGGGTAATATAGTTTGGTAACGCCCGTCGGGGGCGGGGTTACCCAGGCTCATTTTCTGCAGTTTTTGTAGTTCTACAGTTAGCGAACATAACAAGCCAAATTAGGCCAAAAATCAATCCCAAGTAAATTTATACGTTCTGTGAAGAACACAAAATATGGCCATAACTTCCAAATTAGTTAATTTTACACGATTAAATCATACCCACATGTTAGAATTCGCATATAATCATTACCCAACATCTATAGAATGATTTTAACCCATTAAAACATATAATCACAGAATTAAAATCTATAATTTCACTGACTTTGATGTTCTTGAAGGTTTTGAAAATAAAACATGAAAATTGTCACTACGGATTCATTATAACACCGAATCCGTTCGTTTAAAGTTTGGTCTCTTCGTATCAACATGTATAATAAAATACAAGTGTAAAAGTTAGGAATAATATATAATCAACGCATGAAATGCCACGTATAAGGCCATATGGCTAAAACCCAAATTCTGTAAATTTTGAAATAGCAAGTCATCGTATTATGAAACTTATGATATGGTTTACAAAATATATATAATTAAATACGATGTGATGTGCCATAACACATACAAAACCCATAATCATTACTCATATCTCAATTACAGAGGCTTTACAGTATGAACGAAAGCCATTTTCATAAAACTCAAATAACGTAAAAATAGAATTTGGTTTGGAGAAATTACCCAGAGTATAAATTAAGAAGAGGTGATCCAAGATGATCCTTTCACAATTACCTGATGATTACACACTCACAATATCTCTAATTCTCACAAATTTTCTCTGATCAATTCTCAATCTCTCTCCCTCTCTGCTCTTCCAAACTTAGAATAATAAAAGAAAAGAAAAGAAAACGTCGTATTATAAGAACTCGACTGATGCGCAATAATGGTCAGTTAACCCAGTCGTGGGTAACTGCTAGTAACCCCCACTAAGGTCATGTTTGGCTAGCATAATAGATTTCAAAACTCATTTAATTTAATAAAGCTTTATCATATAGTTTAATTCATGTCACACCACTTGCACAATAATTCATATATCTTATTTAATATAAATAAAATATAATAACTTCTCATAAATTCACATAGTCATATATTTAATTTTCTCATTAATTAATTATATTAAATTATTAAATCTCTAATTAATAAATAAATTAATTAGAATAACATCATGCTTAATTAAATAATTTATTTAATTCAATAAGCTCACATAATTACATACTTGAATAATAAATATTCTCCACATTAATTTAATAAATGTAACACATATAATTAAATTAATCTACCACAATTGCATCAATTAATTATTTAATCCAATAATTAAATCATCGAAAAAAAATATTTATTTAACTCAATAAATATTAAAATTAAATTATAAAAATCTCGTTCGTCACATCTTTCCCTCCTTAAAAGGATTCTGTCCCCAGAATCACGACTCAAAAATTTCGACCCGTTACATTCTCCCCCCTTACAAAGATTATGTCCCCAGAATCGCTTACACATAATTAAGTAAATAATTGAGGGTAATTCTTCATCATATTCTCTTCGAGTTCCCACGTAGCTTCTTCAGCGTTGTGGTTCCTCCAAATTACCTTAACAGAAGGTATAACTTTATTTCTGAGAACTTGTTCTTTTCGGTCGATAATTTGGACAGGAATTTCTTCGTAAGATAAGTATTTCTCAAAATGCAGGGGTTCGTATTCAATTACATGCTTGTAATCGGCCTTGTAGGGTCGTAACACAGACATATGGAAGACTTTGTGAACATTCTCGAGTGATGGAGGTGAGGCTACCTCATATGCGACTTCACCGATTCTTCTCAGTACTTCAAAGGGTCCAATGAATCTTGGGCTCAATTTTCCTTTCTTTCCGAATCTGATCTTTCCTTTCCAGGGAGAGACCTTCAAGAAAACATAACTACCTGATTCAAACTTGATATTTTTATGATGTGGGTCAGCGTATTTCTTCTGTCGATCTTGAGCCGCTACCAGTCGTGCTCGGATCACTTTGACTATTTCTATTGTCTGCTGTACCAATTCTGGCTCTAACAATTGTCTCTCACCAACTTCATCCCAGTAAAGAGGAGTTCTGCACTTTCTGCGGTATAACGCTTCGTAAGGCGGCATGCCAATACTAGCGTGGTAACTGTTGTTGTAGCCGAACTCTACTAACGGTTGGTGATCATCCCAATTTCCTTTGAAGTCCATCACACAGGCTCTTAGCATATCTTCTAACTTTTGAATTGTTCTCTCGCTCTGTCTGTCTGTTTGAGGATGGTATGCTGTACTCATTCGCAATTGCGTACCCATGCATTCCTGAAGATGTTTCCAGAAATTTGATGTGAAACGTGGATCTCTATCAGAAATAATTGACACCGGTACTCTGTGCCTCGAAACAATCTCTTTTACATATAACCTCGCCAATTGATCTAAATTGAATCTAATTTTGATTGGATGGAAGTGTGCAGATTTCGTCAGTCGGTCAACGATAACCCATACTGCGTCGTAACCTTTCTGAGTCGTCGGAAGGCCAACCACGAAATCCATTGTAATATGTTCCCATTTCCATTCTTGGATTTCCAATGGTTGAAGCAATCCACTTGGTCTCTAATGTTCTGCTTTTACTTTCTGACAGGTCAGACACTTGGCAACACATTCTGCTACATCACGTTTCAAATTCGGCCACCAGAAATGTTGTCGAAGATCTTGATACATCTTTGTACGACCAGGGTGAATCGAATATCTTGAACTATGAGCCTCACTCAGAATTTCTTCCTTAATTTTTTGTACTGGCAGAAACCAGATTCTACTTTCAAATCTTAATATTCCTTCCTTATCCATCTTAAATCTTGGTTCAGTTCCTTCAGATATCTTCTTTGTCACCTTATTGCATTCATCATCTAGAAGTTGAGCCTCCTTTACACTATCCAGTAGAGTTGTACTAGATTGCATCTGAAATAGCTTCTCATCAATATCCATTAGATACTTCACTTCCAATTCCAGTTTCTCCATTTCCACAATTAGCTCCTCCTGAGCAGTTAACATCATCAATTTCTCACGACCCTTTCTACTTAAGGTGTTGGCAACTACATTTGCCTTACCCGGATGGTATAAAATCTCACAGTCGTAATCCTTGATTAATTCCAACCATCTTCTTTGATGCATATTTAAGTCCTTTTGTGTGAAAATATATTTCAGACTCTTGTGGTCTATATATATTTCACACTTCTCCCCGTAAAGATAGTGCCTCCAAATTTTTAAAGCAAAAACAACTGCAGCTAACTCCAAATCATGGGTCGGGTATCCCTTCTCGTAATCCTTCAACTGTCGTGATGAATACGCGATGACTTTACCATTTTGCATTAGCACACAGCCAAGTCCTTTATGCGACGCATCACTAAAAACAACAAAATCTCCTGTATCATCCGGAAGAGATAACACAGGCGCCATACTCAACCTCTCTTCAATTCTTGAAAACTTTCCTCACACTTCTCTGTCTACACAAATTTTACAGCTTTACGAGTTAAATTCGTGAGCGGAGTTGCGATCTTGGAAAAGTCTTGAATGAATCTTCTATAATATCCTGCCAATCCAAGAAAACTTCTTACTTCTGACGGTGTTCTTGGCTGATCCCAATTAATCACGTCTTCTACTTTAGATGGATCTACTGAAATTCCGTTTTTATCGATCACGTGCCCAAGAAATTGCACTCGTTCAATCCAAAATTCACATTTCAAAAACTTGGCATACAACTTTTCCCTTCTCAATACTTCCAATGTTAATCTCAAATGCTCTTCGTGTTCTACTTTGGTTTTCGAATATACCAAAATGTCGTCTATAAATACCACTACGAACTTGTCCAAAAACGGCTTGAACACACCATTTATTAGTCCCATAAATGCTGTAGGAGCATTCGTAAGACCAAACGACATTACTAAAAATTCGTAGTGACTATATCGCGTTCTGAACGCTGTCTTCGGTACATTCTCTGGCCTCACCTTCAGTTGGTGATAACCGCTTCTCAAGTCTATCTTGGAAAAGTATCTTGCTCCCTTCAATTGATCAAACAGGTCGTTGATCCTCGGTAATGGATATCTGTTCTTAATCGTGACCTTATTCAGTTCTCTATAGTCAATGCAGAGCCGCATCGATCCATCCTTCTTTTTCACAAACAACACCGGCGCTCCCCACGGCGATACGCTCGATTGGATGTACTTCTTGTCCAGTAATTCTTGTAATTGTACCATTAATTCTTTCATTTCTACAGGTGTCATTTGGTATGGTGCCTTCGATATTGGAGCAGTTCCAGGTGCCAAATCGATCACGAAATCTACCTCTCTATCTGGTGGAAGTCCTGGCAAATCGTCTGGAAATACGTCAACAAAGTCCCTCACAATCGGTATTTCTTCTACCTTCAGATTCTCTTTTCGACTGTCGACTATGTAAGCTAAGTATCCTACACAGCCTTGTCTTAATAACTTCCTGGCCTACATCATCGTCAGACAACTCGCTTGTCTAGGCGATTTGCTACCATAAAACACAACCTTTGACGGAGTCATAAGGTTAATACGCTTCTTTTGACAATCAATTACAGCCCCGTAATTGAATAACCAGTCCATTCCCAAGATAACATCAAATTCCTCAAGTCGAATAGGGATAAGATCTACATTCATGATATTACCCTTAATATCCACTCTACAGTTCTTATGCACGTACTTAACAGGGATTATCTCTCTATTCGCAATTTCTATGTTCATGGGATGTTCCAACTCATCCTTAAGCAAATCTAAACTATTAGCAAAGTCATCGGATATAAAGGAACAAGTAGCACCTGAATCAAATAAAACATAGGCATTAATTTCATTGATCGGAATGATACCTGACACCACATCACGAGACTGAACTGCATCCTGCATCGTCATGTTAAAAGTCCTGGTGGTCGGTCGGTTTGTTGCGGTTGGTCCGGTGATAGTTAAGGCATTTCCACTGTTGTTTCCCCGGTTTCCTCCTGATCCTGACCCTCCCGATCCCTTCTTAGGACAGTCTCTGGCCAGATGGTCCTTTGAACCACAAGTGAAACAAGCACCCTTCTTTGGGTTTGGACAGTTTGGACAATTCTAGCACACTCGCTTCCCTTTCATGCAAACTCCCAAATGAGCTTTTCCGCAGTTTGAGCACGCTTCGATCTTCTTCTTCTGCCCTCCTTGTTGACTTCTAGCTGACGAGTTATCCGTCCACTTCCTCTTCTGATTATGACTACCCCCAGAGCTACTCCCACCAGTCTTGTTATTACCTTCATTCTCACTCTTCTTCTTCTTCTGCTCATGATTATACTTGGTCACCGCATCGCTTCCACCTTCAGTGAGGATGGCCTTTTTCAGTACTTCAGCAAATATGTTTATCTGAAACATTGATACTTTACTGTATACCCACGGCTTTAGTCCTTGTTCGAATCTTCTGGCTTTTCTCTTGTCCGTGTATACTTGATACGGGGTGAACCTCGCTAACTCGTTGAATCTAGCCGCATAATCCGGTACGCTCATATTTCCCTGCTTCAATTCCAAAAATTGAACCTCCATCTGGTTCTGCGAACTAGTTGGGAAATACATTTCAAAAAATATCTCTTTAAATCTCTCCCACGTTATTACACCTTTACCTCCTCGCACTTTGTTTGCTTGCCACCAGTAGCTAGCCTCAGACTTCGGCATAAACGTTGCAAAAGCGATCTTCTGGTCTTCTCTAACCCAATGTCGAAAACCTTCTCCATTTCCATTATCCATGTTTGAGCCTCGATTGGGTTCATGGAACCTTTGAACTCTGACGGTCCCACCGCCTTGAAATCTTTAAACGTTGTGTTTGGTGGAGCTTGAGGTTGATTGTTCATGGCTCTAGTCAGTAAGTTCACCAACTGCTGCACAAGATTAGCATTGGCATAATTGTTATTATTGGTTGACTCTTCCTGAGCCGGTTGACGTTGTTGTCTTCTCCTTGGCTGTATTTTTCTGTTAAATAAATGTTTTATTAGAACTTTATTTATTTCTCTAAATAGTTAAGGTATTACTCAACAATTTAACATATCACTTAACACATCATCTCAAACAACTTGATATATTTGCATTCAAATCAAAGTTTTAACACTAAACGATAGCATAACTTCTATTTACATCAACTAACCTGGAATAAAGAATCCACAGGATTTAAAACGTTCAAATATTCTTTCGTTCATAAACACGTCAGAATTTACATATAAAAACTAATTAAGTCTTCACATAATTAAACAAATTCTATCACTGTCTGTCAAGGTGCCGAATAGCCTTGTCACGCTCCTCATCCATGATACTAGACATCGTCCTACGATCCAGCATATACGATAGAAGTCCTTCGAACTGGATGGGGTACCTCAAAACTCGATCTTGGGCCTCATCCATTGCATGATTAAGTGTAGAGTATGTCTCTTCAAGCTTTGCCTTCTTTTCACAACTATCATCTTCTGCACGATCAGCTCGACGTGATTCTCTTACCCATCCCTCTTCTACTATGTTCAGCCTTTCGAAGGTTTCCTTCAGTTCCTTCTTCAGCTTCTCTATCTCCTCAGTTTTATCTTCGGTTTAACCCTTCTCATGGACCAAATCCCATTCTACATTTGCCAGTCGAGAGTGAAGAGTCGAAATCTCCCTCTTCTTCTGCTCTAGAGTAATATGCTGAATAACCGCTCACTCAGTCAAATCCTGGACCTCGTCTCGTAACTCCACGTTACGGTCGTATAATGTGTCATATATCTCAGCATCAACGGTGTACCGTGGTAACTCCTCTTCTTCCTCTTCCTCTTCCTCAACAAATTCCTCCTCAGGATCAGTCTCGGGCTCATGCTCCTGACCAACAACGGTGATCAATGGAGATAACTCCCTCTGTACTAGCTGCTCCCTAACGACATGAATGTCTCGGGGCTCTTCCTCTGTCGGTACTATAGGTACACGTGGTTCTTCCTCCCCAGCTTGACTAGCTTCTCCAACATTTGACATCCTGACAACAAAATTTTAAGTTTTAGTTACTAAGTCGTATCATCTAACGCATACTTTAACACATAAACACATAAGGTCTTTTATTATCTTCAATGAATTTCAAAAATTCATTTCCTAGAACTCGATAAGAGTTTTCCATCACTATGTTCTTCCTATAAGGCTACTACCTAAGGTTGTTCCCCCACCTAAGGTTCATAACCTACAGCTCTGATACCAACCTGTGACACCCCCAAATCCGGGTACTTCGATTCCACGGGATCTGGTGTTCACTGTACAAATATCATCTATCTATCTACCCATAATAAATGCAAACCATGCAATAGATAGAATGAAAATCTTCCCCTTAAGGGTTACAACATCCAAATAATAATAATACAATCCCAGGTTAAACTAACCTTAAACATCTGTGCGGAATCATAAATAAATAAGTCTTAAATAACATTATTAACTTAAGTCTTAAATATAAATACATCATCTAATAAAAATAACAAGTCTTCATCACTTGCTAACTTTGCCCTTGCCTTTACTAGTGGAAGGTTCATCGGTTCTTTCGTTCTTAACTGCAATGTTATTATTAAGCAAGAGTGAGCACTATTGCCCACAAGTATAATAATGAAATAACAGTATAATAACATGCGAGTAAATCAAAAACATCTGAATGAAAGCTCAACTTTTGAATTAAGAATGAATAACAAGAATCAAAAGAATTCTGAGGGTCATAAGACCTGGAACTATGTCCTAGGTTATCAAGGGTTATACTTGAAACCTTTAACAGTCATAAGACTACGGACCTTTCTTCTCGTACTTAGGGGGATCAGCCCTTAGTACCATACTGTGCACAATATCTTAACGCTAACGCATAAGTAAATCCCTTTGCAGGGTTGTTCATCTCAGTTTGACATTCGAGTCCGCACCAAAGGAAGTTTGGTTTGGATAATTCAATAAGGGTTCTGAAATTTAGAACGTTCATCAACTATAGACTAGTCGAATCAATAAGGTTCACTAGTCTAACAAGGTTCAACAATAATGATATTCAATTTGAATAATAATCTCAAGAATTATACAATAGAACAATTATTGTATAACAAATTCATACTTTGAAAGGATAATAAATCTTTAATATAACAATTCGAACTTGAATAATAGTAATGAGAATTTACTCAAGGTAAATAATAAACTTGAACAATGATAACAAGTAGGGGTAGAAAACTTGCCTCGTGCGTAGGCTACACGTTTACTACTTCCGTTCACCACAAATCCTACACACATACCATATGTATTCAGGACATTCATTAGTTACATTTTTACTTAATTATTTAATATAAACTCCACTTTATTTAACAAATCATTACCCTTCTAATTTAATTACTTAATTAAATTAGAATATTTTCATTCTCTTACTATTATTACACTCGAATAAATTATTTCATAATAATTTCCATCGAATATTTATTTTATTCCATAAATATCTCAATTAAAATATTTACTTTATTTTATAAATATTTTAATAATAATTTTCATCGAATATTTATTTTATTCCATAAATATCTCAATTAAAATATTTAATTTATTTTATAAATATTTTAATAATAATTTTCATCGAATATTTATTTTATTCCATAAATATCTCAATTAAAATATTTAATTTATTTTATAAATATTTTAATAATAATTTTCATCAAATATTTATTTTATTCCATAATATCTCAATTAAAATATTTAATTTATTTTATAAATATTTTAATAATAATTTTCATCGAATATTTATTTATTTAATTGTTTTTAAAAAAAAATTTAGCCGCCGGAGCGAGGAAATGTAGTTTGGTAACGCCCGCCGGGGGCGGGGTTACCCAGGCTCATTTTCTGCAGTTTTTGCAGTTCTACAGTTAGCAAACATAACAAGCCAAATTAGGCCAAAAATCAATCACAAGTAAAATTATACGTTCTGTGAAGAACACAGAATATAGCCATAACTTTCAAATTAGTTTATTTTTACACGGATTAAATCATACCCACATGTTAGAATTCGCATATAATCATTACCCAACATCTATAGAATAATTGTAAACCATTAAAATATATAATCACAGAATTAAAATCTATAATTTCACTGACTTTGATGTTCTTGAAGGTTTAAAAAATAAAACATGAAAATTGTCACTACGGATTCATTATAACACCGAATCCATTCGTTTAAAGTTTGGTCTCTTCGTATCAACATGTATAATAAAATACAAGTGTAAAATTTAGGGATAATATATGATCAACGCATGAAATACCACGTATAAGGCCATATGGCTAAAACCCAAACTCTGTAAATTTTAAAATAGCAAGTCATCGTATTATGAAACTTATGATATGGTTTACAAAATATATATAATTAAATACGATGTGATGTGTCATAACACATATAAAAACCCATAATCATTACTCATATTTCAATTACAGAGGCTTTACAGTATGAATGAAAGTCATTTTCATAAAACTCAAATAACGTAAAAATAGAATTTGGTTTGGAGAAATTACCCAGAGTATAAATTAAGAAGAGGTGATCCAAGATGATCCTTTCACAATTACCTGATGATTACACACTCACAATATCTCTAATTCTCACAAATTTTCTCTAATAAAATTTCAATCTCTCTCCCTCTCTGCTCTTCCAGACTTAGAATAATAAAAGAAAAGAAAAGAAAACGTCGTATTATAAGAACTCGACTGACGCGCAATAATGGTCAGTTAACCCAGTCATGTGTAACTGCCAGTAACCCCCACTAAGGCCATGTTTGGCTAGCATAATAGATTTCAAAACTCCTTTAATTTAATAAAGCTTTATCATATAGTTTAATTCATGTCACACCCACTTGCACAATAATTGTAAGACCCCAACTTTTATAAATAAAGATGAATTTTCTATAAATATCATTTTTGAATATTATGGAGTTAATTTGATATAATGTTATAGTTGTGGGTAATATTTATAAATTTTGCAAAGTACGCAAGTTGTTATATAATATTCGATTGGTCGGGGAATATTCGTTTTAACAGGGAATATTCGTACAACGACACAATCATTGGTGGACCCCACAACGGAATTATTGTCGGATTGAGAAAACGACAAAAATATTTTATTAAAAATAACGGCAGAAATTTTACCATTGTTACTGTTGAACTACTCGGTAGTAAAAGTACAGTAATACGTGTGGTTGCATAGTAGCACACGGTATTGATTATTAATGCTTATGTGAGAAGTCACTCAGTTTGATTCAATTATTGTCAGTTAATAATATGAATTATTTAGCGATAATGACGTTTTGTTTTATTCGTATTATTAACGTAATAAAACAGAAACATCTTTTTATATAAAACAGAATACTTTATTAAAGTTATTCTATAAATAGAATATATTATATTTTATTTAAAAGATTTTTCTTTAAATATGGACCGTCAGATTAAAGTAATCAATCTGGACCGTTCATGGATTAGTTACTATGCATTCTATTTTTCTATAAATAGCAGCTCATTCCTTCATTATTTCTTACGAATTCACTGAACTCTAGAGAGAGAAACTATAGAGAGAAACTATAGAGAGAGAGAAGAAGAGTATTCTGCTACTTAACTACTTCCTTATTTCAGCTCTTCTTTAAAACGGTAAGGGGTGTTATTCTTTCTTATTCATGAAGAGAACTGTTGTTATTCCATTTCTTATTATTCTGTTGGAATAACCTGTATACGCGGTCTACCCTATACTTGGTGACATTCTTCTATTATTCTGTTGGAACATCCTGTCTGTGTGTTTTACACCGGACCTGGTTCCGTTTTTATTATTATTCTGTTGGAACATCCTGTCTGTGTGTTTTACACCGGACCTGGTTCCGTTTTTATTATTATTCTGTTGGAACATCCTGTCTGTGTGTTTTACACCGGACCTGGTTCCGTTTTTATTATTATTCTGTTGGAACATCCTGTCTGTGTGTTTTACACCGGACCTGGTTCCATTATTTATTATTCTGTCGGAATATCCTGTCTGTGTGTTTTACACCGGACCTGGTTCCATTATTTATTATTCTGTCGAATATCCTGTCTGTGCGTTTACGCCGGACCTGGTTCCATTATTTATTATTCTGTTGGAATAACCTGTTTGTGCGGTCTATCGCATGCATGGTGATTTCTTTTGTTATTCCATTCTTTATTGTACTCAGTTGGTTAAGTTTTGACTTCTATACTCCATGAAATTTGTGGAATATCCTTGATAATTGCGTTTCATCCAGTATCTTTTCATGAAAATATTCTTCTAAGCATTCTTGAATTTTACTCCACAAAGCAGTATCATGTTGACAATTTGGACGTTGTTAATTCTTGGATAAATTAATTCTTGAACTTGTTTTATTGAATTCTTATATCATTGTCATCATCCTCATGTTTATAAAATGTTGAAAGTCATCTGTGGCCTGTAGTGCATAGATGGACTTGGTATGATTATGACCAGGGATTATTCGGTATAATCATGACCGTAATGTTACAAATGATGTGGTAAAAGTCCTCATTGGCCCGTAGTGCATTGATGGACAGTTGTTGGCATGATCATGACCATTAATGAATATACGAATATCCTTGGCCGTAGTGCAGGGGTGATTCGATGATGTGGATTATTTTATTAAGCTGAGTCTCAGCGATCACAGTGTTGAAAAATCTTTTAAATCATAAAAGATAGTAGAGTTTATTTTCTACTTGACTCTTTTAATGGATTGCTTGTTCCGCTGCAGTTAAACTTGATGTCTATTATATTTTATCAGTTTAACATTGTTGAAGGCTAATGATAATTTATTCTGCATTATCTTAGTCATAATATTTCTTACTGGGCTAGTTGAGCTCACCCTTTCTTTCACTGTTCTCTTCAGGAAATGAGAACGTAGCTGGGGCAAGTCGGGGAACGGAGTGATGGTCCGAATGATAGTATTAGTTAGTAGTCCTCACTATTCTATGTAATGGTGTGTTAATAAATGTAATGAGGACTCCTTTTGAGTATGAATACTCTCTAGAAGATAATATTTGTATTCAAACTCACAGTTTATGTTTTGTCGTATTGTACACGACAGTTGTATTAGTAAGTTGTATTTGTATTTTGTACTATGTATCTGACGACCCAAGATGGGTGATGTATACCTAATTTTGGGGGCGTCACAGTTGGTATCAGAGCTTAGGGATATGATCCCTGGCTAAGATGTGAGAATAGAACTAGGAGGGGAGAGACGGGGAATTCCTTCGCTAGTATGACCTACCTAAGTTTATTTGCATGGTATTTAATTGGTCGGTCATAATATAAGGATAATATATGACATATCAATTAACTTTTATTTTGTGGCAGTATCTGAAAATGGCATCTGAGAATGTTGAGAATAGCAATGGAGCACAGACGACTGTTGATTCACCACATATCAATAATCAGGATAATGTGCATCAGGAAGGTGACAATCCTCATGCAAACAACAACACTGACCAGATGATGAATGATGGAATGTTCAGAGGTTTTATGCAATTCATGCAACAACAGGTGAAAGCGGCTCCTGTCCACAACGTAGGTGGAAATACTGGAAACTCTCAGGCGGTCACCGCTAAACAGTTTAAGGAGCTGGGACCACCGGAGTTTAAGGGAGAACCCAAACCACTTGTAGCTGAAACATGGATAAAGCAGATCACCAAGATATTTGATGTCTTGGGTTGCTCCGAGGAGCAAAAGGTTCCCTTTGCCGCCTTTATGTTGCGAGGAGAGGCAGATTACTGGTGGGAATCGATAAAGCGTACTCAACCTGCCGCACTGAAGATGTCTTGGGAGAAGTTCCAAGAGCTGTTTAACGACAAATACTTTCCCGAGAGTATTCGTCACATGAAGGAGGTGGAGTTCATCAAATTGGAGCAGAATAATATGACCGTGTCGCAGTACGAGGCAAAATTTGCGGAGTTATCCCGGTTTGCGTCCCACCTGGTGGATAATGAAGAAAGAATGACGCGGATGTTTTTAAGAGGTTTGAAGCCGGAGATACGTCAACATCTTGTTTCTCATAAACTGTGTTTGTATTCAGATGTTGTAAATAGGGCTCAGTTGGTGGAGCGCGATAACGAGACAACGCAACCAAAAGAGAGCAGCCGGCAAAATGATAATACCAGTGAGAGCAGTCATCGAAGCGGTGACAACAAGCGTGGAGGGAATCAACAGGCCAGAAATGGTAACCACTTCGGTGGTAATCAGGGCCAAAATAATAAGAATGGGCATTTCAAGAAGAGGAGATTCAACAATGATGGAAAGACGTCAGCACCAGCACCTGTCGTTAAGGAAGGAGAACGACCACCTATCATATGTTTCAAATGCGGAGGGGAGGGGCACATCAGTCCAAACTGCGCGATGCCGTCCAAAGCATGTTATAATTGTGGAAGAGAAGGTCATTTAGCCCGATTTTGTCGTTTACCGAAGACAAATTCAGCTAGGATGGAGGCACCAAAGGCCGTCCCAGAAAAGTCAAAACCGGTTGTGCAAGGGAGAGCGTTTGTTGTGAACTCCCAGAAAGCAAGGAACCCGAATGAGGTCATCACGGGTAAGCTTATCATAAACTCTAACGAAGTCTATACTTTATTTGATACCGGTTCTACCCATTCTTTTATTTCTCCTACTTGCGCTCATCGATTAAATTTGATTCCGGAGAAATTAGACTTTGACTTAGCAGTTGAAACTCCATTGGGAGAAACCTTCATTACATCCACGGTTTATAAGTCTTGTTTGGTTCAAGTTGGTACCCACACATTACCTGTCGATCTTATTTCATTAAAAATACTTGCATTTGACGTGATTCTAGGGATTGATTGGTTAACTACTCATCATGCAAAAATTGATTGTTTTCGTAAGGTTGTTAGCTTTCATATTCCTAATCGACCTATTATGCGAATTCAAGCAACCAAACCATTAAAATCAATCGCTGTCATCTCAAGCCATAAAGCTATTCGTTTATTGAAAAACGGATGTCAAGCTTTCTTAGCTCATGTCACAGATCTAAACAAAAATACGTCAGCTTTGAATGATATTTCTGTTGTTAATAAATTTCCTGACGTATTTCCCGAAGAACTTCCTGGCCTACCCCCAGAGCGTGAAATTGAATTTTGTATCGACCTTGAACCCGGTACAAAACCCATTTCCAAAGCCCCATATCGAATGGCTCCTATTGAACTTCAGGAGTTAAAGACCCAACTGCAGGAATTGTTAGACATTGGTTTTATTCGTCCTAGTACTTCTCCTTGGGGTGCTCCTGTTCTGTTCGTGAAGAAGAAAGATGGGAGTATGCGACTTTGTATTGATTATCGGGAGTTGAATCATGTCACCATCAAAAATAGGTACCCATTGCCACGTATTGATGACCTGTTTGACCAGTTGCAAGGAGCACAATTCTTTTCAAAGATCGATCTTCGTTCTGGATATCATCAGCTGAAGGTTAGAACTGAGGATATTCCAAAGACGGCTTTCAGAACTCGGTATGGGCATTATGAATTCTTAGTTATGTCTTTTGGATTGACTAATGCTCCTGCTGCCTTCATGGATATGATGAACAGGGTATTCAAGGAATATTTGGATCACTTTGTGGTCGTCTTTATCGATGACATCCTTGTTTATTCCAAAAGCCGTGAAGATCATGAGCAACACTTGAGGCTGGTACTCCAAAAGCTTCGTGAATACAAACTTTATGCCAAGTTGAAGAAATGCGAGTTCTGGCTGGAAGAGGTAGCATTCCTTGGGCACGTAGTATCAAGTCGTGGAATATCTGTTGACCCGGCAAAGATTGAAGCTATTCAAAGCTGGGAGCAACCTAAATCAGTGACCGAAGTACGTAGCTTTCTTGGTTTAGCTGGTTATTATCGGAGATTCGTGGAAGGATTTTCTCGAATCGCTACTCCATTAACTCAGCTGACTCGGAAAGATACAAAGTTCGGTTGGAGCGAAGAATGTGAGCAGAGTTTTCAAGAACTCAAGAGGAGACTCATTTCAGCACCTGTTCTAACAATACCATCTGGCTCGGAGGGATTTGTCATCTACAGTGATGCTTCGAGCAAAGGGTTGGGATGCGTTCTCATGCAACATGGAAAAGTCATAGCCTATGCATCAAGACAACTCAAGGAATATGAGAGGAATTATCCTACTCATGATCTAGAGTTGGCAGCTGTTGTCTTTGCACTTAAAATTTGGAGGCATTACTTGTATGGGGAGAAGGTGGAGATCTTTACGGATCATAAAAGCCTCAAATATTTCTTCACTCAAAAGGAACTCAACATGCGACAACGACGTTGGCTTGAACTGTTGAAAGATTATGATCATACCATTCAATACCATCCTGGAAAAGCGAACGTGGTAGCTGACGCATTGAGTAGAAGATCATATGCAAGTACGAGTGCGATATTGTCAACACAAAGGCCCATTTTGTGTGATTTGCAAAGGATGGAGATAGAGTTAAAGACTCCAGGGACCCATGTGATGATGGCGAATATACGAGTAGAACCGACTTTAATCGATAAAGTTAAAGCTGCTCAAGCTACAGACCTGGAGCTGATGCGTATGAGGAAGAAAGTGCAAGAAGGTGCTATGCCGGAAGCAAGAATCGATGAAGAAGGAATACTTCGAGTCAACTCCAGACTTTGTGTTCCTAACAACCCTGATTTAAAGTATGAAATCATGATGGAGGCGCACAACACACCGTTTGCAATCCATCCTGGAAGTACCAAAATGTATCATGATCTTCGTCATACATTTTGGTGGAGCAATATGAAGAGAGAGATAGCGTTGTTTATCTCAAGGTGTCTAACTTGTCAACGAGTCAAAGCGGAGCATCAAGTACCAAAAGGTCCATTGCAACCACTTGAAATTCCAGAATGGAAGTGGGAGCACATTACCATGGATTTCGTTACCGGTCTTCCTAGGGTTTCTCAAGGTATTGATGCGATTTGGGTCATTGTTGATAGATTGACCAAGTCTGCTCATTTCTTACCGATACGAGAAACTTATACACTTGAACGTCTTGCTCGTATGTACATAAACGAGATTGTAAGACTGCATGGTATGCCAGTATCCATAGTTTCTGACCGAGACCCAAGATTCACTTCACGATTTTGGGTTAGTTTACAAAAAGCTATGGGCACGGAGTTACGATTTAGTTCAGCATATCATCCTCAGACGGACGGACAATCAGAGAGGACTATTCAAACTCTTGAAGATCTATTAAGACTCTGTGTCTTTGACTTCAAGGGAAGTTGGGACAAGTTCTTACCATTGGTGGAGTTTTCCTACAACAACAGTTATCAAGCAAGTATTGGCATGGCTCCATTCGAAGCATTGTATGGAAGAAAATGTCGTTCTCCAGTATGCTGGGATGAGGTGGGTGAAGCAACGTTGTTGGGACCGGAGTTGGTACGTATGACTACAGAAAAGATTCAAACGATCCGACAACGTATAAAAACCTCACAAGATCGACAAAAGAGTTATGCTGATCTTCATCGAAAGGACGTGGAATTTGATGTAGGAGATCATGTGTTCTTACGTGTTGCTCCATGGAAAGGAGTTACGAGATTTGGAAAGAGAGGAAAGCTCAATCCTCGATTCATCGGTCCATTTTTAATCCTCGATCGAGTAGGAACTGTGGCTTATAGACTCGCTTTACCGCCAAGTATGTCTCGTGTTCATAACGTTTTTCACATATCCATGTTACGCAAATATGTGGAAGACCCGAACCACATTATTGAGTTAGAACCGGACGAAATAGCGGAAGATTTGACGTATGAAGAAGTTCCTGTTCAAATCTTGGATAAGAAGGAACATATTCTACGCTCCAAGGTTATACCTCAAGTCAAAGTTTTGTGGAGAAACCACGATGTTGAGGAAATGACTTGGGAGTTAGAATCTGAAATGAAATCAAGGTATCCTTACCTCTTCGACATACCAGGTACGTACCCTAATTTCGAGGGCGAAATTTCATAAGAAGGGGAGGTTGTAAGACCCCAACTTTTATAAATAAAGATGAATTTTCTATAAATATCATTTTTGAATATTATGGAGTTAATTTGATATAATGTTATAGTTGTGGGTAATATTTATAAATTTTGCAAAGTACGCAAGTTGTTATATAATATTCGATTGGTCGGAGAATATTCGTTTTAACAGGGAATATTCGTACAACGACACAATCATTGGTGGACCCCACAACGGAATTATTGTCGGATTGAGAAAACGACAAAAATATTTTATTAAAAATAACGGCGGAAATTTTACCATTGTTACTGTTGAACTACTCGGTAGTAAAAGTACAGTAATACGTGTGGTTGCATAGTAGCACACGGTATTGATTATTAATGCTTATGTGAGAAGTCACTCAGTTTGATTCAATTATTGTCAGTTAATAATATGAATTATTTAGCGATAATGACGTTTTGTTTTATTCGTATTATTAACGTAATAAAACAGAAACATCTTTTTATATAAAACAGAATACTTTATTAAAGTTATTCTATAAATAGAATATATTATATTTTATTTAAAAGATTTTTCTTTAAATATGGACCGTCAGATTAAAGTAATCAATCTGGACCGTTCATGGATTAGTTACTATGCATTCTATTTTTCTATAAATAGCAGCTCATTCCTTCATTATTTCTTACGAATTCACTGAACTCTAGAGAGAGAAACTATAGAGAGAAACTATAGAGAGAGAGAAGAAGAGTATTCTGCTACTTAACTACTTCCTTATTTCAGCTCGTCTTTAAAACGGTAAGGGGTGTTATTCTTTCTTATTCATGAAGAGAACTGTTGTTATTCCATTTCTTATTATTCTGTTGGAATAACCTGTATACGCGGATCTACCCTATACTTGGTGACATTCTTCTATTATTCTGTTGGAACATCCTGTCTGTGTGTTTTACACCGGACCTGGTTCCGTTTTTATTATTATTCTGTTGGAACATCCTGTCTGTGTGTTTTACACCGGACCTGGTTCCGTTTTTATTATTATTCTGTTGGAACATCCTGTCTGTGTGTTTTACACCGGACCTGGTTCCATTATTTATTATTCTGTCGGAATATCCTGTCTGTGTGTTTTACACCGGACCTGGTTCCATTATTTATTATTCTGTCGAAATATCCTGTCTGTGTGTTTTACACCGGACCTGGTTCCATTATTTATTATTCTGTCGGAATATCCTGTCTGTGCGTTTACGCCGGACCTGGTTCCATTATTTATTATTCTGTTGGAATAACCTGTTTGTGCGGTCTATCGCATGCATGGTGATTTCTTTTGTTATTCCATTCTTTATTGTACTCAATTGGTTAAGTTTTGACTTCTATACTCCATGAAATTTGTGGAATATCCTTGATAATTGCGTTTCATCCAGTATCTTTTCATGAAAATATTCTTCTAAGTATTCTTGAATTTTACTCCACAAAGCAGTATCATGTTGACAATTTGGACGTTGTTAATTCTTGGATAAATTAATTCTTGAACTTGTTTTATTGAATTCTTATATCATTGTCATCATCCTCATGTTTATAAAATGTTGAAAGTCATCTGTGGCCTGTAGTGCATAGATGGACTTGGTATGATTATGACCAGGGATTATTCGGTATAATCATGACCGTAATGTTACAAATGATGTGGTAAAAGTCCTCATTGGCCCGTAGTGCATTGATGGACAGTTGTTGGCATGATCATGACCATTAATGAATATACGAATATCCTTGGCCGTAGTGCAGGGGTGATTCGATGATGTGGATTATTTTATTAAGCTGAGTCTCAGCGATCACAGTGTTGGAAAATCTTTTAAATCATAAAAGATAGTAGAGTTTATTTTCTACTTGACTCTTTTAATGGATTGCTTGTTCCGCTGCAGTTAAACTTGATGTCTATTATATTTTATCAGTTTAACATTGTTGAAGGCTAATGATAATTTATTCTGCATTATCTTAGTCATAATATTTCTTACTGGGCTAGTTGAGCTCACCCTTTCTTTCACTGTTCTCTTCAGGAAATGAGAACGTAGCTGGGGCAAGTCGGGGAACGGAGTGATGGTCCGAATGATAGTATTAGTTAGTAGTCCTCACTATTCTATGTAATGGTGTGTTAAAAAATGTAATGAGGACTCCTTTTGAGTATGAATACTCTCTAGAAGATAATATTTGTATTCAAACTCACAGTTTATGTTTTGTCGTATTGTACACGACAGTTGTATTAGTAAGTTGTATTTGTATTTTGTACTATGTATCTGACGACCAAGATGGGTGATGTATACCTAATTTTAGGGGCGTCACAAAGTTGGGACAAGTTCTTGTCATTAGTGGAATTCTCTTACAACAACAGTTATCAAATAAGTATTGGCATGGCTCCATTCGAGGCGTTGTATGGACGCAAGTGTCATTCTCCAATATGCTAGGATGAGGTGGGTGAAGCAACGTTATTGGGTCCGAAATTGGTACGCATGACAATGGAAAAGATCCAAATGATCCGGTAACGTATAAAAACCTCACAAGATCGACAAAAGAGTTATGTTGATCTTCATCGAAGAGACGTGGAATTCAATGTTGGAGAGCATGTGTTGTTACGTGTTGCTCTATGAAAAAGAGTTACAAGATTTAGAAAGAGAGGAAAGCTCAATCCTCGATTCATTGGGCCATTCGAAATCCTCGATCGAGTAGAAACTGTGGCCTATAGACTCGCCTTACCGTCAAGTATGTCTCGTGTTCATAACGTTTTTCACATATCTATGTTACGTAAATATGTGAAAGACCCGAACCACCTTATTGAATTAGAACCGGACGAGATAGCGGAAGATTTAACGTATGAAGGGGTACCTGTTAAAATCTTGGATAAGAAGGATCATATTCTATGCTCCAAGGTTATACCTCAAGTCAAAGTTTTGTGGAGAAATCACGATGTTGAAGAAATGACATAGGAGTTAGAATCCGAAATGAAATCAAGAAATCAAGGTATCCTCACCTCTTCGACATACCAGGTATGTACCCTAATTTCGAGAACAAAATTTCATAAGAAGGGGAGGTTGTAAGACCCCAACTTTTATGAATAAAGATTAATTTTTCTCGAAATATATTTTTGAATATTATGGTGTAGATTTGATATAATGTTATAGTTGTGGGTACTTTTTGCAAATTTTGCAAAGTAAGCAAGTGATTTTAAAATATTTGATTGGTCGGAGAATATTCGTTTTAATAAAGAATGTTCGTACGACGACACAATCATTGGTGGACCCCACAACGGAAGTATTGTCGGAGTTAGAAAACGACAGAAATATCTTTTTATAAAAATAATGGCGAAAGTTTTACCGTTAAACTGTTAAACTACCCAGTAGTAAAAGTACAGTAATACGCATGATTGCATAGTAGCACACGGTATTGATTATTGATACTTACGTGAGAAGTCACTCAGTTATACTCAATTATTGATACAGTAATTACTGCATAATCTCTCTCATATTATTGATTTAATTATTGTCACAGTATCATCTGTATAATATTTTATATTATTAAATCAATAATTGAGACGACAAAGTTATTCATATTATTATTTGCAATATTAACGATGTCTAGAAAGTTCTGTAGAGGAGAGGTTTGGTCATCTAATTGCACGACAATAGGGAGAAATCCTTATCGAAAAATTCCATCTTTCTTGAGAATGATCTGCTTGTTAAATATTGTGAGTTATAATATTAATGATGAATAAGTTCGTCCTGATTAAAGATGAAATTGATATTTTCATTGTGTTGGGACTATTAGTGTTAGTGGAAATCAACATTTATTTCGATAATAATTGATTTTTAGAGGTTATATTGATCAATCGGGTAATTAATCGGATAAATGAGTAATTAATTGCTATTAGTTCACATGCAACTTACTGTTGGTTCACATGTATGGAACTATTGATTCATATGCATGTACTATTAGGGGAGGTGGTGCAAGTTTGATAATTCTTGCAAGACTAAATTTAAAATGGAGGTAAAGATGAAAGTACTATACTGTAATAATTCGAGCCCCAAAACATGCAATTATCGAAACTATATTTTCTTATAAATAGAAGCTCATTCTTCTTTCATTCTCACCAATTCACTAAGACTCATAAAAGTAATTATAGAGAGAGAAGCTATAGAGAGAAAGAAGAAGAGTATTCTGCTGCTTCACTATTCCAGTGTCCAGTCTTCTCTAAGGTAAGGGATATTATTTTTGTTCAGTATTCATAAGAAATAATATTTTTCTTCCATACTCTGTAGTATGTGAGTAATATTATTTCATTTTGTATTCCTAATTCTACACTCATTCTGTTAAAGTATTGCTTCTATACTCCGTAAAATTAGTAGAATATCCTTGATATTTGCGCTCTATCCAGTATCTTTTCATGAAAATATTATTCTGATCATTCTTGATAATTATTGATCTTTTTATGCCGGAATACTATTCACGGAGTACTATTCACGGGATACTATTCACAAAGTACTATTCACGGGTACTATCCATAAAGTACTATTCTCAGGTACTATTCATGAGATACTATTCATGAAGTACTATTCATGGGATACTATTCATCCGGAGTACTATTCATGACAAAAATTGATTTCTTTTCGGTCTAAATCATTTTTGATATAATATTATTCTTAAATTTTACTCCACAAAGCAGTATCATATTGACAATTTAGACATTATTAAATTCTGGATAAATTAAATTATAAATCTTTAAAAATTTATCTTTTATTTTTTTAATTGAATTCTTATATCATTGTCATCATCATCATGCTTATATTGTGATGAAAGTCATCTTTGGCTTACGTGCATAGATGGACTGTTGATTGGTATGATTATGACCAGGGATCATTCGGTATAATTATGATCCGTAATGTTATATAAATGATATGGTAAAAGTCCTTATTGGCCCGTAGTGCGTTGATGGACAGTTGTTGGTATGATTAAAAATATTGGTGAAAATAAGAATATCCTTGGCCCGTAGTGCATGGATAATTCATGGTTGTGATACTATTTATTGAGCTAAGTCTCAGCAATAAAATGTATGATAAACTCTTAAATCATAGAAGATAGTAGATTTCATGCTATACTTGACTCTTCTACTGGATTACTTGTCCCGCTGTAGTTAAACTTGAAGTTTATTATATTTTATCAGTTTAACACTGTTGAAGGCTAACGATAATTTATTCTGCATTATCTTAGTTATAATATTTCTTACTGGGCTAGTAGAGCTCACCCTTTTACTTTAATTATTCTCTTTAGGAAATGAGAATGTAGCCAGGACTAGTCGGGGATTAGAGTGACGGTCTGAGATGGTGGCTGTAATAGTCCTCACTATTTTATAAAATAGTGTGATAATAATTATAATGAGGACTCTATTTGAGTTTGAATACTGTCTACTAGACAATATTCGTGTAAAAACTCTCAGCTCATATTGTATAATTAAATTTGTGTTTGTATTTTGTACCATGTATTTGGCGACTCAGAATGGGTGATGTATACCTATTTTGGGGGCGTCACACCTCCTGCAAAGAGAAAATCTTCTTGAAGAAAAGATACAATAGAAGAACCATACGTAACTAATCATAAAGCTAAATTCATGAAAAAAAATACCTCGACATCATCATTCTGCTGTTGTGTTAACGTTGCTCTCGCCACTGTATAAGCTAATGTCCACCAAAAGTAAGACGTTGATTACGATCTTGATAGTCGATCGTCATCGATAAATTTTGTCCCCAATACTCCTTGAGAAGTGTAAGCTATTTGTGACCCACTTCTCCATGAAATTGGGAAACATCCTCGGTTTTATAGTCCTAGGCCTTTCAGCTATTACTCCTGTTTTTGCAAAATCAACTGCCATAGAGTGAATGGTTGTCAACTGAGACATTTTTTACTCATAGTCTTATATGACTCAAGGTCTGCATGTACTAAATGTACAGTAGAGATTGTACCCAAGGTATCATTGATCAGATAATTAATCAACAAAGAACCACAATATTTCCTACAAACTCAGACTTATTGGGAAAAATATGAGAGACAAAGGAAGAGTTGAAGAAAATTCAATAATTTCTAATAAGTAGTTCACCATAGTGTACTTCCTCTTGAATTCCCAGAACAAAGTGGTTAATTCCCGAACAAAGTGGTACCCAAACAAAGTGGCTCACCATTTAACCACTTTGTTCATATCGACATATTACATTATTTTTTATGAAACCAATAATTACCTCCTTAGTGACTTTGGGAGAAGAGGCAGCTTCAACCCATTTGGTGAAGTAGTCGATCATGGTGAAGATAAACTGATGACTATTACTGGCTTTAGGCTCGATTGGCCCGATCAAGTCCATCCCCCACATAAAAAAGGGTCATGGCAAACTCATATTGTGCAGTTCATTTGGAGGAGCGTGGATGGCATTTCTATATATTTGGCATTGATAACATCTCCTGACGTGATCGTCACAGTCGAATTTGGGAGATATCCAGTAATGCCCTATTCTTAATATTTTTTTTGCAAGTAAAGGACCGCTTATGTGAGGACCACATACTCCACCGTGGACTTCATCCATAAGTCTTTAGGCTTTGTCTCTATCTAGGCATCTCAACAAGCCTATTCCAGCATCTCTTTTGTAGAGTGCATCTTCGCTTAGATAGAATTTCATAGCCATTTTATGGATTCGCTTTCTTTCAGTTTGACTCGTCCCAACAAACGTAGATCTATCTCGGAGATATTCTTTTATATCCTGATACCAAGGCTTTTTGATGAGAGACAGTTCATCTCATACTTCTCCGATATAATTCCCATAGGTTAGTGCCTTCTGGCTTGTAAATTTGATATCTAGAATTTTTCCCCTATTTGATATGTGGATCAAGGAGGCCACTGTTGCCAATGCATCTGCGAAATCATTCATGTTTCGAGGGATGTGTGTGACACCCCCAAAATAGGTATACAAAACCCAATGAGTCGCTAAATACATGGTACATAACTCAAATACAAACTTAAATTATATAATTATCAACTGTCGCGTAAAATACGACAAAACGTATGCTGAGAGTTTTAACACGAATATTGTCTCGTAGACAATATCTAAACTCAAATGAAGTCCTCATTATAATTATTATCACACTATTTTATAAAATAGTTAGGACTACTATAGCAACCATCTTGGACCGTCACTCCATTCTCCGACTAGTCCCTGCTATATTCTCATTTCCTGAAGAGAACAATAAAAGAAAAGGGTGAGTTCAACTAGCCCAGTAAAGAATATTATGACTAAGATAATGCAGAATAAATTATCATTAGCCTTCAACAGTGTAAAACTGATAGAATACAATAGACAACAAGTTTAACTGCAGCGGGACAAGCAATCCATTAGAAGAGTCAAATAGAGCATGATGGCTACTATCTTCTATGATTTAAAAGTTCATCATCAATATTTTATCTCTGTAACACATCTCAATAATTACTCCACATCACCGAATTATCCATGCACTACGGGCCAAGGATATTCGTTATTATCACTAGTGGTTATGATCATGCCAAACAACTGTCCATCAATGCACTACGGGTCAATGAGGGTTTTTACCACATCATTTATAACATTACAAGTTATGATTATACTGAAACATAATTCATGGTCATAATCATACCAATCAATAGTCCATCTATGCATTACGGGCCAAAGATGACTTTCATCACAACATAAGCATGAGGATGATGACAATGATATAAGAATTCAATTAAGTGAGAGCAATGATAAATTTTAAAGATTTATAATACAATTTATCTAGAGTTTAAGAATATCTAAATTGTCAACATGATAATTGCTTTGTGGAGTAAAATTCAAGAATAATATTCATGTATCAAAAATAATTTGGACAAAAAAGAAATTAATTTTTGTCGTAAATAGTACCCCGAGTGAATAGTACGCGAGTAAATAGTACCCCGTGAATAGTACCGTATGTATGAATAGTGCCGTATGTATGAATAATACCCATAAATAGTACTCCGATATGAAAAGATTAAAATTTAACAAGAATGTCCAGAAAATTATTTCAGTAAAACGATACTAGATGAAGCGTAAATTTCAAAGATATTCTACTAATTTCAAGGAGTATAGAAGCAATACTTATCAAAATAAGTGTAGAATTAGGAATATGAAACGAAATAATATTATTTACATACTACAGAGTATGGAAGAAAATATTATTTCTTACGAATATTGAACAAAATAATACCCCTTACCAAAGTAGGAGAGTAATTTTGACTGGTATAGCGGAGATATTCTTGAAGAAAACTTGTACTATTTCTACACTCAAAACTTTCTTAAACTCAAAAGAAATACACTCAATAATATAGAAGAAGAATTTTCTGATTCTGGTGTAATTTTTATTTCTAAACTAAGCATCCTATTTATAGGAGAATGGCAGGGCACTATTTGAAATCTTCACGGGTGAACAGAAGGAAAAATTCATGGGTGCAAAATCGAATTCGTCTGATTTTTCCTGATTTCACTATGCAGCATTATGCAAACACTATACGGTACTATGCAACACTATGTGGTACTATGCAAATACTATGCAATATAATAAAATATAATATATTTTATTTATAAAAAGTATTATGTTTTATATATAAAGTTTTCTGTTTTATTACTATTATAATAATAATTAAACAAAAACTAAGATAACTTTCTACCGACGATTTTGAAAAATGAGTAAGTGGGGGTCCATGTAATAAGTCAAACTTACAACAAATACTTCATAAAAAAATGCCCTCTGTTTATCACAAATCACTTGTCTTTAATAAACACATTTTTAATTATTCATCATTAATATTATAACTCACAATATTAACAACCAAATCATTCCCAAGAAAGAGGGGGATCTCCCCATACAGGTAGTGTCTCCAGATCTTTAGTGTGAAAACAACTGCTGCCAACTCTAGATCATGAGTAGGATAATTTCTCTCATATTCTTTGAGTTGTCTTGAGGCATAGGCTATGACTTTTCCATGTTGCATGAGAACATATCATAAACCTTTGCCTGATCGCTGCAGATGACAAATTCCTCCGAACCTGATGGTATTGTCAGAACAGGTGCTGAAATGAGTCTCATCTTGAGTTCTTAGAAGCTCTTCTCACATTCCTCGCTCCATCCGAATTTTGTATCTTTTCGAGTCAGCTGAGTTAATGGAGTAGCGATTTAAGAAAATCCTTCCACAAATCTCCGATAATAACCAGCTAAGCCCAAAAAGCTACGTACTTTGGTTACTAACTTAGGTTTCTCCCAACTTTGTATTGCTTCAATCTTTGCCGGGTCAACTGATATTCCATACTTTGATACCACGTGCCCAAGGAATGCTACTTCCTAAAGTCAGAACTTGCATTTTTTTAACTTGGCATATAGCTTATTTTCACGAAGCTTTTGGAGTATCAACCTCAAGTGTTACTCATAATCTTCACAACTTTTGGAATAGATGAGGATGTCATCAATAAAGAGAACCACAAAATAATCTAAATATTCTTTGAATACTCGGTTCATCATATCAATGAAGGCCGCATGAGCATTAGTCAATCCAAAAGACATGACTAGAAATTCATAATGCCCGTACCAAGTCCTTAAAGTAGTCTTTGGAATGTCATCAGTTTTAATCTTAAGCTGATGATATCCAGAACGAAGATCGATCTTTGAGAAGAATTTAGCCCCTTGCAACTGGTCAAACAGGTCATCAATGCGAGGTAACGGGTACCTATTTATATGGTGACATGGTTCAACTCCCGATAGTCAATGCAAAGTCGTATACTCCCATCTTTCTTCTTTACGAATAAAACAGGAGCACCCCAAGGAGATGTACTAGGATGAATGAAACCAATGTCTAACAGTTCCTATAGTTGGGTTTTTAACTCCTAAAGTTCAATAGAAGTCATTCGATATGGGGTTTTAGAAATTAGTTTTGTACCGGGTTCAAGGTCAATACAAAATTCGATATCACGCTCTGGGGGTAGGCCAGGAAGTTCTTTAGGAAATACGTCAGGAAATTCACTAGCAATAAAAATATCATTCAAATTAAATATGAGGTATTTTTGTTTAAATCCATGACATGGGCTAAGAAAGCTTGACATCCGTTTTTTAATAAATGAATGGCTTTATGACTTGATATGATAGTGATTGACTTTAGTGGTTTGGTTGCTTGAATTCACATAACAGGTTGGTTAGGAATATGAAAACTAATAACTTTAAGAAAATAATCAATTTTAACATGATGAGTGGTTAACCAATCAATCTCTAAAATCATATCAAATGCAAGTATTTTCAAAGAGATGAGATCAACAATTAATGTGATGGTCCCAACTTGAATCAAGAAAGATTTATAAACCGTGGATGTAATAAAAGTTTCTCTTAACGGAGTTTCAACAGATAAGTCAAAGTCTAATTTCTCAGGGGTCAAGTTCAAACGTTGAGCACAAGCAGGAGAAATAAAAGAATGGGTAGAACTAGTATCTAATAAGGTATAGACTTCGCAAGAGTTTATAATTAGCTTACCCGTGATAACTTCATTCGGGTTCCTCGCCTTTTGGGACGTTACGACAAACGTTCTCCCTTGAACCACCGACTTTGTTTTGTTCGTAGTCGCCTTTGGTGCCACTGTCCCAGCTGGACTTAACTTCGCTACCGTAAAAAATCGAGCTATGTGACCATCTTTTTCGCAACTGAAACGCACCTTGGAAGACTGTGAACAGTTTGTGTAAGACCCCGAATTTTATGAAATAGAAGTATTCAATTTTTCTTATAATTATTATTCAGTAAATAGTTAAATTGATAAAATTTTAAAGTTAAAGGTGATATATGTAAAGTTTACAAAATACGCAAGTGGTTATTTAATATTCATTGTTGTCGGGAAATATTCGTTTGGTCGTGTAATATTCTTGTTGTCAGAGAATATTCGTACGACGGCGCAGCCATTTGTGGGCCCTGTAACGGAAAATTTTTGGATGAAGAAAATGACAAGAATGAGTTTTCTAAAAATAACGACGTAGTTGTTACCGGAAGGCCCACTCTTTCCTGGGAACGACCTAGTTGTCAATATTATAGTTCTGTAATATTATTTGTGAATAATTAATTATTAATTTATATGATAAAAAAATATTTATTTTATGAAGAAATTAATGTTGAGGCATTTTATCAATATTTTGTCAGAATAGAAGTGTTAAAAATCATCCGTATGTGAATTTCGGTCATTTTTCGTTCGAAATTTAGAAACACTTTCTTCTACAAAGTTGTAGAGAATTAAATTTCCTATGGAATTGACATAAAATTCATATTTTTATGATAAAAGGGCTATTTATTATGAATTATTGAAGTTTCTGAATTTATAAATGATTTAAAATATTTTTTGTGGAGATTTTTAGAAGGTAGGCCCCACACTTGTCCTTTTGCATGTTATAAATGCTGAAATCTGATTTCAAAGTGGGCGTAGGAAAATTTTTATAAATAATATTATTTTATTAAATTTTCTGCTTTGGTGTTCTAAATATTTTTCTATAAATAGGATGCTTAAGTTAGAATTGAAAATCACACAAGAATCAGAAGTTTCTCTCTCTATAATATTTAGCATATTTTTGTGAGTATTTAGATATCTTGAGTGTTGATATATAGCGCAAGTTTCCTTCAGTATTATATCCGATATTCCAGTCAGAAGTACTATTCTTTTGAGGTAAGGGATGTTATTTTTTCAAGTAAATGATGTTATTTCTTTTAATATAATTATACCGAAATATTGATATAAATTTTATTGTGAAACTTTATCTTTTTCATATCGGGGTTACTATTCATGTATACAATACTATTCATGTATACGGTATTATTCACGTATACGATATTATTCATGTATATGGCATTATTTACGTATACAGTACTATTTACGTATACAACACTATTTACGTATATGGTACTATTTACGAATACGAGGTACTATTCATGAAGTACTATTCACTGGGTACTATTCACGATAAAAAATTGATTCATTTTTGTCCAAATTATTTTTGATACGTGAATATTATTCTTGAATTTTACTCCATAAAGTAATATCATATTGACAATTTGGATATTTTTAAACTCTGAATAAATTAAAAATCTTTAATATTTATCCTTGATTTTATTTGATTGATGCTTATAGCATGGTCATTATCCTCATTCTTATATTGTAACGAAAGTCATCTTTGGTCCGTAGTGTATAGATGGACTGTTGATTATTGGTTTTACAGTTGTATATCTTTGGCCTATAGTGCAAAGATGACATGTTGTTGAATATCTTTGGCATGTAGTGCAAAGATGACCTGTTGTTGAATATCTTTGGCACGTAGTGCAAAGATGACCTATTGTTGAATATCTTTAGCCTGTAGTGCAAAGATGAACTGTTGATGAATATCTTTGGCCCGTAGTGCAAAGATGAATTTATTAGTATGATTATGAACATGAACTGTGATTTGGTATAACCATGATCTTTGATGTTTCAGGTAAAGATAGGTGATGAAAATTATCTTCGTCTTGGGTGCGAACCACAATTATGATTATGTGTAAGACCCCGAATTTTATGAAATAAAAGTATTCAATTTTTCTTATAATTACTATTCAATAAATGGTTAAATTGATAAAAGTTAAAGTTAAGGGTGATATATGATTTTTTTTTTTTAAAATACGCAAGTGGTTATAAAATATTCATTGTTGTCGGGGAATATTCGTTTAGTCATGGAATATTCTTTCTGTCGGAAAATATTCGTACGACGGCGCAGCCATTTGTGGGTCCCATAACAGAATAACTGTCGGATAAAAAAAATGACAAATTTGAGTTTTTACAAATAACAGTGTAATCGTTACCGTTAACACTGTTGGAATACTTGGTGGTTAAAATGCAGTAATACGCGTAGTTGCACAGTATTTTTTTCAATTATTGATTCTTACGTGAGAAGGCACTACTCAATAATTGTTACAGTAATTTTTGTTCAATATTTTATTTTATTGAATCAATAATTGCTGCGTTGATATTTTATATTATTGTTGTTTCAATAATTGTCACTGCACAGTATCTCCATTATCAGATCAATAATTCATATTATTTGAATAATATTATTAGATAGCATTATTGGCAATGTTTAAAAAGTTCTGTCAAGGAGAGGTTTGGTCACCTAATTGCGCGCCAGTAAGTAGAAATCCTTATCGGAAAGCCCTCTCTTTCTTGGGAACTGTCTTGTTGTCATTATTGTGATTCTGAAATATTATTTGTGAATAATTAATTATTTATCTATATAATAATGAAATATTTATTTGATGTGGATATAAATGATGGATTTATTTATGTGGTTATAAATGAAGGAATTAATGTTGAGGTATTTTATCAGTATTTTGTCGGATTGGAGGTATTAAAAGATCAAATCAGTGTTCTTACAGCTTTATTATGTGAGTTATAATTTTTAATCTGACCGTTGGATCGTTGTGATTTTTGGATATGTTATACATATATAAGTTGAGTATATGTTCACAAATTTTGAACCGTTAAAAATGAACGAATGATTTGTTATGAATTTTAAGAGGTGACTGATTCAGAAATTAGGTTTATAAATGATTTTGGTGGAAAATTCTAGAAATGGGTGGGCCCTACTTTTGGTTATTGGGGAAGATGGCTAATTTTTGGTGGGTGGAATAGTAGCAGGTAAAGCCATCAGGTAGCAGGTAAACTGCTTCAGCGTGCTAATATTTTCCTATAAATAGAGGGCTAAGTTAGAATTGAAAATCACACCAGAATTTATAAGTTTTCTCTCTTTTTCTCTCTAGATTATCGAGTGTATTTTATGAGTATTTAGATACTTGGTGAGTTGTTATTCATCAGTGCAAGTTTTCTTCAGCGTCATATCCGATATCCAGTCAGAAGTGCTGCTCTTTTGAGGTAAGGGATTTTAAGGGTTGTTATGTTTTTCAGTTTTGTAATTTTTCCGACTCTCAAAAATTTTGAAAAAATTTGAAATGATAATTCGATGAATTTTCTTGATTGTGTCAAAAAATGGTAATTTTTGGATGTATAGATTAAGAGTTATAAATTTTATGAGAAAAGACTATTTTAAAAGTAAACCCTTATAACTCCTTGTGGTTAACTCCAAAATTGGTGAAATTTTTATTGAGAGTACATGTATATGATAGAAGTATACTCTGTAAATTTTGAAATTTTTGGATAAAAGTACAATTTTTGATAAATATCTAAATATTTGGCTGTTTTGGCCATATGAAAAATAGTAAATGATTTTTAAAAATTCTGAGAAAAATATTTGTTCAATATGAGACTAAATTCTACTAAATCTCATAAAAAAAATTTGTTTATACTGATTTGGTATTTTTTATGAAAATAGACTAGTTATGAGTAAATGAATTAAATATGTTATGTGAAGTAAAAAAATTGAAAAATAGGATTTTATGGCTTGAGAATCCTATATGAGGTATATGCAAATTTTTGATGAGGGTTTTGATTATTGGCGATGAGATCTTATGAGTTTGGAATTTTAGGATGATTAAACGCATTATTTAATAAAGTGTAAACAATTAAAAAAATTGTTTATAAGTTTAAGAAATGTTACTTCAATATCATTATACCGAAATATTGGTATGAATTTTATTGTAGAATTTCTACCTTTTTGTGTCGAGTTTACTATTCATGAGTTACTATTCACGAGTTACTATTCATGAGTTATTATTCACGAAGTTACTATTCATGGATTACTATTCACGAGTTACTATTCATGATAAAATTAATTTCTTTTTCTAACCAAATTATAGTTGATTTATGAATATTACTCTTGAGATTAAATCTAGATATATTGATTATATTGATTTTACTATTATATATAATATTTTTATACCCCTAATGATGATATTTCTATTTGACTTGAGTGTAAAGATGGGTAGATTTTTGGTATGATCATGACTATGGGTTCCTTTTGGCCAGTATTACAAAGTTGAATTGTTGACTGGTACGATCATGATCATTAAATTTATAATTGAATATCTTTAGCTTAAGTGCAAAGGTGAAAAGATCAACATGGTTATAATTATTGTTTATTTAAATTCTGAAATGATTATATATTTCTTTGAGATATTAATATATTTGGCATGTAGTGCAAATATGAATTGTTGATGAATATCTTTGGCCCGTAGTGCAAAGATGATCTGTGGTTGAATATCTTTGGCCTGTAGTGCAAAGATGATCTGTTGTTGAATATCTTTGGCCTGTAGTGCAAAGATGATCTGTTGTTGAATATCTTTGGCCTGTAGTGCAAAGATGATCTGTGGTAGAATATCTTTGGCCAGTAGTACAAAGATGAATTGTTGACGAATATATTTGGCCCGTAGTGCAAAGATGAATTTATCAGTATGATTATAAACAGGAAATGTGATTTGGTATAACTATGATCTTTGATGTTTCAGGTAAAGATAGAAGATAAAAATTATCTTCGTCTCGGATGAGAAGAGGAATTTAGAACCACAATTATGATTATGAGTTATTCATATGATTGTGGACCAGAACTGTTGATTGATGTTACAGGGATAAAATATTATTGGTAGATTTTTAACATGGAGAAGATAATAGACTTTATGGTCTATTTGACTCTTCTAATAGATTGCTCATTCCGCTGCAACTATGGTTGAAAAATTTTATCATCTACCATATGTTCTAAATCTCTGATTTATTACTGTTGAAGGCTATTGATAATTTATTTATCTTTAGTCATGATATTCTTTACTGGACTAGTTGAGCTCACCCTTTTACTTCACAATTCCTTTCAGGTAATAAGAGTGTAGCTGGGTCGAGCGGGGGTAACAGGAGAATAGAACGGTAGTCTCTAGCGGTGGAAGTTCTCCCTAAACAGTATAAAAAAGTGTGTTGTATTTTATACATCATTTAGTAGTTATATTTGGTTAATCGAATAGGGTGAGGTGAACCCCAACTTTGGAAGGGTGTTTTGCCGTTATCATACAAGATGTCTAATGACATACAACCTCGTGTTATCATAAGACAGGATTGTGCACATCCACTTGCTGAGTATATCTATGAGCACTACCTATATGATTTTGGAGTTTATTTAAAATATAATTTTCATTTGGAGACAGTGGAGTTAGTTATATGTCAAGAGAAGACTCACCATTGGAAAGAGCATGATAGTAATCTTCTCATTTTTCTTTGGGGTCTATTAGGTCAACCAAGAATAATTCTGTGGACATATGATATCTATCATAACCTAGACGCATGGCCTCCCATGTACGAAGGTTTCCTTGAGCACTTCCCAAAGATTTTAATTTCTAAAACAGTTTTTGACTGTACCTTTATGTAAGGTGTCATTGTGACGTGCTACCCAAGTTGCTGTCAAGAGTCACAGTTGGTATATATATTTGTATCAAAACTCACAACATATGTGTTGTTGTATTTTGCACGACAATTATTGTAATAAAGTTGTAGTTATTTTCTGTACCATGTATTTGGTGACTCAAAATAGGTTGGATGGAATGGACCTATTTTGGGGTTATCACATTATGAGTTATTCACATGATTGTGAACAGAAACTGTTGATGGATGTTACAGTGATAAAATATTATTTGTGAATTTTTAACATGGAGAAGATAATAGACTTTATGGTCTATTTGACTCTTCTAATGGATTGTTCGTTCCGCTATAACTATAGTTGAAAAGTTTTATCATCTACCATATGTTCTAGATCTCTGATTTATTACTGACGAAGGCTATTGATAATTTAATTATCTTTAGTCATGTATTCTTTACTTGGCTAGTTGTGCTCACCCTTTTGCTTCATAATTCCTTTCAGGTAATAAGAGTGTAGCTGGGTCGAGCGGGGATAACAAGGGAATAGAACGGTGGTCTATAGCTGTTGAGGTTTCTCCTAAAACAGTATGAAAATAATTTTATTGAGAACTTTAGATAAGTGTATCATATTTATACATCATTTAACCGTTGATTTTGGTGAACCGAATAGGGTGAGGTGAACCCAACTTTGGAAGGGTGTTTTGCCACTATCATACAAGATGTCTAATGACATACGATTTTGTGTTATCATAAGACATGGTTGTGAACATCCACTTGTTGATTATATCTATGAGCACTACCTATATAATCTTGGAGTTTGGTTGAAATATAATTCTCAATTGGATACAATGGAGATAATTATATGGCAAGAGAAGACTCACCATTGGAAAGAACATGATAGCAATCTTCTCATTTTTCTTTGGGGTCTATTGGGTCAACCAAGGATGATTCTCAAGTCATATGAAATCTATTATAACTTAGATGCATGGCCTCCCATGTACGAAGGTTTTCTTAAGCATTTTCCAAAGATTTTAACTTCTAAAACAGTTATTGACTGTATATTTATGTAAGGTATCACTGTGAGGTGCTATCAAAGGTTGGGATGAGAGTCACAGTTTTTAAAACTCATAGCATATGTGTTGTCTTATTTTACACGATAATTGTAATAATGAAGTTTGTAGCTATTTTTGGTACCATATATTTGACGACTCATAATGGGTTATGTGTACCTATTTTACGGGCGTCATAGTTTGGACTTATGTGCCCCTCCTTTCCGTATCTATAGCATCTAGGGGTGATAACCGAGCCAAGTAGTTCGGTACTCGACTCGAGATCGGCTCGAAAATATGATCCAAAACTCGAATTCGAAGTTGATCCAAGCCGAATCTGATTCATACTCATTTTTTATTTAATGATACACGAGTCGAACTCGAGCAGACCAGTGTTCGCTTATATTAAGGTTCGAGTATTTCTTTTTTTTCAAACCATACTCGATACCTGCTCGATGGATCATATTCGAATATTGGTCTGATCCATGCTAGTAAGCTAAATATGTGATATTTGTATCAATCTTTATAATTTATAAAGTGTAGTATGAAATTGTGTAAACTTGTACTTGAATAAATCAATGAATTAAATGTCAATTTATATTACATTCTTTATAATTTCGATACATAAATAAAAGTGAAAAAGTTTTATATATAAATATTAGTTAAGTAACCAATTTAGTATGCAGTGGTTCAATTTTAAGTGAAATGGTTCATATTCGAAACTCGATTTGAAGGCTCATGAGTAACTCGTTTTGTAAACGAGTCGAGTACTTACGAGCCGAGTAGGTCTGAGTAATGATCCGAGTCGAATCTGGCACAAAAATATAAATCCCTTATCGAATCCGAGTCGAATTCGAGCTCAATTTTTTCGAGTCGAGTCGAATCTGAGGATGAAGGTGTTCGCTGAAATTCGACTCGTTTGCACCTCTAGTAGCATCTAACTGGTGATCGTTCTCCTCCCCTAGAATTTGTTGTTGGTGTTGTTGCCGATGTCTTTCCTTCATTGTTGATTCTTCTCTTTTTAAAATTTACACTTGACTCACCTTTTCTATTATCTTGGCCATGATTACCACCGAAGTGATTACCATTTCTGGCACGTCGGTTATCACTCCTTCGATGATTGTTGCCACTGGTATGACTATTATCATGCTGTCGGTTGCTGTCTTTTGGTTGAGCTGACTCATAATCCTGCTCCAATAATTGAGCTCTATTCACCACATCTGAATATAAACAACGTTTATGAGAGATAAGATATTGACGAATTTTGGGTTTCAAACCTCTCAAAAACATTTGTGTCATTCACTCTTCATTATCTACTAAGTGGGATGCAAACCGAGATAACTCTGCAAACTTGGCTTCGTATTACGACACAGTCATATTATTCTGCTCCAGTTTGATAAATTCCACCTCTTTCATGTGACGAATACTTTCTGGAAAGTACTTGTCGTTGAACAATTCTTGGAACTTCTCCCAAGACATCTGAAGTGCGGACGGATGGGTACGTTTTATAGATTCTCACTAGTAATCTGCCTCTCCGCGCAACATAAAGATGGCGAAGGGAACCTTCTGCTCTTCAGTGCATCCCAAGACATCAAATATATTGGTAATCCGCTTAATCCATGCCTCTGCCTTAAGTGGCTCAGGCTTTCCCAAAAACTCTAGCGGTCCTAACTCTTTGAATTGCTTGGCAGTGACAAGCCGTGAGTTACCATTGTTTTCACCTGTATTTTGAACAGGAGTCTCTCTCGTCTGGTTTTGCATGAATTATAGAAAGCTCCTAAATATCACATCATTAATCATTTGGTTGGTGTTGTTGTTTACAGGAGAATTATTGCCTTCCTGATGCACATTATCCTGGTTGTTGATTGTCGGCGTCTCAACGGTCTCATGTGCTCTATTACTCATCTCAAAATTTTCAGATATCATTCTCAAATACTGCCACAAAATAAGGGTTAATTAAAGAAATTGACATGCCACATATTATCCATATATTCTGACTGACCAAACAAACAAGCTTAGGTAGGACACACTAGCGAAGGATTTACTCGTCTCTCCCCTCTTAATTCTACTCCCAGATCTCCACTAGAGATCATATCCCTAAGCTCTGATACCAACTGTGACGCCCCCAAAATAAATCCACACAACCCATTCTGAGTCGCCAAATACATGGTACAAAAAATAACTACAAACTTTATTATTACAATTGTCGTGCAAAATACGATAACATATATGCTGTGAGTTTTAATACAAATATTGTCTTGTAGATAATATCCAAACTCAAATAAAGTCCTCGTTACAATGATTGATATACTATTTTACAAAATAGTGAGGACTGCTATAAAAATCGCCTTGAACCATCACTACACACCCCGACTAGTCCCAGCTATATTTTCGCCTCCTAAGAAGAAAAATGGAACAAAAAGGAAAAGGATGAGCTCAACTAGTCCAGTAAAGAATATTATGACTAAGATAATGCAAAATAAATTATCCTTAGTCCTCAACAGGAAAAAATCTGATAAAATACAATAGACAACAAGTTTTAGATCAACAACTACAGCGAAAACAACAATCCATTAAAAGAGTCAAGTAGAGCATGATGTCTACTATCTTCCATGATTTAAAAGTCTATCATCAATATTTTATCCCTGTAACATCAATCAATATTTATGTGACGCCCCCAAAATAGGTATACATCACCCATTCTGAGTCGCCAAATACATGGTACAAAATACAAATACAAACTTAATTATACAACATGAGCTGAGAGTTTTTACACGAATATTGTCTAGTAGACTGTATTCAAACTCAAATGGAGTCCTCATTACAATTATTATCACACTATTTCATAAAATAGTAAAGACTACTACAGCCACCATCTCGGACCGTCACTCCAATCCCCGACTAGTCCCGGCTACGTTCTCATTTCCTGAAGAGAACAATAAAAATAAAAGGGTGAGCTCAACTAGCCCAGTAAGAAATATTATGACTAAAAAAATGTAGAATAAATTATCGTTAGCCTTCAACAGTGTTAAACTAATAAACACAAGTTTAACTGCAGCGGAATAAGCAATCCATTAGAAGAGTCAAGTAGAACATGATATCTACTATCTTCTATGATTTAAAAAGTTTATCAATAATTTTATCGCTGAGACTCAGCTTAATAAATAGTATCACAACCACGAATTATCCATGCACTACGTGTAAGACCCCAACTTATTATAAATAAAATTAAATTTTTCTATTTATTATCTTGGAATAGTAAGGTGATAATTTGTTATAATACTTTGGTTATGGGTGAAATGTGCAAATTTTGTAAAATAAGCAAGTGGTTATAAAATAATCATTGTTGTCGGGAAATATTCGTTTGGTCGTGGAATATTCTTCTTGTCGGGAATATCCGTACAACGGCACAGTCAATTGTGGGGCCCATAACAGAATAACTGTCGGATAAAGAAAATGACAAGTTTGAGTTTTTATAAATAACGGCGTAGTTGTTACCGTTAACACTGTTGGAATATCCGGTGGTTAAAATACAGTAATACGCGTAGTTGCACAGTAGCACACGGTATTGCACAGTATAGTTGAATTATTGATTCGTACGTAAGAATGTACTACTCAATAATTGTTACAGTAGTTGCTGTTCAATATTTTATTTTATTGATTCAATAATTGTTGCGTTGATATTTTATATTATTGTTGTTTCAATAATTGTTGCTGCACAATATTTTCCATTATCAGATCAATAATTCATATTATTTGAATAATATTATTAGATAGTATTATTGGCAATGTCTAGAAAGTTCTGTCTAAGGAGAGGTTTGGTCATCTAATTGCGCGCCAGTAAGGAGAAATCCTTATTGAAAAGCCCCCTCTTTCCTGAGAACGGCCTGGTTGTCATAATTGTGATTCTGTAATATTATTTGTGAATAATTAATTATTGATTTATATGATAAGAAAATACTTATTTTATGTAGATATAAATGATGGATATATTTATTTTTATGTGGATAAAAATGAAAGAATTAATGCTGAGGTGTTTTATCGGTATTTTATCGGTGCAGAGGTATTAAAAAGCATCTGTTTGTGGATTTCGGATATTTTATGTTTGGAATTTGGAAAAACTTAAACTTTCAAAGTTGTAGAGAATTAAATTTCCTATAAAAACACGCAAGTTTCGAATTTTTCTGATAAGCGGGCTATTTTTTATGAATTGTTGAAGTTTTGAAAAATAAAATAATTTTTATTAAATTTATGGGTGGGACCCACTTTTGGTTTTTCAAACACATGGGCTGCTGGAAATTTTTCCAAGATGGTGGCTGGTCATGGTCTATATAGCATGAATATGAAATTTTGATTAATAATAATATTATTTTATTATTTAGTCTCCTATGGCATTCTAGCATTTTCCTATAAATACAGGGCTAAGTTAGAATTGAAAATCATATCAGAAACAAGTTTTCTCTCTTTCTCTCTCTATATTATCGAGCGTATTCTTGTGAGTATACTTTGAGTGTTGCTATACGGTGCAAGTTTCTGTCAGCACTATACCCGAAATTCAGTTAGAAGTACGGTTATTTTGAGGTAAGGGATATTATTTTCTTCTTAAATGATATTATTTTCTTCAATATCATTATGCTGAAATATTGATATGAGTTTTTTATCAAATTTAGAACTTTTTGTGTCGGGGTTACTATTCACGAATACGGCACTATTCACCGAAAAATAAAATTTTCTTTTTTTGTCCAAAATGTCTATTATGGTTACTATCTTTGATTGTATCCATGTTTTGATCTTTATTTTTGAATTCTGCTTCACAATTGATTATTATGAAGTATTATTGATCTTGGATAATCTGTTATACAAATCCCTACTATTTGTCATTCTGTCTCACTGGATTCGTTTTCTTTAAGATATTTTTCATCATCCTCAGTCCTAAATGATGATATTACTGAATATCTTTGACATGTAGTGCAAAGATGAATGATTAACTGATGAATATCTTTGGTCCGTAGTGCAAAGATGAGCAGGTGTTGAGATGAACATGACCGACTGGTGATACAAATGAATATATTTGGCCTGTAGTGCAAAGATGAATATTTGATTCAAGATGTATATTGATTGATGTTACAGGGATAAAATATTAATGATGGACTTTTAAATCTTAAAAGATAGTAGAACTCATTCTCTACTTGACTCTTCTAATAGTTTGCTGTTTCCGCTGCTGTTGTTGATCTAAAATTTATTGTCTATTATATTTTATCAGATTTTTCCCTGTTGAAGACTAATGATAATTTTTTGTATATTATCTTAGTCATAATATTTTTTATTGGGCTAGTTGAGCCCACCCTTTTCCTTTTTGTTCTATTTTTCTTCTCAGGAGATGAGAACATCGCAGGATCGAGTCGGGGTATGGAGTAATAGTTCTAGAAAGATGTTTTAGCAGTCCTCACTATTTCTGTAAAATAGTATTTGAATAATTGTAATGAGAATTTATTTGAGTGTGAATATTGTCTAGAAGATAATATTTGTATTTAAACTCACAATATGTATTGTCGTATTTCACACGACATTTGTATTATTGAAGTTGTAGTTTGCTTTATGTACCATGTATTTGGTGACTCAGAATGGGTGTTGTATACCTATTTTGGGGGCGTCACAGTTGGTATCAGAGCTTAGGTATATGGTCTCTGGTGGAGATCGGGGAATAGAACTAGGAGGGGAGAGATGAGTAAATCCTTCGCTAGTGTGTCCTATCTAAGCTTATTTGTTGGTCAGTCATAATATAGGGATATTATGTGATATGTTAATTTGTTTAATTAACCCTTGTTTTATGGCAGTATTTAAGAATGGCTGCTGAGAACGTTAACAATGGAGTGTATGAGACTGTGGAACAACCTTTAGTTACAAACCAGGAGAACGTGCAACGGGAAGGCAATATTCCTCCTATAAATAACACTACCGAACAAACGATAAATGATGAAATGTTTAGGAGCTTTTTGCAGTTCATGTAAGACCCCAACTTATTAATGAATAAAATCAAATTTTCTCTAAATATTATTGTGAATAATAAGGGGTTAATTTGATATAATACTTTGGTTATGGGTGAAATGTGCAAATTTTGCAAAATAAGCAAGTGGTTATAAAATATTTATTTTTGGTCGGTGAATATTCGGTTGGTCGTGGAATATTCTTGCTGTCGGGGAATACTCGTACGACGACGCAGCCTTGTGTGGGCCCCATAACGGAAAGCGATTGGATGAAGAAAACGACAAGTATAAGTTGTTTATAAATAACGGCGTAGTTGTTACCGTTAATACTGTTGGAATACCCGGTGGTTAAAATACAGTAGCACACGGTATTGCACCAATTATTGATTCTTACGTAAGAAGGCACTACTCAATAATTGTTACAGTAGTTATTATTCAATATTTTATTTTATTGATTCAATAATTGCTGCGTTGATATTTTATATTATTGTTGTTTCAATAATTGTTGCTGCACAGTATTTTCATTTATCAGATCAATAATTCATATTATTTGAATAATATTATTAGATAACATTATTGGCAATGTCTAGAAAGTTCTGTCTAAGGAGAGGTTTGGTCATCTAATTGCGCGCCAGTAAGGAGAAATCCTTATTGGAAAGCCCCCTCTTTCCTGGGAACGGCCTGGTTGTCATAAATGTGATTCTGTAATATTATTTGTGAATAATTAATTATTGATTCATATGATAAGGAAATATTTATTTTATGTGGATATAAATGAGGGATATATTTTTGTGGTTAAAAATGAAGGAGTTAATGTTGAGGTTTTTGTCAGTATTTTTGTCGGAATGGAGGTATTAAAAATCAGGGTTTTTGAGATAGTTTGCGGGGGTTATAATTTTTAATCCGACCGTTGGATCGTGGTAATTTTTGGATATGTTATACATATATAAGTTGAGTATATGTCCACAAATTTTGAACCGTTAAAAATGAACGTATGATTTATTACGAATTTTACAAGATGACTGGTTCAGAAATTGTTGAATTTTCGGAGTTTATCATTTTGGTGAAAAATTCTAGAATTGGTGGGCCCCACTTGTGGTTGGTGAAGAAATGTGCTGAATTATATTTCAAATGTGGTGGGTGGGAATAGTAGCAGGTAAAGCCATCAGGTTGCAGGTCAAACCTACCAAAATTTTCCTATAAATAGAGGGCTAAGTTAGAATTGAAAATCACACCAGAAACAAGTTTTCTCTCTTTCTCTCTCTAGATTATTGAGTGTATTTTGTGAGTATTTAGATACTTTGAGAGTTTCTATTCATCAGAGCAAGTTTCTTTCAGCCTTATACCGGTATTCCGACCAGAAGTACTGATATTTTGAGGTAAGGGATATTATTTTCTTCTTAATGATATTATTTTCTTCAATATCATTATGCTGAAATATTGATATGAGTTTTTATCAAATTTGGAACTTTTTGTGTCGGGGGTTACTATTCACGTATACGGCACTATTCACGTATACGGCACTATTCACGAATACGGCACTATTCACCGAAAAATAAAATTTTCCCTTTTTGTCCAAGATGTCTATTATGGTTACTATCTTTGATTGTATCCATGTTTTGATCTTTATTTTTGAATTCTGCTTCACAATTGATTATTATGAAGTATTATTGATCTTGGATAAACTGTTATACGAATCCCTACTATTTGTCCTTCTGTCTCATTGGATTCGTTCTCTTTAAGATATTTTTCATCATCCTCAGTCCTAAATGATGATATTACTGAATATCTTTGGCCTGTAGTGCAAAGATGTATAATTACTTGATGAATATCTTTGGCCTGTAGTGCAAAGATGAACAGGTGTTGAGATGAACATGACCGACTGATGATACAAATGAATATCTTTGGCCTGTAGTGCAAAGATGAATATTTGGTTAAAGATGATTATTAATTGATGTTACAGGGATAAAATATTGATGATGGACTTTTAAATCTTAGAAGATAGTAGAATTCTTTCTCTACTTGACTCTTCTAATGGTTTGCTGTTTCCGCTGCAGTTGTTGATCTAAAACTTGTTGTCGATTATATTTTATCAGATTTTTCCCTGTTGAAGACTAACGATAATTTGTTGTATATTATCTTAGTCATAATATTCTTTACTGGGCTAGTTGAGCTCACCCTTTTCCTTTTTGTTCCATTTTTCTTCTCAGGAGGTGAGAACATAGCAGGATCTAGTCGGGGTATGGAGTGATGGTTCTAGAAAGATGTATTAGCAGTCCTCACTATTTCTGTAAAATAGTGTTTGAATAATTGTAATGAGGATTTATTTGAGTGTGGATATTGTCTAGAAGACAATATTTGTATTTAAACTCACAGTATGTGTTGTCGTATTTTGCACGACAATTGTATTATTGAAGTTGTAGTTTGCTTTCTGTACCATGTATTTGGCGACTCAGAATGGGTGTTGTATACCTATTCTGGGGGCGTCACAGTTGGTATCAGAGCTTAGGGATATGATCCCTGGCTGAGATGTGAGACAAGAACTAGGAGGGGAGAGACGGGGAATTCCTTCGCTAGTATGACCTGACTAAGTTTATTTGGTGTTTATTTGGTCGGTCAGAGTATAGGGATAATATATGACATGACTATTAACCCTTGTTTTATGGCAGTATTTAAGAATGGCAGCTGAGAACGTTAATAATGGAGTAAATCAGACCGTGGAGACACCTTTGATCACTACCCAGGGGAACGTGCAACAGGAAGGCAATATTCCTCCTGTAAACAACGTTACCGAGCAAACGATGAATGATGGAATGTTTAGGAGCTTTTTGCAGTTCATGCAAAATCAGACGAGGGAGACTCGTGTGCAGAATACGGGTGGAAATGATAACAACGCGCGGTTTGTCACAGCTAAGCAGTTCAAAGAATTGGGACCACCAGAATTTAAGGGAAAGCCGGATCCGATCATGGCGGAAACGTGGGTCAAGCAAATTACCAAGATATTTGATGTCTTGGGATGCACGGAGGAACAGAAGGTTCCATTCGCCACATTTATGTTCCGCGGTGAGGCAGACTACTGGTGGGAGTCTGTGAAGCGTACCCAGCCTGACGCACTCAACATGTCCTGGGAAACATTTCAAAAACTGTTCAATGACAAGTACTTTCCTGAAAGTATTCGTCATATGAAGGAGGTTGAGTTTATTAGACTGGAACAAAACAACATGACGGTGTCCCAGTACGAGGCGAAGTTTGCAGAGTTATCCAGGTTTGCACCTCATTTGGTCGAAAATGAGGAACGAATGACAAGGATGTTTCTGAGAGGTCTAAAACCTGAGATTCGGCAATATCTTATCTCTCATAAATTTTCTTTATATTCAGATGTTGTAAACAGGGCTCAATTATTAGAGCGAGATAATGAGTATGTGCAACCGAGGGACCACAACCAGGGTCATACCGGTGGCGGCAGTCATCGAAGCAATGAAAACCAGCAGGGAGGAAAACATTCGGACAAAAGCGGTAACCACTCTGGTGGTAATCGTGGTCGTGATAATAGAAGGAGCGAGTCGGGAGGAGATTTCAAGAAGAGAAGGTACAACAATGATAACGTGAAGACGTCAGCACAAACATCAACTGTTTCTAGGGGAGGAGAACGACCACCGGTCGTATGTTACAAATGTGGGAAAGAGGGACATATCAGCCCAAACTGCCCACAACAATCCAAGGTATGTTATAACTGTGGAAAGGAAGGTCATATAGCTCGAGAGTGTTCTGTAGCAAAACCAAGTTCAGCGGGGATGGTGACTCCAAAAGTTATCCCGGATAAGTCGAAATCAGCGGTTCCTGGAAGGGCGTTTGTCGTTACTGGCCAAAACGCGAGAAACCCGAACGAGGTGATCACGGGTAAGCTAATCTTGAATTCTTGCGAAGTTTATACTTTACTAGATACCGGTTCTACCCATTCTTTTATCTCTCCTGCTTGTGCTCAACGTTTAAACTTGACTCCGGAGAAATTGGACTTTAACTTATCTGTTGAAACTCCGTTGGGTGAAACCTTCGTTACATCTACAGTTTATAAATCTTGCATGATCCAAGTTGGCACTATCACATTACCTGTTGATCTTATCTCTTTAAAGATACTTGCTTTTGATGTGATTTTAGGAATTGATTGGTTAACCACTCATCATGCTAAAATTGATTGTTTTCGTAAGGTTGTTAGTTTTCATATTCCTAACCAACCTGTCATACGAATTCAAACTACTAAACCACTAAAATCAGTCACTGTCATATCAAGCCACAAAGCTATTCGTTTATTGAAAAACGGATGTCAAGCTTTCTTAGCCCATGTTATGGATTTGAACAAAGACAAGTCAGATTTGAATAATATTTCTATTGTTAGAGAATTTTCCGATGTATTTCCTGAAGAACTTCCCGGTCTACCCCCGGAACGAGAAATTGAATTCTTTATTGACCTTGAACCCGGTACAAAGCCCATTTCTAAAACCCCATATCGAATGGCTCCTATTGAACTTCAGGAGTTAAAAGTCCAACTACAGGAGTTGTTGGACATCGGTTTTATTCGTCCTAGTACGTCTCCTTGGGGTGCTCCTGTTTTATTCGTAAAGAAGAAAGACGGGAGTATGCGACTTTGTATTGACTATCGAGAATTGAACCATGTCACCATCAAGAATAGGTATCCGCTACCTCGCATTGATGACCTGTTTGACCAGTTGCAAGGAGCACAATTCTTTTCAAAGATCGATCTTCGTTCTGGATATCATCAGCTGAAGATTAAAACTGAGGATATTCCAAAGACTGCCTTCAGAACTCGGTACGGGCATTATGAATTCTTAGTAATGTCTTTTGGATTGACTAATGCTCCTGCTGCCTTCATGGATATGATGAACCGTGTATTCAAAGAATATTTGGATCAGTTCGTTGTTGTCTTTATTGATGACATCCTCATCTATTCCAAAAGCCGTGAAGATCATGAGCGCCATTTGAAGCTGGTACTGCAAAGGCTTCGTGAAAACAAGCTATATGCCAAACTGAAGAAATGCGAGTTCTGGCTTGAGGAAGTAGCATTCCTTGGGCACGTGGTGTCAAAACATGGAGTATCTGTCGACCCGGCGAAGATTGAAGCCATACAAAGTTGGGAGCAACCGAAGTCGGTAACCGAAGTACGTAGCTTTCTGGGCTTAGCTGGTTATTATCGGAGATTTGTGGAAGGATTTTCTCGAATCGCTACTCCGTTAACTCAGCTGACTCGGAAAGATACAAAATTCGTATGGAGTGAGGAATGCGAGAAGAGTTTCCAAGAACTCAAGAGGAGACTCATTTCGGCACCTGTTTTGACAATACCATCTGGTTCGGATGGATTTGTTATCTACAGCGATGCTTCAGGCAAAGGGTTAGGATGTGTTCTCATGCAACATGGGAAAGTCATAGCCTATGCCTCACGACAACTCAAAGAATATGAGAGGAATTATCCTACTCATGATTTGGAGTTGGCAGCAGTCGTTTTTGCGTTGAAGATCTGGAGACACTACCTGTATGGGGAGAAAGTGGAGATCTATACAGATCATAAAAGCCTCAAATATTTCTTCACCCAAAAGGAACTCAACATGCGGCAACGACGTTGGCTTGAGCTGTTGAAAGATTACGATCATACCATCCAATACCATCCTGGAAAAGCAAACGTAGTAGCTGACGCATTGAGTAGAAGATCATATGCGGGTACGAGTGCAATGTTTTTAACACAAAGGCCCATTTTGTATGACTTGCAAAGGATGGAGATAGAGATGAAGGCTCCAAGTACCCACATGATGATATCAAATATACGAGTAGAACCGACTTTAATCGATAAAGTTAAAGCTGCTCAAGCTACGGATATAGAGCTGATGCGTATGAAGAAGAAAGTGCAAGAAGGTGCTATTCCAGAAGCAAGAATCGATGAAGAAGGAATACTTCGAGTCAACTCCAGACTTTGTGTTCCTAACGATTTTGACTTGAAGCATAGAATAATGATGGAGGCACACAACACACCGTTTGCAATCCATCCTGGGAGTACCAAAATGTATCACGATCTTCGACATACATTTTGGTGGAGCAATATGAAAAGAGAGATCGCGGAGTTTATCTCGAGATGTTTAACTTGTCAACGTGTAAAAGCGGAGCATCAAGTACCAAAGGGTCCATTGCAACCACTTGAGATTCCGAAATGGAAGTGGGAACACATTACTATGGATTTTGTTACAGGTCTTCCCAAGGTTTCTCAAGGCATAGATGCGATTTGGGTTATTGTTGATAGATTAACCAAGTCCGCTCATTTCTTGCCGATACGTGAGACTTATTCCCTTGAACGTCTTGCTAGTATGTACGTGAACGAGATTGTGAGATTGCATGGCATGCCAGTATCCATAGTTTCGGATCGTGACCCAAGATTCACTTCACGATTTTGGGTTAGCTTGCAGAAAGCTATGGGCACGGATTTACGATTCAGTTCAGCATACCATCCTCAAACGGACGGACAATCAGAGAGGACTATTCAAACTCTTGAAGATCTATTAAGACTTTGTGTCTTAGATCTCAAAGGGAGTTGGGATAAGTACCTACCATTGGTGGAATTCTCCTACAACAACAGTTATCAGGCGAGCATAGGTATGGCTCCATTTGAGGCGTTGTATGGAAGAAAATGTCGTTCTCCAGTATGCTGGGACGAGGTGGGTGAAGCAACATTGTTGGGACCAGAATTGGTACGCATTACTACAGAGAAGATCCAAACGATTCGACAACGTATACAAACGGCACAGGATCGACAAAAGAGTTATGCGGATCTTCATCGGAAGGACGTGGAATTTAATATTGGGGATCATGTATTGTTACGTGTTGCACCATGGAAGGGAGTTACAAGATTTGGGAAGAGAGGAAAGCTCAATCCAAGATTTGTTGGTCCATTTGAGATTCTTGAGCGAATAGGAAATGTGGCATATAGACTCGCATTACCTCCAAGCATGTCTCGTGTTCATAATGTTTTTCACATATCTATGCTTCGTAAATATGTTAAAGACCCGAACCACATTATTGAGTTAGAACCAGACGAGATAGCTGAAGATTTAACGTACGAGGAGGTACCTGTTAAGATCTTGGATAGGAAAGAGCATGTCCTACGCACGAAGGTTATACCACAAGTTAAGGTTTTGTGGAGAAACCATGCTATTGAAGAAATGACCTGGGAGTTGGAATCAGAAATGAAAGCGAGGTATCCTCACCTTTTTGAAACATCAGGTACGTACGTCAATTTCGAGGACGAAATTTCATAAGGAGGGGAGGTTGTAAGACCCCAACTTATTAATGAATAAAATCAAATTTTCTCTAAATATTATTGTGAATAATAAGGGGTTAATTTGATATAATACTTTGGTTATGGGTGAAATGTGCAAATTTTGCAAAATAAGCAAGTGGTTATAAAATATTTATTTTTGGTCGGTGAATATTCGGTTGGTCGTGGAATATTCTTGCTGTCGGGGAATATTCGTACGACGACGCAGCCTTGTGTGGGCCCCATAACGGAAAGCGATTGGATGAAGAAAACGACAAGTATAAGTTGTTTATAAATAACGGCGTAGTTGTTACCGTTAATACTGTTGGAATACCCGGTGGTTAAAATACAGTAGCACACGGTATTGCACCAATTATTGATTCTTACGTAAGAAGGCACTACTCAATAATTGTTACAGTAGTTATTATTCAATATTTTATTTTATTGATTCAATAATTGCTGCGTTGATATTTTATATTATTGTTGTTTCAATAATTGTTGCTGCACAGTATTTTCATTTATCAGATCAATAATTCATATTATTTGAATAATATTATTAGATAACATTATTGGCAATGTCTAGAAAGTTCTGTCTAAGGAGAGGTTTGGTCATCTAATTGCGCGCCAGTAAGGAGAAATCCTTATTGGAAAGCCCCCTCTTTCCTGGGAACGGCCTGGTTGTCATAAATGTGATTCTGTAATATTATTTGTGAATAATTAATTATTGATTCATATGATAAGGAAATATTTATTTTATGTGGATATAAATGAGGGATATATTTTTGTGGTTAAAAATGAAGGAGTTAATGTTGAGGTTTTTATCAGTATTTTTGTCGGAATGGAGGTATTAAAAATCAGGGTTTTTGAGATAGTTTGCGGGGGTTATAATTTTTAATCCGACCGTTGGATCGTGGTAATTTTTGGATATGTTATACATATATAAGTTGAGTATATGTCCACAAATTTTGAACCGTTAAAAATGAACGTATGATTTATTACGAATTTTACAAGATGACTGGTTCAGAAATTGTTGAATTTTCGGAGTTTATCATTTTGGTGGAAAATTCTAGAATTGGTGGGCCCCACTTGTGGTTGGTGAAGAAATGTGCTGAATTATATTTCAAATGTGGTGGGTGGGAATAGTAGCAGGTAAAGCCATCAGGTTGCAGGTCAAACCTACCAAAATTTTCCTATAAATAGAGGGCTAAGTTAGAATTGAAAATCACACCAGAAACAAGTTTTCTCTCTTTCTCTCTCTAGATTATTGAGTGTATTTTGTGAGTATTTAGATACTTTGAGAGTTTCTATTCATCAGAGCAAGTTTCTTTCAGCCTTATACCGGTATTCCGACCAGAAGTACTGATATTTTGAGGTAAGGGATATTATTTTCTTCTTAATGATATTATTTTCTTCAATATCATTATGCTGAAATATTGATATGAGTTTTTATCAAATTTGGAACTTTTTGTGTCGGGGGTTACTATTCACGTATACGGCACTATTCACGTATACGGCACTATTCACGAATACGGCACTATTCACCGAAAAATAAAATTTTCCCTTTTTGTCCAAGATGTCTATTATGGTTACTATCTTTGATTGTATCCATGTTTTGATCTTTATTTTTGAATTCTGCTTCACAATTGATTATTATGAAGTATTATTGATCTTGGATAAACTGTTATACGAATCCCTACTATTTGTCCTTCTGTCTCATTGGATTCGTTCTCTTTAAGATATTTTTCATCATCCTCAGTCCTAAATGATGATATTACTGAATATCTTTGGCCTGTAGTGCAAAGATGTATAATTACTTGATGAATATCTTTGGCCTGTAGTGCAAAGATGAACAGGTGTTGAGATGAACATGACCGACTGATGATACAAATGAATATCTTTGGCCTGTAGTGCAAAGATGAATATTTGGTTAAAGATGATTATTAATTGATGTTACAGGGATAAAATATTGATGATGGACTTTTAAATCTTAGAAGATAGTAGAATTCTTTCTCTACTTGACTCTTCTAATGGTTTGCTGTTTCCGCTGCAGTTGTTGATCTAAAACTTGTTGTCGATTATATTTTATCAGATTTTTCCCTGTTGAAGACTAACGATAATTTGTTGTATATTATCTTAGTCATAATATTTTTTACTGGGCTAGTTGAGCTCACCCTTTTCCTTTTTGTTCCATTTTTCTTCTCAGGAGGTGAGAACATAGCAGGATCTAGTCGGGGTATAGAGTGATGGTTCTAGAAAGATGTATTAGCAGTCCTCACTATTTCTGTAAAATAGTGTTTGAATAATTGTAATGAGGATTTATTTGAGTGTGGATATTGTCTAGAAGACAATATTTGTATTTAAACTCACAGTATGTGTTGTCGTATTTTGCACGACAATTGTATTATTGAAGTTGTAGTTTGCTTTCTGTACCATGTATTTGGCGACTCAGAATTGGTGTTGTATACCTATTCTGGGGGCGTCACAGTTCATGCAAAATCAGACGAGGGAGACTCGTGTACAAAATACGGGTGGAAGTGATAGCAACGCACGGTCTGTCACAGCCAAGCAGTTCAAAGAGTTGGGACCACCAGAATTTAAGGGAAAGCCGGATCCGATCATGGTGGAAACGTGGGCCAAGCAAATTTCCAAGATATTCGATGTCTTGGGATGCACGGAGGAACAGAAGGTTCTATTCGCCACCTTTATGTTCCGCGGTGAGGCATACTACTGGTGAGAGTCTGTGAAGCGTACCCAGCCTGACGCACTCAATATGTCTTGGGAAACATTTAAGAAACTATTCAATGACAAGTACTTTCCTGAAAGTATTCGTCATGTAAAGGAGGTGGAGTTTATCAGACTGGAACAAAACAACATGACGGTGTCCCAGTACGAGGCGAAGTTCGCCGAGTTATCCAGGTTTGCACCTCATTTAGGAGAGAATGAGGAACGAATGACAAGGATGTTTCTGAGAGGTCTAAAACCCGAGATTCGTCAATACCTTATCTCTCATAAATTTTCTCTGTATTCAGATGTTGTCAACAGGGCCCAATTATTAAAGAGAGATAATGAGTATACTCAACCGAGGGACCACAACCAGGGTCATGCCGGTGACAGCAGTCATCAGAGCGATGATAACCAACGAGGAGGGAAAAATACGAACAAAGGCGACAACCACTCGGGTGGTCATCGTGGCCATGATAATAGGAGAGTAAGTCAAGTGGAAATTTTAAAAAGAGGAAATTTAACAATGACGAAAAGACATCAGCAGCAACACCAGCACCAACAACAAATTCTAGGGGAGGAGAACGACCGCCAGTTAGATGTTACAAATGCGGAAAAGAGGGACATATCAGCCCAAACTGTCCACAACAATCCAAGGTACGTTACAACTGTGGAAAGGACTCGGGATTATTCTGTAGCAAAACCAAGTTCAACGGGGATGGTGACTCCAAGGGCTGTCCCGAATAAGTCGAAATCAGCGGTTCCTGGAAGAGCGTTTGTCGTGACTGGCCAAAACGTGAGGAACCCGAATGAGGTGATCACGGGTAAGCTAATCTTGAACTCTTGCGAAGTTTATACCTTACTAGATACCGGTTCTACCCATTCTTTTATCTCTCCTGCTTGTGCTCAATGTTTAAACTTAACTCCGAAGAAATTAGACTTTGACTTATCTGTTGAAACTCCGTTGGGTGAAACCTTTGTTACATCTACAGTTTATAAATCTTGCATGATCCAAGTTGGCACTATCACATTACCTGTTGATCTTATCTCTTTAAAGATACTTGCTTTTGATGTGATTTTAGAAGTTGATTGGTTAACCACTCATCATGCTAAAATTGATTGTTTTCGTAAGGTTGTTAGTTTTCATATTCCTAACCAACCTGACATACGAATTCAAACTACTAAACCACTAAAATCAGTCATTGTCATATCAATCCACAAAGCTATTCATTTATTGAAAGACGGATGTCAAGCTTTCTTAGCCCATGTTATGGATTTGAACAGAGTCAAGTCAGATTTGAATAATATTTCTGTGGTTAGAGAATTTCCCGATGTATTTCCTGAAGAACTTCCCGGTCTACCCCCAGAACGTGATGTTGAATTCTTTATTGACCTTGAACCAGGTACAAAGTGTGACAACCCCAAAACAGGTCCATTCCATCCAACCTATTCTGAGTCGCCAAATACATGGTACAGAAAACAACTACAACTTTATTACAACAATTGTCGTGCAAAATACAACAACACATACACTGTGAGTTTAGATACAAATATATACCAAATGTGACTCATGTTCCAACCGTGGACATCACCTCACAATAACACCTTACATAAAGGTATAGTCAAAAACTATTTTAGAAATTAGAAACTTTAGAAAATGCTCAAGAAAACATTCGTACATGGGAGGCCATGCGTCTAGGTTATGATAGATATCATATGGCCACAGAATTATCCTTGGTTGACCCAATAGACCCCAAAGAAAAACGAGAAGATTACTATCATATTCTTCCCAATGGTGAGTCTTCTCTTGACTTATCATTATCTCCACTGTCTCTAATTGAGAATTATACTTCAAACAAACACCAAGATTATATAGGTAGTGCCCATAGATATACTCAGCAAGTGGATGAGCACAACCCTGTCTTATGATGACACGAGGTTGTATGTCATTAGACATCTTGTATTATAGTGACAAAACACCCTTCCAACGTTGGGTTCGCCTCACCCTATTTTCTTCACCAAATATAACTACTAAATGATGACCACCATTCTATTCCCTTGTTACCCCCGCTCGACCCAGCTACACTCTTATTACCTGAAAGGAATTGTGAAGCAAAAGGGTGAGCACAACTAGCTCAGTAAAGAATATCATGACTAAAGATAATTCAATTATCAATAGCCTTCATCAACAATAAATCAGAGATTTAGAACATATGGTAAATGATAAAAATTTCAACCATAGTTGCAGCGGAACGAGCAATCCATTAGAAGAGTCAAATAGACTATAAAGTCTATTATCTTCTCCATGTTAAAAATCCACCAACAATGTTTTATCCCTGTAACATCAATCAACAATTCTGGTCCACAATCATATGAATAACTCATAATCATAACTGTAGTTCTAAATTCCTCTTCTCATCCAGGACGAAGATAATTTTCATCACCTATCTTTACCTGAAACATCAAAGATCATGGTTACACCAAATCACATTTCCTGTTCATAATCATACTAATAACTTCATCTTTGCACTACGTCCAAAGATATTCATTTGTATCACCAGTTGGTCATGTTTATCTCAACATCTGTTCATCTTTGCACTACTGGCCAAAGATATTCAACAACATGTCATCTTTGCACTACGGGCCAAAGATATTCATCAACAATTCATCTTTGCACTACAGGCCAAAGATATTCATCAATATTTCATATTTGCACTACAGGCCAAATATATTAATATCTCAAAGAAATATATAATCATTTCAGAATTTATATAAACAATAATTATAACCATGTTGATCAATTCACCTTTGCACTTAAGCTAAAGATATTCAATTATAAATTCAATGGTCATGATCATACCAGTCACAATTCAACTTTGCACTACAGGCCAAAGAGAACCCTAGTCATGATCATACCAATAATCTACCCATCTTTACACTCTAGTGAAAGAGAATTTCAACATCAGGGTTATAAAAATGTTATATATGATAATAAAATCAATATAATCAATACATAGTTTTAATCTCAAGAGTAATATTCATAACTCAACTATAATTTGGTTAGAAAAAGAAACCAATTTTTATCGTGAATAGTAACTCGTGAATAGTAACTCATGAATAGTAACTCATAAATAGTAAACTCGACACAAAAAGGTAGAAATTCCACAATAAAATCATACCAATATTTCGGTATAATGATATTGAAAGAATAATATTTCTTAAGCTTATAAACAATTTATTTAAATTGTTTACACTTTACTAAATAATGCATTTAATCATTCTAAAATACCAACTCATAAGATTTTATCACCAATAACCAAAACCCTCATCAAAAATCTGCATATACCTCATATAGGATTCTCAAGCCATAAAATCCTATTTTCCAATTTTCTTACTTCACATAACATATTTAATTCATTTACTCATAACTAGACTATTTTCATGAAAAATACCAAATCAGTTCCAAAAATATTTCTTTTCTGGAATTTAGCATAATATAGTCCCATAGTGAACATATATTTTTCTCAGAATTTTTAAAAGTCATTTACTATTTTTCATATGGCCAAAATAGCCGAATATTTAGACATTTATCAAAAATTATACTTTTGTCCAAAAATTCTGAAATTTACAGAGTATACTTCTATCATATACATGTACTCCCAATAAAAATTTCATCAATTTTGGAGTTAACCACAAGGAATTATAAGCTGTTACTTTTAAAATAGTCTTTTCTCATAAAATTCATAACTCTCAATCTATACATCCAAAAATCACCATTTTTGGACACAATCAAGAAAACTCATCAAAATATCATTTCAAATTTTTCCAGAATTTTTGAAGATCAGAAAAATTACGAAACTGAAAATCATAACAACCCTTAAAATCCCTTAATATCCCTTACTATCCCTTACCATCCCTTACCTCAAAAATAGCAGTATTTCTGACTGGAATGCAAAGCCGAAGGAAACTTGCACTGAATAGCAACTCTCAAAGTATCTAAATACTCACAAAATATGCTTCATAATATAGAGAGAGAAAGAGAGAAAGCTTATGTTTTTGGTGTGATTTTCAATTCTAACTTAGCCCTCTATTTATAGGAAAATTTTGGTAGGTTTGACCTGCAACCTGATGGCTTTACCTGCTACTATTCCCACCCACCATATTTGAAATATAATTCAGCACATTTTTTCACCAACCACAAGTGGGGCCCACCAATTCTAGAATTTTCCACCAAAATGATAAACTCCAAAAATTCAACAATTTCTGAACCAGTCATCTCGTAAAATTCATAATAAATCATACGTTCATTTTTAACGGTTCAAAATTTGTGGGCATATACTCAACTTATATATGTATAACATATCCAAAAATTACCACGATCCAACGGTCGGATTAAAAATTATAACCCCCGCAAAATATCTCAAAAACCCTGATTTTTAATACCTCCATTCCGACAAAAATACGGATAAAAATCTCAACATTAACTCCTTCATTTTTAACCACAAAAATATATCCCTCGTTTATATCCACATAAAATAAATATTTCCTTATCATATGAATCAATAATTAATTATTCACAAATAATATTACAGAATCACATTTATGACAACCAGGCCGTTCCCAGGAAAGAGGGGGCTTTCCAATAAGGATTTCTCCTTACTGGCGCGCAATTAGATGACCAAACCTCTCCTTAGACAGAACTTTCTAGACATTGCCAATAATTTTATCTAATAATATTATGAATTATTGATCTGATAAAGGAAAATACTGTGCAGCAACAATTATTGAACAACAATAATACAAAATTTCAACGTAGCAATTATTGAATCAATAAAATAAAATATTGAACAGTAATTACTGTAACAATTATTGAGTAGTGCCTTCTTACGTAAGAATCAATAATTTCAAAAATACTGTGCAATACCGTGTGCTACTGTGCAATAACGCGTATTACTGTATTTTAACCACCAGGTATTCCAACAGTGTTAACGGTAACAACTACGCCGTTATTTGTAAAAACTCAAATTTGTCGTTTTCTTCATCCGACAGTTATTCTGTTATGGGGCCCATAAATGGCTGCGCCGTCGTACGAATATTCCCCGACAAAAAGAATATTTCACGACCAAACGAATATTACCCGACAACAATGAATATTTTATAACCACTTGTGTATTTTGAAAAAAATTTATATATCACCATTAACTTTAACATTTATCAATTTAACCATTTACTGAATAGAAATTATAAGAAAAATTGAATACTTTTATTTCATAAAATTCGGGATCTTACAATCTCCCCTCCTTATGAAATTTCGTCCCCGAAATTTACGTACCTGGTATTTCAAAGAGTTGAGAATACCTTGCCTTCATTTCAGATTCCATCTTCCCTATCATCATGATTTCTCCATTGCTCATCTCCTGTATTTCAGATATCATTCTAGAATACAGCTTCAAAATAAGGGTTAATTGAACAAATTAGCATATCACATAATATCCCAATATTATGACTGACCAACAAATAAGCTTAGGTAGGACACACTAGCGAAGGATTTACTCATATCTCCCTTCCTAGTTATATTTCCCGATCTCCGCCAGAGATCATATCCCTAAGCTCTGATACCACCTGTGACAACCCCAAAACAGGTCCATTCCATCCAACCTATTCTGAGTCGCCAAATACATGGTACAGATAACAACTACAACTTTATTACAACAATTGTCGTGCAAAATACAACAACACATACACTGTGAGTTTGGATACAAATATATACCAAATGTGACTCATGTTCCAACCGTGGACATCACCTCACAATAACACCTTACATAAAGGTATAGTCAAAAACTGTTTTAGAAATTAGAATCTTTGGAAGTGCTCAAGGAAACCTTCGTACATGGGAGGCCATGCGTCTAGGTTATGATAGATATCATATGGCCACAGAATTATCCTTGGTTGACCCAATAGACCCCAAAGAAAAACGAGAAGATTACTATCATATTCTTCCCAATGGTGAGTCTTCTCTTGACTTATCATTATCTCCACTGTCTCTAATTGAGAATTATACTTCAAACAAACACCAAGATTATATAGGTAGTGCCCATAGATATACTCAGCAAGTGGATGAGCACAACCCTGTCTTATGATGACACGAGGTTGTATGTCATTAGACATCTTGTATGATAGTGACAAAACACCCTTCCAACGTTGGGTTCGCCTCACCCTATTTTCTTCACCAAATATAACTACTAAATGATGACCACCGTTCTATTCCCTTGTTACCCCCGCTCGACCCAGCTACACTCTTATTACCTGAAAGGAATTGTGAAGCAAAAGGGTGAGCACAACTAGCTCAGTAAAGAATATCATGACTAAAGATAATTCAATTATCAATAGCCTTCATCAACAATAAATCAGAGATTTAGAACATATGGTAAATGATAAAAATTTCAACCATAGTTGCAGCGGAACGAGCAATCCATTAGAAGAGTCAAATAGACTATAAAGTCTATTATCTTCTCCATGTTAAAAATCCACCAACAATGTTTTATCCCTGTAACATCAATCAACAATTCTGGTCCACAATCATATGAATAACTCATAATCATAACTGTAGTTCTAAATTCCTCTTCTCATCCAGGACGATGATAATTTTCATCACCTATCTTTACCTGAAACATCAAAGATCATGGTTACACCAAATCACATTTTCTGTTCATAATCATACTAATAACTTCATCTTTGCACTACGTCCAAAGATATTCATTTGTATCACCAGTTGGTCATGTTTATCTCAACATCTGTTCATCTTTGCACTACTGGCCAAAGATATTCAACAACATGTCATCTTTGCACTACGGGCCAAAGATATTCATCAACAATTCATCTTTGCACTACAGGCCAAAGATATTCATCAATATTTTATCTTTGCACTACAGGCCAAAGATATTAATATCTCAAAGAAATATATAATCATTTCAGAATTTATATAAACAATAATTATAACCATGTTGATCAATTCACCTTTGCACTTAAGCTAAAGATATTCACTTATAAATTCAATGGTCATGATCATACCAGTCACAATTCAACTTTGCACTACAGGCCAAAGAGAACCCTAGTCATGATCATACCAATAATCTACCCATCTTTACACTCTAGTGAAAGAGAATTTCAACATCAGGGTTATAAAAATGTTATATATGATAATAAAATCAATATAATCAATACATAGTTTTAATCTCAAGAGTAATATTCATAACTCAACTATAATTTGGTTAGAAAAAGAAACCAATTTTTATCGTGAATAGTAACTCGTGAATAGTAACTCGTGAATAGTAACTCGTGAATAGTAACTCATAAATAGTAAACTCGACACAAAAAGGTAGAAATTCCACAATAAAATCCATACCAGTATTTCGGTATAATGATATTGAAAGAATAATATTTCTTAAGCTTATAAACAATTTATTTAAATTGTTTACACTTTACTAAATAATGCATTTAATCATTCTAAAATACCAAACTCATAAGATTTTATCACCAATAATCAAAACCCTCATCAAAAATCTGCATATACCTCATATATAGGATTCTCAAGCCATAAAATCCTATTTTCAATTTTCTTACTTCACATAACATATTTAATTCATTTTCTCATAACTAGACTATTTTTATGAAAAATACCAAATCCGTTCCAAAAATATTTCTTTTCTGGAATTTAGCATAATATAGTCCCATAGTGAACATATATTTTTCTCAGAATTTTTAAAAGTCATTTACTATTTTTCATATGGCCAAAATAGCCGAATATTTAGACATTTATCAAAAATTATACTTTTATCCAAAAATTCTGAAATTTACAGAGTATACTTCTATCATATACATGTACTCCCAATAAAAATTTCATCAATTTTGGAGTTAACCACAAGGAATTATAAGCTGTTACTTTTAAAATAGTCTTTTCTCATAAAATTCATAACTCTCAATCTATACATCCAAAAATCACCATTTTTGGACACAATCAAGAAAACTCATCAAAATATCATTTCAAATTTTTCCAGAATTTTTGAAGATCAGAAAAATTACGAAACTGAAAATCATAACAACCCTTAAAATCCCTTAATATCCCTTACCATCCCTTACCTCAAAAGTACAGTATTTCTGACTGGAATGCAAAGCCGAAGGAAACTTGCACTGAATAGCAACTCTCAAAGTATCTAAATACTCACAAAATATGCTTCATAATATAGAGAGAGAAAGAGAGAAAGCTTATGTTTCTGGTGTGATTTTCAATTCTAACTTAGCCCTCTATTTATAGGAAAATTTTGGTAGGTTTGACCTGCAACCTGATGGCTTTACCTGCTACTATTCCCACCCACCACATTTGAAATATAATTCAGCACATTTCTTCACCAACCACAAGTGGGGCCCACCAATTCTAGAATTTTCACCAAAATGATAAACTCCAAAAATTCAACAATTTCTGAACCAGTCATCTCGTAAAATTCATAATAAATCATACGTTCATTTTTAACGGTTCAAAATTTGTGGGCATATACTCAACTTATATATGTATAACATATCCAAAAATTACCACGATCCAACGGTCGGATTAAAAATTATAACCCCGCAAAATATCTCAAAAACCATGATTTTTAATACCTCCATTCCGACAAAAATACGGATAAAAATCTCAACATTAACTCCTTCATTTTTAACCACAAAAATATATCCCTCGTTTATATCCACATAAAATAAATATTTCCTTATCATATGAATCAATAATTAATTATTCACAAATAATATTACAGAATCACATTTATGACAACCAGGCCGTTCCCAGGAAAGAGGGGGCTTTCCAATAAGAATTTCTCCTTACTGGCGCGCAATTAGATGACCAAACCTCTCCTTAGACAGAACTTTCTAGACATTGCCAATAATTTTATCTAATAATATTATGAATTATTGATCTGATAAAGGAAAATACTGTGCAGCAACAATTATTGAACAACAATAATACAAAATTTCAACGTAGCAATTATTGAATCAATAAAATAAAATATTGAACAGTAATTACTGTAACAATTATTGAGTAGTGCCTTCTTACGTAAGAATCAATAATTTCAAAAATACTGTGCAATACCGTGTGCTACTGTGCAATAACGCGTATTACTGTATTTTAACCACCGGGTATTCCAACAGTGTTAACGGTAACAACTACGCCGTTATTTGTAAAAACTCAAATTTGTCGTTTTCTTCATCCGACAGTTATTCTGTTATGGGGCCCACAAATGGCTGCGCCGTCGTACGAATATTCCCCGACAGAAAGAATATTCCACGACCAAACGAATATTCCCCGACAACAATGAATATTTTATAACCACTTGTGTATTTTGAAAAAAATTTATATATCACCCTTAAATTTAACATTTATCAATTTAACCATTTACTGAATAGAAATTATAAGAAAAATTGAATACTTTTATTTCATAAAATTCGGGATCTTACACAAAGCCCATTTCTAAAATCCCATATCGAATGGCTCCTATTGAACTTCAGGAATTAAAAGTCCAACTACAGGAGTTATTAGACATCGGTTTCATTCGTCCTAGTACATCTCCTTGGGGTGCTCCTGTTTTATTCGTAAAGAAGAAAGACGGTTGTATGCGACTTTGTATTAACTACCGAGAATTAAACCATGTCACCATCAAGAATAGGTATCCGTTACCTCGCATTGATGACTTGTTCGACCAAATGCAAGGAGCACAATTCTTTTCAAAAATCGACCTTCGTTCTGGATATCATCAGCTGAAGATTAAAACTGATGATATTCCAAAGACTGCCTTCAGAACTCGGTACGGGCCTTATGAATTCTTAGTCATTTCTTTTGGATTGACTAATGTTCCAGCTGCTTTCATGGATATGATGAACTGAGTATTCAAGGAATATTTGGATCAGTTCATTGTTGTCTTTATTGATGACATCCTCATCTATTCCAAAAGTCGTGAAGATCATGAGCAGCATTTGAAGCTGATACTTGAAAGGCTTCGTGAAAACAAGCTTTATGCCAAGCTGAAGAAATGCGAGTTCTGGCTTGAGGAAGTAGCATTCCTTGGGTACGTGGTGTCAAAACATGGAGTATCTGTTGACCCGACGAAGATTGAAGCAATACAAAGTTGGGAGCAACCCAAGTCGGTGACCGAAGTCCGCAGCTTTCTGGGCTTAGCTGGTTATTATCGGAGATTCGTGGAAGGATTTTCTCGAATCGCTACTCCGTTAACTCAGCTGACTCGAAAAGATACAAAATTCGTATGGAGCGAGGAATGCGAGAAGAGTTTCCAAGAGCTCAAAAGGAGACTCATTTCGGCACCTGTTCTGGCAATACCATCTGGTATGGATGGATTTGTTATCTACAGCGATACTTCAGGCAAAGGGTTAAGATGTGTTCTCATGCAACATGGAAAAGTTATAGCCTATGCCTCACAACAACTCAAAGAATATGAGAGAAATTATCCTACTCATGATCTGGAGTTGGCAGCAGTCGTATTCGCGTTGAAAATTTGGAAACACTACTTGTATGGGGAGAAAGTGGAGATTTATACGGACCATAAAAGCCTCAAATATTTCTTCACCCAAAAAGAACTCAACATGCGGCAACGACGTTAGCTTGATTTATTGAAAGATTATGATCATACTATTCAATATCATCCAGGAAAAGTGAACGTAGTAGCTAACGCATTGAGTAGAAGATCATATGCGAGTACGAGTGCGTTATTGTCAATGCAAAGGCCCATTCTGTATGACTTGCAAAGGATGGAGGTAGAATTAAAGGCTCCAAGTACCCACATGATGATATCAAATATACGAGTAGAACCGACTTTAATCGACAAAGTTAAAGCTGCTCAAGCTACAGACCTGGGTCTGATACATATGAAGAAGAAAGTGCAAGAAGGAGCTATTCCAGAAGCGAGAATCGATGAAGAAGGAATACTTAGATTCAACTCCAGACTTTGTGTTCCTAACGATTCTGACTTGAAGCATAGAATCATGATGGAGGCACACAACACACCGTTTGTAATCCATCCTGGGAGTACCAAAATGTATCATGATATTCGACATACATTTTGGTGGAACAATATAAAGAGAGAGATCGCGGAGTTTATCTCGAGGTGTTTAACTTGTCAACGTGTAAAGGCGGAGCATCAAGTGCCAAAAGGTCCATTGCAACCACTTGAGATTCTAGAATGGAAGTGGGAACACATTACTATGGATTTCGTTACAGGTCTTCCCAAAGTTTCTCAAGGCATAGATGCAATTTGGGTTATTGTTGATAGATTAACCAAGTCTGCCCATTTATTGCCGATACGTGAGACTTATTCCCTTGAACGTCTTGCTCGTATGTACGTGAATGAGATTGTGAGATTGCATGGCATGCCAGTATCCATAGTTTCGGATCGTGACCCAAGATTCACTTCACGATTTTGGGTTAGCTTGCAGAAAGCTATGGGCACGAATTTACGATTTAGTTCAGCATACCATCCTCAAACGGACGGACAATCAGAGAGGACTATTCAAACGCTTGAAGATCTATTAAGACTCTGTGTCCTAGATTTCAAAGGGAGTTGGGATAAGTACCTACCATTAGTGGAATTCTCCTACAACAACAGTTATCAGGCAAGTATAGGTGTGGTTCTATTCGAGGCGTTGTATGGAAGAAAATATCGTTCTCTAGTATGCTGGGACGAGGTGGGTGAAGCAACATTGTTGGGACCAGAGTTGGTACGAATGACTACAGAAAAGATCTAAATGATTCAACAACGTATTCAAACCTCACAAGATCGACAAAAGAGTTATACTGATCTTCATAGAAAGGACGTGGAGTTTAATATTGGAGATCATATACTGTTACGTGTTGCACCATGGAAGGGAGTTACAAGATTTGGAAAGAGAGGAAAGGTCAATCCAAGATTTATTGGTCTATTTGAGATTCTTGACCGAATAGGAAATGTGGCCTATAGACTCGCATTACCTCTAAGTATGTCTCGTGTTCATAATATTTTTCACATATCCATGCTTCGTAAATATGTGAAAGACCCGAACCATATTATTGCGTTAGAACTAGACGAGATAGCTAAAGATTTAAAGTACGAAGAGGTACCTGTTAAGATCTTGGATAGGAAAGAGCATGTCCTACGCACCAAAGTTATGCCACAAGTTAAGGTTTTGTAGAGGAACCATACTATTGAAGAAATGACCTAGGAGTTGGAATCAGAAATAAAAGTGAGGTACCCTCACTTGTTCGAAACACCAGGTACGTACGTCAATTTCGAGGACGAAATTTCATAAGGAGGGGAGGTTGTAAGACCCCAACTTATTATAAATAAAATTGAATTTCCCTATTTATTATCTTGGAATAGTAAGGTGATAATTTGATATAATACTTTGGTTATGGGTGAAATGTGCAAATTTTACAAAATAAGCAAGTGGTTATAAAATAATCATTGTTGTCGGGGAATATTCGTTTGGTCGTGGAATATTCTTCTTGTCGGGAATATTCGTACGACGGCGCAGTCAATTGTGGGGCCCATAACAAAATAACTGTCGGATGAAGAAAACGACAAGTTTGAGTTTTTATAAATAACGGCGTAGTTGTTACCGTTAACACTGTTGGAATACCCGGTGGTTAAAATACAGTAATACGCGTAGTTGCACAGTAGCACACGGTATTGCACAATATAGTTGAATTATTGATTCGTACGTAAGAATGCACTACTCAATAATTGTTACAGTAGTTACTGTTTAATATTTTATTTTATTGATTCAATAATTACTGCGTTGATATTTTATATTATTGTTGTTTCAATAATTGTTGTTGCACAGTATTTTCCATTATCAGATTAATAATTCATATTATTTGAATAATATTATTAGATAGCATTATTGGCAATGTCTAAAAAGTTCTGTCTAATGAGAGGTTTGGTCATCTAATTGCGCGCCAGTAAGGAGCTTATTGGAAAGCCCCCTCTTTCCTAGGAACGGCCTGGTTGTCATAATTGTGATTCTGTAATATTATTTGTGAATAATTAATTATTGATTTATATGATAAGGAAATATTTATTTTATGTGGATATAAATGATGGATATATTTATTTTTATATGGATAAAAATGAAAGAATTAATGCTGAGGTGTTTTATCAGTATTTTGTCGGTGCAGATGTATTAAAAATCATCCGTTTATGGATTTCGGATATTTTATGTTTGGAATTTGGAAAAACTTAAACTTTCAAAGTTGTAGAGAATTAAATTTCCTATGGAAACATGCAAGTTTCGAATTTTTCTGATAAACGGGCTATTTTCTATGAATTGTTGAAGTTTTAAAAAATAAAATAATTTTTATTAAATTTATGGGTGGGACCCACTTTTGGTTTTTCAAATACATGGGCTGCTGGAAATTTTTCCAAGGTGGTGGCTGGTCATGGTCTATATAGCATGCGTAGGAAATTTTGACTAATAATAATATTATTTTACTATTTAGTCTCCTATGGCGTTCTAGCATTTTCTTATAAATAGAGGGCTAAGTTAGAATTGAAAATCACACCAGAAATAAGTTTTCTCTCTTTCTCTCTCTATATTATCAAGCATATTCTTGTGAGTATACTTTTAGTGTTGCTATACGGTGCAAGTTTCTGTCAGCACTATACCCGAAATTTAGTCAGAAGTACGATTATTTTGAGGTAAGGGATATTATTTTCTTCTTAAATGATATTATTTTCTTCAATATCATTATGCTGAAATATTGATATGAGTTTTTTTATCAAATTTAGAACTTTTTGTGTCGGGATTACTATTCACGTATACGGCGTTATTCACGTATACGGCACTATTCACGAATACGGCACTATTCACCGAAAAATAAAATTTTTCTTTTTTGTCCAAAATGTCTATTATGGTTACTATCTTTGATTGTATCCATGTTTTGATCTTTATTTTTGAATTCTGCTTCACAATTGATTATTATGAAGTATTATTGATCTTGGATAAACTGTTATACGAATCCCTACTATTTGTCTTTCTGTCTCACTGGATTCGTTTTCTTTAAGATATTTTTCATCATCCTCAGTCCTAAATGATGATATTACTGAATATCTTTGGCCTGTAGTACAAAGATGAATGATTAACTGATGAATATCTTTGGCCCGTAGTGCAAAGATGAGCAGGTGTTGAGATGAACATGACCGACTGGTGATACAAATGAATATATTTGGCCTGTAGTGGAAAGATGAATATTTGATTCAAGATGTATATTGATTGATGTTGCAGGGATAAAATATTGATGATGGACTTTTAAATCTTAGAAGATAGTAGAACTCATTCTCTACTTGACTCTTTTAATGGTTTGCTGTTTCCGCTGCAGTTGTTGATCTAAAATTTATTGTCTATTATATTTTATCAGATTTTTCCCTGTTGAAGACTAATGATAATTTATTGTATATTATCTTAGTCATAATATTCTTCACTGGGCTAGTTGAGCTCACCCTTTTTCTTTTTGTTCCATTTTTCTTCGCAGGAGGTGAGAACATAGCAGGATCGAGTCGGGATATGGAGTAATGGTTCTAGAAAGATATTTTAGCAGTTCTCACTATTTTTGTAAATTAGTGTTTGAATAATTGTAATGAGGACTTATTTGAGTGTGGATATTGTCTAGAAGACAATATTTGTATTTAAACTCACAGTATGTATTGTCGCATTTTACACGACATTTGTATTATTGAAGTTGTAGTTTGCTTTATGTTTCATGTATTTGGCGACTCAGAATGGGTGTTGTATACCTATTTTGGGGGCGTCACACTACGGGCCAAGGATAATCGTGTTTTCACCAATGATTATGATCATACCAGCAACTGTCCATCAATGCACTACGGGCTAACGAGGACTTTTACCACATCATTTATAACATTACGGGTCATGATTGTACCGAATGATCCCTGGTTGTAAGACCCCAACTTTTATAAATAAAGATGAATTTTCTATAAATATCATTTTTAAATATTATGGAGTTAATTTGATATAATATTATAGTTGTGGGTAATATTTATAAATTTTGCAAAATACGCAAGTTGTTATATAATATTCGATTGGTCGAAGAATATTCGTTTTAACAGAGAATATTCGTACAACGACACAATCATTGGTGGACCCCACAACGGAATTATTGTCGGATTGAGAAAACGATAAAAATATTTTATTAAAAATAACGGCGGAAGTTTTACCATTGATACTGTTGAACTACTCAGTAGTAAAAGTACAGTAATACGTGTGGTTGCATAGTAGTACACGATATTGATTATTAATGCTTATGTGAGAAGTCACTCAGTCTGATTCAATTATTGTCAGTTAATAATATGAATTATTTAGCGATAATGAAGTTTTGTTTTATTCGTATTATTAACGTAATAAAATAGAAACATCTTTTTATATAAAACAGAATACTTTATTAAAGTTATTCTATAAATAGAATATATTATATTTTATTTAAAAGATTTTTCTTTAAATATGGACCGTCAGATTAAAGTAATCAATCTGGACCGTTCATGGATTAGTTACTATGCATTCTATTTTTCTATAAATAGCAGCTCATTCTTTCATTATTTCTTACGAATTAACTGAACTCTAGAGAGAGAAACTATAGAGAGAGAGAAAAACAGTATTCTGCTATTTAACTACTTCCTTATTTCAGCTCTTCTTTAAAACGGTAAGGGGTGTTATTCTTTCTTATTCATGAAGAGAACTGTTGTTATTCCATTTCTTATTATTCTGTTGGAGTAACCTGTATACGCGGTCTACCCTATACTTGGTAACATTCTTCTATTATTCTGTTGGAACATCCTGTCTGTGTATTTTACACCGGACCTGGTTCCGTCTTTATTATTATTCTGTTGGAATATCCTGTCTGTGCGTTTTACGCCGGACCTGGTTCCGTCTTTATTATTATTCTGTTGGAATATCCTGTCTGTGCGTTTTACACCGGACCTGGTTCCGTCTTTATTATTATTCTGTTAGAATATCTTGTCTGTGCGTTTTACGCCGGACCTGGTTCTATTATTTATTATTCTGTTGGAATAACCTGTCTGTACGGTCTATCGCATGCATGGTGATTTCTTTTGTTATTCCATTCTTTATTATACTCAGTTGGTTAAGTTTTGACTTCTATACTCCATGAAATTTGTAGAATATCCTTGATAATTACGTTTCATCCAGTATCTTTTCATAAAAATATTCTTCTAAGCATTCTTGAATTCTACTCCACAAAGCAGTATCATGTTAACAATTTGGACGTTGTTAATTCTTGGATAAATTAATTCTTGAACTTGTTTTATTGAATTCTTATATTATTGTCATCATCCTCATGTTTATAAAATGTTAAAAGTCATCTGTGGCCTGTAGTGCATAGATGGACTTGGTATGATTATGACCAGGGATTATTCGGTATAATCATGACCGTAATGTTACAAATGATGTGGTAAAAGTCCTTATTTGCCCGTAGTGCGTTGATGGACAGTTGTTGGCATGATCATGACCATTAATGAATACACGAATATCCTTGGTCGTAGTGCAGGGGTGATTCGATGATGTGAATTATTTTATTAAGCTGAGTCCCAGCGATCACAGTGTTGAAAAACTTTTTAAAACATAAAAGATAGTAGAGTTTATTTTTTACTTGACTCTTTTAATGGATTGCTTGTTCCGCTGCAGTTAAACTTGATGTCTATTATATTTTATCAGTTTAACATTGTTGAAGGCTAATGATAATTTATTCTGCATTATCTTAGTCATAATATTTCTTACTGGGCTAGTTGAGCTCACCCTTTCTTTCATTGTTCTCTTCAGGAAATGAGAACATAGCTGGGGCAAGTCGGGGAACGGAGTGATGGTCCGAATGATAGTATTAGTTAGTAGTCCTCACTATTCTATGTAATAGTGTGTTAATAAATGTAATGAGGACTCCTTTTGAGTATGAATACTCTCTAGAAGACAATATTTGTATTCAAACTCACAGTTTATGTTTTGTCGTATTGTACACGACAGTTGTATTAGTAAGTTGTATTTGTATTCTGTACTATGTATCTGACGACCCAAGATGGGTGATGTATACCTAATTTTGGGGGCGTCACAGTTGGTATCAGAGCTTAGGGATATGATCCCTGGCTAAGATGTGAGAATAGAACTAGGAGGGGAGAGACGGGGAATTCCTTCGCTAGTATGACCTACCTAAGTTTATTTGCATGGTATTTAATTGGTCGGTCATAATATAAGGATAATATATGACATATCAATTAACTTTTATTTCGTGGCAGTATCTGAAAATGGCATCTGAGAATGTTGAGAATAGCAATGGAGCACAGGCGACTGTTGATTCACCACATATCAATAATCAGGATAATGTGCATCAGGAAGGTGACAATCCTCATGCAAACAACAACACTGACCAGATGATGAATGATGAAATGTTCAGAAACTTTATGCAATTCATGCAACAGCAGGCGAGAGCGGCTCCTGTCCAAAATATAGGTGGAAACAATGATAACTCTCGGACGGTCACCGCTAAACAGTTCAAGGAGCTGAGACCACCAGAGTTTAAGGGAGAGCCAAAACTACTTATAGCGGAAACATGGATAAAGTAGATTACCAAGATATTTGATGTCTTGGGATGCTCCGAGGAGTAAAAGGTTCCCTTTGCCGCCTTTATGTTGCGAGGAGAGGCAGATTACTGGTGGGAATCGATTAAGCGTACTCAACCTGCCGCACTGAAGATGTCTTGGGAGAAGTTCCAAGAGCTGTTCAATGACAAATACTTTCCTGAAAGTGTTTGTCACATGAAGGAGGTGGAGTTCATCAAATTGGAGCAAAATAATATGACCGTGTCGCAGTATGAGGCTAAATTTACTGAGTTGTCCTGGTTTGCGTCCCACTTGGTGGATAATGAAGAGCGAATGACGCGAATGTTTTTGCGAGGTTTGAAACCTGAGATACGTCAACATCTTATTTCTCATAAACTGTGTTTGTATTCAGATGTTGTGAATAGGGCTCAGTTAGTGGAGCGCGATAACGAGTCAACGCAACCAAAAGAGAGCAGTCGACAAAATGATAATACCAGTGAGAGCAGTCATTGAAGCGGTGACAACAAGCGTGGAGGGAATCAACAGGCCAGAAATGGTAACCACTTCGGTGGTAATCAGGGCCAAAACAATAAGAATGGTCATTTCAAGAAGAGGAGGTTCAACAATGATGGAAAGTTGTCAGCACCAGCACCTGTTGTTAAGGAAGGAGAACAACCGCCTATCTTATGTTTCAAATGCGGAGGGGAGGGGCACATCAATCCAAACTGCACGATGCCGTCTAAAGGATGTTATAATTGTGGAAGAGAAGGTCATTTAGCTCGATTTTGTCGTTTACCAAAAACAAGTTCAGCCAAGATGGAGACACCAAAGGCCGTCCCAGAAAAGTCAAAACCGGTAGTGCAAGGGAGAGCGTTTGTTATGACCTCCAAGGAACCCGAATGAGGTCATCACGGGTAAGCTTATCATAAACTCTAATGAATTCTATACTTTATTTGATACCGGTTCTACCCATTCTTTTATTTCTCCTACTTGCGCTTATCGATTAAATTTGACTCCGGAGAAATTAGACTTTGATTTATCTGTTGAAACTCCATTGGGAGAAACCTTCATTACATCCACGGTTTATAAGTCTTGTTCGGTTCAAGTTGGTACCCACACATTACCTGTCGATCTGATTTCATTAAAAATACTTGCATTTGACGTGATTCTAGGGATTGATTGATTAACTACACATCATGCAAAAATTGATTATTTTCGTAAGGTTGTTAGCTTTCATATTCCTAATCGACCTATTATGCGAATTCAAGCAACCAAACTATTAAAATCAATCGCTGTCATCTCAAGCTATAAAGCTATTCGTTTATTGAAAAACGGGTGTAAAGCTTTCTTAGCTCATGTCACGGATCTAAACAAAAATACGTCAGTTTTGAATGATATTTCTATTGTTAATAAATTCCTGACGTATTCCCTGAATAACTTCCTGGCCTACCCCCAGAGCATGAAATTAAATTTTGTATCGACCTTGAACCCGTTACAAAACCCATTTCTAAAGCCCCATATCGAATGGCTCCTATTGAACTTCAAGAGTTAAAGATCCAACTGCAGGAATTGTTAGACATTGGCTTTATTCGTCCTAGTACTTCTCCTTGGGGTGCTCCTGTGCTATTCGTGAAGAAAAAAGATGGAAGTATGCGACTTTGTATTGATTATCGGGAGTTGAATCATGTCACCATCAAAAATAGGTACCCATTGCCACGTATTGATGACTTGTTTGACCAGTTGCAAGGAGCACAATTCTTTTCAAAGATCGATCTTCGTTCTGGATATCATCAGCTGAAGGTTAGAACTGAGGATATTCCAAAGACGGCTTTCAAAACTCGGTACGGGCATTATGAATTCCTAGTCATGTCCTTTGGATTGACTAATGCTCCTGCTGCCTTCATGGATATGATGAACCGGGTATTCAAGGAATATTTGGATCACTTTGTGGTCGTCTTTATTGATGACATCCTTATTTATTCCAAAAGCCGTGAAGATCATGAGCAACACTTGAGGCTAGTACTCCAAAAGCTTCGTGAATACAAGCTTTATGCCAAGTTGAAGAAATGCGAGTTCTGGTTGGAGGAGGTAGCATTCCTTGGGCACGTAGTATCAAGTCGTGGAATATCAGTTGACCCAGCAAAGATTGAAGCTATTCAAAGCTGGGAGCAACCTAAATCAGTGACCGAAGTACGTAGCTTTCTTGGTTTAGCTGGTTATTATCGGAGATTCGTGGAAGGATTTTCTCGAATCGCTACTCCATTAACTCAGCTGACTCGAAAAGATACAAAGTTCGGTTGGAGCGAATAATGTGAGAAGAGTTTTCAAGAACTCAAGAGGAGACTCATTTCAGCACCTGTTCTAACAATACCATATGGCTCAGAGAGATTTGTCATCTACAGTGATGCTTCGAGCAAAGGGTTGGGATGCGTTCTCATGCAACATAGAAAAGTCATAGCCTATGCATCAAGATAACTCAAGGAATATGAAAGGAAGTATCCTACTCATGATCTAGAGTTGGCAGCTGTTGTCTTTACACTTAAAATGTGGAGGCATTACTTGTATGGGGAGAAGGTGGAGATCTTTACAGATCATAAAAGCCTCAAATATTTTTTCACTCAAAAGGAACTCAACATGCGACAACGACGTTGGCTTGAACTGTTGAAAGATTATGATCATACCATTCAATACCATCCTGGAAAAGCGAACGTGGTAGCTGACGCATTGAGTAGAAGATCATATGCAAGTACGAGTGCGATATTGTCAACACAAAGGCCCATTTTGTGTGACTTGCAAAGGATGGAGATAGAGTCAAAGACTCCAGGGACCCATGTGATGATGACGAATATACGAGTAGAACCAACTTTAATCGATAAAGTTAAAGTTGCTCAAGCTACAGACCTAGAGCTGATGCGTATGAGGAAGAAAGTGCAAGAAGGTGCTATGCCGGAAGCAAGAATCGATGAAGAAGGAATACTTCGAGTCAACTCCAGACTTTGTGTTCCAAACAACCCTGATTTAAAGTATGAAATCATGATGGAGGCGCACAACACACCGTTTGCAATCCATCCTGGAAGTACCAAAATGTATCATGATCTTCGTCATACATTTTGGTGGAGCAATATGAAGAGAGAGATAGCGCTGTTTATCTCAAGGTGTTTAACTTGTCAACGAGTCAAAGCGGAGCATCAAGTACCAAAAGGTCCATTGCAACCACTTAAAATTCTAAAATGGAAGTGGGAGCACATTACCATGGATTTCGTTATCGGTCTTCCTAGGATTTCTCAAGGTATTGATGCGATTTGGGTCATTGTTGATAGATTGACCAAGTCTGCTCATTTCTTACCGATACAAGAAACTTATACACTTGAACGTCTTGCTCGTATGTACATAAATGAGATTGTAAGACTGCATGGTATGCCAGTATCCATAGTTTTTGATCGAGACCCAAGATTCACTTCACGATTTTGGGTTAGTTTACAAAAAGCTATGGGCACAGATTTACGATTTAGTTCGGCATATCATCCTCAGACGGACGGACAATCAGAGAGGACTATTCAAACTCTAGAAGATTTATTAAGACTCTGTGTCATTGACTTCAAGGGAAGTTGGGACAAGTTCTTACCATTGGTGGAGTTTTTCTACAACAACAGTTATCAAGCAAGTATTGGAATGGCTCCATTTGAAGCATTGTATGAAAGAAAATGTCGTTCTCCAGTATGCTAGGTTGAGGTGGGTGAAGCAACATTGTTGGGACCGGAGTTGGTACGTATGACTACAGAAAAGATTCAAACGATCCGACAACGTATAAAAATCTCATAAGATCGACTAAAGAGTTATGCTGATCTTCATCGAAAGGACGTGGAATTTGATATAGGAGATCATGTGTTCTTACGTGTTGCTCCATGGAAAGGAGTTACGAGATTTGAAAAGAGAGAAAAGCTCAATCCTCGATTCATCGGTCCATTTTTAATCCTCGATCGAGTAGGAACTGTGGCTTATAGACTCGCTTTACCGTCAAAAATGTCTCGTGTTCATAACGTTTTTTACATATCCATGTTACGTAAATATGTGGTAGACCCGAACCGCATTATTGAGTTAGAACTGGACGAAATAGCGGAGAATTTGACGTATGAAGAAGTTCTTGTTCAAATCTTGGATAAGAAGGAACATATTTTACGCTCCAAAGTTATACCTCAAGTCAAAGTTTTGTGGAGAAACCACGATGTTGAGAAATTGACTTGGGAGTTAGAATCTGAAATGAAATCAAGGTATCCTTACCTCTTCGACATACCAGGTACGTACCCTAATTTCGAGGGCGAAATTTCATAAGAAGGGGAGGTTGTAAGACCCCAACTTTTATAAATAAAGATGAATTTTCTATAAATATTATTTTTGAATATTATGGAGTTAATTTGATATAATGTTATAGTTGTGTGTAATATTTATAAATTTTGCAAAGTACGCAAGTTGTTATATAATATTCGATTGGTCGAAGAATATTCGTTTTAACAGGGAATATTCGTACAACGGCACAATCATTGGTGGACCCCACAACGAAATTATTGTCGGATTGAGAAAACGACAAAAATATTTTATTAAAAATAACGGCGGAAGTTTTACCATTGATACTGTTGAACTACTCGGTAGTAAAAGTACAGTAATATGTGTGGTTGCATAGTAGCACACGGTATTGATTATTAATGCTTATGTGAGAAGTCACTCAGTCTGATTCAATTATTGTCAGTTAATAATATGAATTATTTAGCGATAATGAAGTTTTGTTTTATTCGTATTATTAACGTAATAAAACAGAAACATCTTTTTATATAAAACAGAATACTTTATTAAAGTTATTCTATAAATAGAATATATTATATTTTATTTAAAAGATTTTTCTTTAAATATGGACCGTCAGATTAAAGTAATCAATCCGGACCGTTCATAGATTAGTTACTATGCATTCTATTTTTCTATAAATAGCAGCTCATTCCTTCATTATTTCTTACGAATTCACTGAACTCTAGAGAGAGAAACTATTGAAAGAAACTATAGAGAGAGAGAAGAACAATATTCTGCTATTTAACTACTTCCTTATTTCAGCTCTTCTTTAAAACGGTAAGGGGTGTTATTCTTTCTTATTCATGAAGAGAACTGTTGTTATTCCATTTCTTATTATTCTGTTGGAATAACCTGTATACGCGGTCTACCCTATACTTGGTGACATTCTTCTATTATTCTGTTGGAACATCATGTCTGTGTGTTTTACACCGAACCTGGTTCCGTCTTTATTATTATTCTGTTGGAATATCCTGTCTGTGCGTTTTACGCCGGACCTGGTTCCGTCTTTATTATTATTCTGTTGGAATATCCTGTCTGTGCGTTTTACGCCGGACCTGGTCCCGTCTTTATTATTATTCTGTTGGAATATCATGTCTGTGCGTTTTACGCCGGACCTGGTTCCATTATTTATTATTCTGTTGGAATAATCTGTCTGTGCGGTCTATAGCATGCATGGTGATTTCTTTTGTTATTCTATTCTTTATTATACTCAGTTGGTTAAGTTTTGACTTCTATACTCCATGAAATTTGTGGAATATCCTTGATAATTGCGTTTCATCCAATATCTTTTCATGAAAATATTCTTCTAAGCATTCTTGAATTCTACTCCACAAAGCAGTATCATGTTGACAATTTGGACATTGTTAATTCTTGGATAAATTAATTCTTGAACTTATTTTATTGAATTCTTATATTATTGTCATCATCCTCGTGTTTATAAAATGTTGAAAGTCATCTGTGGCCTGTAGTGCATAGATGGACTTGGTATGATTATGACCAGGGATTATTCGGTATAATCATGACCGTAAGGTTACAAATGATGTGGTAAAAGTCCTCATTGGCCCGTAGTGCGTTGATGGACAGTTGTTGGCATGATCATGACCATTAATGAATACACGAATATCCTTTGCCGTAGTGCAGGGGTGATTCGATGATGTGGATTATTTTATTAAGTTGAGTCCCAGCGATCACAGTGTTGAAAAACTTTTTAAATCATAAAAGATAGTAGAATTTATTTTTTACTTGACTCTTTTAATGGATTGCTTGTTCCACTGCAGTTAAACTTGATGTCAATTATATTTTATCAGTTTAATATTGTTGAAGGCTAATGATAATTTATTCTGCATTATCTTAGTCATAATATTTCTTACTGGGCTATTTGAGCTCACCCTTTCTTTCACTATTCTCTTCAGGAAATGAGAACGTAGCTGGAGCAAGTCGGGGAACGGAGTGATGGTCCGAATGATAGTATTAGTTAGTAGTCCTCACTATTCTATGTAATAGTGTGTTAATAAATGTAATGAGGACTCCTTTTGAGTATGAATACTCTCTAGAAGACAATATTTGTATTCAAACTCACAGTTTATGTTTTGTCGTATTGTACACGACAGTTGTATTTGTATTCTGTACTATGTATCTGGCGACCCAAGATGGGTGATGTATACCTAATTTTGGGGGCGTCACACTGGTCATAATCATATCAATCAACAGTCCATCTATGCACGTAAGCCAAAGATGACTTTCATCACAATATAAGCATGAGGATGATGACAATGATAAAAGAATTCAATTAAAAGAAAACAAATGATAAATTTTTAAAGATTTATAATTTAATTTATCCAGAATTCAATAATGTCCAAATTGTCAACATGATACTGCTTTGTGGAGTAAAATTCAAGAATAATATTGTATCAAAAATGATTTGGACCGAAAAGAAATTAATTTTTATCATGAATAGTACCATGGATGAATAGCACTTTGTGAATAGTAACCTATGAATAGTACTTCATGAATAGTACCCATAAATTGTACTTTATAGATAGTACCCGTGAATAGTACTTTATGAATAGTACCCGTGAATAGTACCCGTGAATAGTATTCTAATATAAAAATATTAATAATTATCAAAAATGCTCAGAATAATATTTCTATGAAAAGATACTGGATGAAGCGCAAATATCAAGGATATTCTACTAATTTCACGGAGTATAGAAGCAATACTTTAACAAAATGAGTGTAGAATTAGGAATATGAAACGAAATAATATTACTCACATACTACAGAGTATGGAAGAAAAATATTATTTTTTACGAATACTGAATAAAAATAATAACCCTTACCTTAGAAGAAGACTGGATACTAGAATAGTGAAATAGCAGAATACTCTTCTTCTTTCTCTCTATAGCTTCTCTCTCTATAATTGCTCTTGTGAGTTTTAGTGAATTGGTGAGAATGAAAGAAGAATGAGCTTCTATTTATAGGAAAATATAGCTTCGATAATGACATGTTTTGGGGCTCGAATTATTACAGTATAGTACCTTCATCTTCACCTCTATTTTTAATTTAGTCTTACAAGTATTATCAATCTTGCACCACCTCCCCTAATAATACATGAATGTGAATCAATAGTTCCATACATGTGAACCAACATTAAGTTGTATGTGAACTAATAGCAATTAATTACTCATTTATCCGATTAATTACCCGATTGGTCAATATAACCTCCAGAAATCAATTATTATCGAAATAAATGTCGATTTCCACTAACACTAATAATCCCAACATAATGAAAATATTAATTTCATCTTTAATCGACACGAACTTATTCATCATTAATATTATAACTCACAACATTTAACAACCAGATCATTCCCAAGAAAGAAGGGGCTTTCCGATAAGAATTTCTCCCTATTGGGCGCAATTAGATGACCAAACCTCTCCTCGACAGAACTTTCTAGACATCATCAATATTACAAATAATAATATGAATAACTTTGTCGTCTCAATTATTGATTTAATAATATAAAATATTATACATATGATACTGTGATAATAATTGAATCAATAATATGAGAGATATTATGCAACAATTACTGCAGTAATAATTGAGTATAACTGAGTGACTTCTCACGTAAGCATCAATAATCAATATCATGTGTTACTATGCAACCACGCGTATTACTGTACTTTTATCACTGGATATTTTAACAGTTTAACGGTAAAACTTTCACCGTTATTTTTATAAAAATATATTTCTGTCGTTTTTTAACTCCGACAATACTTTCGTTGTGGGGTCCACCAATGATTGTGTCGTCGTACGAATATTTTTTATTAAATCGAATATTCTCCGACCAATCGAATATTTTAAAACCACTTGCTTACTTTACAAAATTTGTAAATAGTACCCACAACTATAACATTATATAAAATATACACCATAATATTCAAAAATATATTTTGAGAAAAATTAATCTTTATTCATAAAAGTTGGGGTCATAAATTAATTTTTATTTATTCATAAAATTAATCTTTATTCATAAAAATTAATCTTTATTTATAAAATTAATTTTTATAAATAACGACAGTTATCTGTTGGGGTCATAGTAGTTGCACTACTTTCAATTTCAAGAATAAGGGTCACAATAGATAACTTGGAAAAAGAAAAAAAAATATTTTTTTTGTGAATAGTATTGTATGTATGAACAGTGCCCATGAACAGTACCTAGACATGAAAAGTTTCATATTTAATAAGAAAGTTCAGACCAATATTCCAGTGAAATGATATTAGATGAAGTGAAATTTCTAATCATTTCAGAAATTATAGAAGCAATACTTACCATAGTAAGTTTAAATTTATGAATACGGGATGAAATAATATCACTTACGTAATATGGATTATGAAAGAAAATGATACCCCTTACGAATATGGAAGGAAATAATATCATTTACGAGTATTGAAAGAAACTAACCTCTTTTACGAAAAAAAAATAATATCATTTACCTTAGTAGAAACTGGATTTGACTAGAATATCATATATTATTCTGAGAAAATCTTGCACAAAAAGCTACACTCAAAGTATCATTATACTCATAAGAAATACGCTCAAAATTATAGAGAAAAATTTTTCTGATTTTGGTGTGAGTTTCATTGTTTAACTAAGCAGCCTATTTATAGGAAAGTGGTTGCACACCATTTCTGACAATTTCACATACGAATGATTTTTCTTCTAGCACACCTAACTTGAAACCAAGCTTTTCAACTTGCTCACCCACCCCATTTATCACATGTTTTTGAAAATAAAAGAATTCAAATTCAATTTAAAAACTAATTCAAATTCAATTTGATCATCTTCACTCCATTTAATTCACATGCCAAAAATATAATAATATTATCATATAAATTATACTATTATATTATCACATTATACTATTATAATGTAATATTATAATAATATATAAATATATTATCGGAGAAGATAATTATGGTTTTATAAAAAAAATAACAACTTTCGACAATTGTCGCATTCTAAAATTCTTCCATTTATATCAAAATTTAAAGAAATCCTTACTTACCATATTCATCAATTATTTATAATTCTTCAATAATTATTACTAATTAATATTATAGATTCACAATACTGATAATCAGATCGTTCCCAAGAAAGAAGGGACTTTTCGATAAGAATTTCTCCTTACTGGCGCGCAATTATATGACCTAACCCCTTTCCTCGACAGAACTTTCTAGACATTATCAATAATACTATCTAATAATATTATCTCAATAATATGAGTTACTGTGTCATGATAATTATTGAATCAATAATGTAAAATACTATTCAATTATCACTGTAGCAATTATTGCACCAATAATATGAAAAACTGTGCAACTTTACTGTATCAATTATTGAGTGACTTCTTATGTAAGAATCAATAATCAAAAATATTGTGCAATACTGTGTGCTACTGTGCAACCACGCGTATTACTGTACTTTTATCACCGGGTATTTCAACAGTTTTAACGATAAAAGTTTTGCCGTTATTTTTATAAAAAAGTTATTTATGTCGCTTTCTATATCCGACAGTTATTCCGTTATGTGGTCCACCAATGATTGCGCCTTCGTACGGATATTCCCGACAAAAAGAATATCTCCCGACTAAAACGAATATTCCCCGACAAAATGAATATTTTATTACCACTTGCTTACTTTGCAAAATTTCACATTTCACTCATAACTACAGCATTATATCAAATCAACACCTTATTATTCAAAAATAATATTTAGATAAATTAAATCTTTATTCATGGTGTCTTACAATGGGTTCACAAGTTGCAGTGAGTTTGGAGATGAATCTGCTTATCAAATTGATTCTCCCAAGGAAACCCCGTATCTTTTTTTTCTGTTTGGGGTACCGGCATCTCAGTGATGGCTTTAATTTTGGCGGGATCCAGCTCAATGCCCCTGTTGCTGACCAGGAATCTTAATAATTTACCGAATTTAACACCGAAGGCACACTTGGTTGGATTCAGCTTCAAGTTGTCTTGGGACGATAGATGACAAAATTAAGATGTTTGATGTGAAACTTACTGTATAATTCCTTCATCATCTGGTTGTTCAAATTTTTGACATTGTCTGATACGATCACCTCCGAAGGAATGCATATCTACATCTTCCTTTATATTTTTCATTACATTGAGATTTACATAGAATTGAATTTACATGTAATTGAAATGGGAAGGCGTGAAGAGACTTCTCTTCGCGTTTGGTTTATCAGAGACTGACCTATCTTAGGCTACTCTTGCGGCTTTTCGACATAAAGGTCCCCAAATCATCGCAATTTACATCTCTCTTGTAATATGATTGTATAATTAATTAATTTTCATGGTGTGGTTTACTTTCAATTTTATGCGTGCGATTTAGGCTAGTAACTAAACCGAAATCGTAAATTTAGATTTTCAACACATCTAAAACCGTCACATACGCCGGCACCATTTGTGCGATTTTAATTGGTGCTATTTGTGCAATTTTTAGTACGATTTTGATTCCAATTTGATTTTTTGCTCAGCCCTATTGGACTAGTATTTTTGAGTGTGTAAAAATTTAATAGAGCATAAAATTTCACAGAGAAATAGAAAGTGTTGTAAAAAATTTAAATAGTATAAAACTTTTTGAGAGAGAAAAAGTGTAAATTAAAAAAAAATGAAAGTACAAATTTTTTTTAGGAAGAGAATGTATAAAAAATGAGAGAAAGATTAAAGAAAAATAAAAAAATAATTTATTTCATTGGGACATAATAATTGTAAGTTTAAAATTTGAAAAATAGGTTTACCTATATTGGACCAATAACTACATGATTATAACAGATTATAACTCATATAACTTATATTAAAAACAAGTTATATGATTTTAGTTCTTAATGGAACCAAAACCATAATTTATAACCCATATCAAACCAAATCTATTTTTTGCCAACTCTAGGGCTGTAAACTGATATTATGCGGATACAGTTATGTCCACATGATCCCATACTCACAAATAAAATTTGACATCCGTATTTGTATCCGTACAACGAATATACAAAATGAAATATTTGTATTAGTATTCGACAGATAATATTCGAATGTGAATATTATCTGTATTTTTTTGTGCAATATAATATCGACAAATATATCAAATATTTGAATATTTGTATTTGCATTTGTTTAAAATGAAATTTAAAGTTCAATTTTTTTTTTAATTCTTGCACAATGATGAATCTATAATAAAAAAAAAGGGCAAAAGGTCAAAAAAGTCCCTGATGTTTACCCCAATGTCCTACTTGCACCCTAAACTAATTTTTTTTTCAAAAGTACCCTTAACGTTACATTTTTTGGGTCGCTCGTACCCCTGCCGTTAACAGAAGACAAACGGAATTAAAATGTGATGACGTGGCAGGCTTAAATATAAAATATATTCTAAATAAAATAATATATATCATTTAATCAAAACAAAAAATACTAAAATTCAAAATAAAAAAAAACTTAACATATTTATATCATTTAATCAAAATAATAAAATTTAAATTATTTTGTTAACTAATCAAAACAACTAATTAAATAAAATAAGTTGTATAACATATTTATATCATTTAATCAAAATACTAAAATTCAAAACATAATATATTTACATCAAATACTAATTAAAAAAATACTAAAATATTAATTAAAAAATACTAAAATACTAAAAAAATTAAATTAAAAAAAACTAAAATTTAAATTATTTTGTTAATTAATCAAAACAACAAAAATTCAAATTACATCATTAAAATACTAAAATCATAATACTAAATAATATTTTTAAAATTCAAAATTGGAGTATTATGATTATTTTAGTAATTTTTATAATCATATCAATTTAAAAATATTATGATGTAATTTGAATTTTTGAATACATTTTTTGAAAATATTATTACATCATCAAATTATAACATATACTCTTATATATAGATTATTACATCATCAAATTATTTATATTATTTATAACATATATTGTTATGTATAGATTATGTATAGATTATTACATCATCAATTTTTTATATAGTTTAAAAATATTATTTAGTATTATGATTTTAGTAATTTAAAAATTTTATATCAATTAGTATTTAGTATTATGATTTTAGTATTTTAATGATGTAATTTAAATTTTTGTTGTTTTGATTAATTAACAAAATAATTTAAATTTTAGTATTTTTTTTTAATTTGATTTTTTTTAGTATTTTAGTATTTTTTAATTAGTATTTTAGTTTTTTTTAATTAGTATTTGATGTAAATATGTTATGTTTTGAATTTTAGTATTTTGATTAAATGATGTAAATATGTTATACAATTTATTTTATTTAATTAGTTATTTTGTTTAGTTAACAAAATAATTTGAATTTTATTATTTTGATTAAATGATGTAAATATGTTATGCTTTTTTATTTTGAATTTTAGTTTTTTTTTATTAAATGATATATATTGTTTTATTTAGAATATATTTTATATTTAAGTCTGTCACGTCATCACATTTTAACCTCGTTTATCTTCTGTTAACGGCAGGGGCGCGGGCGACCCAAAAAATGTAACGTTAAGGGTACTTTTGAAAAAAAAATTAATTTATGGTGTAAGTGGGACATCGGGGTAAACATCAGGTACTTTTTTAACCCTTTGCCCATAAAAAAAATGTTTACCTTATAAAATAAAAATTATAAATGATCTATAATCAACAAAATAAAATAATAAAACTAGATATGATATTCGCATGTAATTTTTTTATATTGTATACCAATAATAAAATATGTATAATTAATTGATGTTAATATTGTGATATATTGTATATCAGTATTAAACGAGAAATTTATATATATTTATATAGGGGATACAGATATTAATTAATAGATATTTATGCATATATCCATATTTGTATCCGCTTTTGGCATAACAAATATGGATAATATTCGTTTTTGATACAATCCCTTTCAACACAAATTAATACAAATACGAATTTTCGGAGCGAATATCGAATATTTATGTAGACTCCCTTTATAACCTTACATATAAGATTATAAAATGAATAAACAGTTCGGATTCGATTCGTACTCGTTCGATCAAAAGTTCGATTCGTGATTGACTCGAAATATAAATGATTCAAATATGAACAAAATTTAAAGTTCGATAAATTCCTCGAATCTCTTCAAATTATAATTTTTTATTGATACTCGAATTATATTCGTTCCAAAAGTTCAAACTGATCGAGGTCGATTCGAGATCGTGCTCGACTCAATAGCTAAACAAGCCTCAATCAAATAAAAATACAATAGTAAGTGAAAATACAATAATAAGTAGTTATTTGTATTTTAACCCCAATGGTGGGTAAAAATACAAATAAGTAAAATTCTAATACACATGTCCACCTAAAAAAGCTCTTGAAATTTCATCTGTCACGACTAAAATCACAAAAACTTCAGATCTGGGTTTGTATTTTGAGAACCATAAACTTCGGATTTGAAAGAATATGGATGGGTTAGCTATATAATTACCCAATAACGACTTATTAACTTATTGGGTGGAAGATGGATGATAGATTAAGAATATAACAAATTAGAGAAAAGAATATAAATTAAGTTCCAACTTAATTGACACCCAATACACTCATAATTCATACATTTTATTTCATAATACCTAACATATAGAATTCCTTTCAGAATGCTCATGCATGCAGATTTGCAAGAAAAGGACTATCCATTTTATTTAAAAAATTAATTGATACAAAAACAGAGAAATTTATCTCGTTTTCGTGTAGGGAGGCAAATTACAAAATTCCCCAGGGAAAAGAATCAATCATGTGTCCCCCAAAACTCAGTCACCAAATTACAGTAAAAGCTCCATACATGTCCCTGGGGCACTTGAAAACTCCCACATTTTCCCACTAAGCGTGGCAAATCAGTAAATCAGTACGTCTCGAGAGTAAGAATGAGGCGGATTTATGTTATGTTCAAAGATCAGAATATTATCTCCTTCAGAATTAGAAGAACCAACATTACAAAGCACATGATAACAAGTACTGTAGCACATTTCACCATTCCCCCTTTCTTCTGAGTTCTCTCTGCCTACAAGTTTGATTAAACACAAAATGATATTACAATAAACGACAATATACCAGAGACACAGAGAGAGATAAGCTGGGGGCAGGGTGTAGAAGAAGCTTTATATTTAAATTTATAAAACCGGGGACATAAAAAAGGAGGAAAGAACCTTTTGCAGTTGTTTAAAGCCCTCTTCTACTGATGCAGCAACATTTTGGATATTGAAGTCTATTCTATCAACAATAGTGCCCTGTTTGGAGATGTTAATTTGATCAATCGCAACACATTCCAGGACCCTATTAAATTGGATGGGAAGGGTCTAACCTGATCAATAACAAGAACTGACAGATCCTTCATAATTTGGGCAAGCTCACCCACTGATTCAACAACCTACCATAACCGAGATATGGGAGTAAGATTTTAATACAAATTCAGTCACTAGAAAAGGGTTATCTAGGTAACAAGGAAACTAAGTACAACTATATAAGTCAAAAGCTCTACACCTACCTGTTTAATCTCTCGCTCCCTTTCTGCGGTGAAAGCCTCGCTTTTCTTCAGTTTGGCCATTTGATGTTCATTGAATACCTGAATAGCATGTCTTGTAAAATTATAGTTGTAATAAATAACAAATCATATTCTTATTGAAAGAATGTGATAGTTATATTTCAAAAGATGAACAATCACCAACAAGTTTAACGACTAGCCTCTCCTAAAACGCCAAAAGAAAAGAAAAGAAAAGAAAAAAGAGCACCCACAAAGGAACAAACATGATGCATCTGAGACTCAATATCATCACTCATACACATTGGTTGTCCCTCTTTCAGATGTTTTCCTATATATTTTAATCACTCGGCAAAATAACATGTTTCTTGATATAACATAAATCAAGTGGAATGATTTCCCATTATAAAATGTGTCGCTGTCTGCATATATGTATGTTATGTGCATATACATTTAAATGGAAATGTCGCTGTCTGCATATATGTATGTTATGTGCATCTACATTTAAATGGAAAAGAGAAATTAAGAAATAAAACACTAGAATTTAAGAAGTCAGAATACCATGTCGTTCAAGTCATCATCCCCCATGCTTGAATGATTTCTTTTAAAGTTCATTTCTAAATCAACCCCGTCTGGGCCCTACATAAAAAGGCAGTGTATTAGGAAACATATAATTCCTTGACTACCAGTTTTACCTAACAAAGAATAAGTCAGACATTCTGCTGATTGGAATAGAAATGTTATCTTTGAGCGCCAAGTAAATCATGCATGACAAAAAATTCCAAGAGCACTAAAGGGCCATTATTAATGTAAATTGCAACTTAAAATAAGAATTATCTCTAAATTTAAAATATCGCTTTTGAAAGAAAGGAAAGTCTGTTCGGACCTCTTTCTGCTGCTGAAGGCACTTTAAGTAAATCGACTGTTTCTTGCGAAGCTCCATTGAGAGGCTCTGAAGATCAGTGGCAAGAGAGCGCTGGCATATAAACATTAGAACGTGAGTGCAGCTCACCAGAACGGCACTTCATTTGTAGAAATACAACAAGCTTGATTATTACAAATGCCACTAAGCACAGCTCTGTAATACTGTTACTCAGAGTGAGCAACCTAACTCTAATCACTAACTTCTAGCAAGTTGATCAAGTTTTCCAGCAGAAGATTTCTTGGAAAAGAGATAGGTCAACATAACATTCTAAAGTTCCTTTGTTCTATAATCTGGAGTATGAAATGATCATCAGTTAGATATGGTCCCTGATATACAAAGTTGTTATAATTAACCAGTATTCAGGGCTGAGCAAACAAACAAGGGTACTGGAAAGATGCAGAAAACATTTTAGGAAAGGAGCAATAACACGTCAGCCAACAATAAACCTGAAGCCATGAGAATGAGAGAGAAAGAGGAATGATCTTGTTAATGAATCATGACTGCTTATACTTCAGCAGTCTGGATATTATTTTTTTTCTTAGATAAATAAATATTTTATTATAGAAAGGAGCCTATAAGAAGGGAGGACAAGGACTCCTCCAAAAATAACAAGTGAAGTTGATATATAAAGTCTTCAATGATGGGCTTCTCTCCAATCAAAATAAAATCTGAAACAGCCACCCCTCGAGTCTGAAATATAAATTGCAAAGAAATTGTGGGAATATTCAATTCTTCTGAAAAGCTTGATGAGTTGTAATCCACACCAGGTAATATAGATCAATTAGTACCTGAACATTTTTCCTAATATTTGAATCCTCAGAAGGTCCACCAGCAGAGAGTCTTTGTAATCTCTTCTCCGATTTTCTTAAAAGATCAGTTATCTCTTGCGTAAGAGCCTCAATCCTTCGCTGATCTTCTTTACCATCTCCAAATGAGGGCATCAAAGCTTTGGCATGAGCCTTTGCTAGCTCAGCCATTTTTCCTCGTGACCGTTGCACATTTACCGCTATTTCTTCAGATAAATCCACCCAAGCTGGAGGTAATCCCACTGTAAGAGCACCTTTACTGCAGGAGACAAATATTAGTCAAAAAGCTGTTGGGAAAATAATGGCTTAATCTGAAGAAAACTACACGGTGCCTCTGGATGTTCTATGCAAATGATACGGTGCAAAATATCCTTCATTGGATTGAATAAATGTGTTACATGATTTTAGGAATTTGACAAATCACAGGATTCAAATCAGAAAGCTTCATAGGGAATCAACTTAACTACAGCACTATTTTGCCACCATTATCATTCTGGATGGGTCATACTAGCAATAATACTCATTATGCATAGAAAAGATTTCAACTTTAGCTGAAGATGAGGTACTCACCCTGCATAAGTCTTCATAACTGGTTCCAAGTAAGAGTTTCCAGAAAGATAGAAATGTTGTAAAGTTACCTATGTGACGAACTAGTAGAAGCTAATTGTCTTGTCCTAAAGCCCATCAGTGATTATAAATCAAGAAAGTAACAAATAACTACAAGGTAAGTAGCAATGAGGAACCAAATGGCACCCCATGAAGTGACAGGCTTACTTTTCAAATATTTAATAACAAATTATTATGGAATGATGTAAGAACTCACATTTATGAGAGTTTAAGAAACTACTAAATTATATGAAAATATGGAGTGTAAAATTACGAGTGAATAGTGTTCAATACTTTTTGTATCAGTTTTAGTTTATATAGTATGTAACAACAGAAACAGACTCTTTAACTTTGTCCCATTACAAGATTCAGAAACCAATTCTGGAGCACATCACTGATAGACATATTGAAGCTACCAGATTGTCAACTTACAAATCCTGGATTGGAAGAAATTTGGCAGGGAATGTGGGACAATAAAAGTGATTCTCTAGTGGACAATAGGTTGTAGCGAGCATAATATATTTTTAAAATCTTGATCAATTTTTTGTGCATGTCTTACAATTTGTAGAATAAATATTTACCTTTTATAAACGAAAATGATTATTTCCATCTCTTGGAGGAATATAATCAAAACTAAGACAGTTTTTTCATAAACTTCTAGAAGAATTAGTTGAAATGGTGAAGTACTTGCAAGACATCTTATTGGGACTCCTATTATATTAATAATAAAAGAATATTATAGATACAGAAGAGAAGTATGAAAGAAGAGGAGAAGAAGCCCGCTGCATAAAGAAAAGACAATACTAGAGATGCCTAAAAGGAAGAAGGAAACATCAATGAATTAAGGCCTTAAAGTCGCACTAAAGATCTGAAAAAGGGACACCATGAAAGCCTCCAGCAATGGATGTCCAAATGGAGTCGAAAAAGACCACCCTATCCCAAAGAAGATGCTGAGGAAACTTTCATCATTATTCATTTTTAGTTACATTCAGTCCAAACAACCCAAATACTTAAAACAGTGCACAACTTCACAAAAATCTATCATTTTCTACCAAAGTTTCAAAATCTCATATGAAAGAACCACTCCAAATCCAATGGGCAAAGGTAAAAAAAGAGCAAAAAGAATTACAGTGTTGGACCCTGGTTTCCTTAAATCTCAACCGCATAACAAATTGAAATGCAATGAACTGTGAAGTAAATGAATCTCTCTCGTTTCATCCTAAAATCTTACCAGGAATGCGCCCCCCTTCCAATAAGAGCTAAAGCAACGGTACTAAACTCTCAAAATTATCCAAACCTTGTGTCTGTGGGTGAATTCAACTACCATTAAACAGAACTGAAAATTTGCCACCAAATATTATAAATTTATACTTTCAGTCCACCAAAATAATACCTTTTAACTTAAAAATGCATTCTTTCTAACTTTTTAACAGTATTCTTATCTACCAATAATCTACTTTCAGAGCACCTAATTAGTAGTAAATATGTGCAGATGTATGAATTATATTTGCCCCAAGGAGAAAAAATTTCTCATAAAGTCGGTATGAAATGGAAATTCAATTTTTTTTTCAAAAAAATACTCAATTTGGGAAAATCTATACAGACAGAGGAGGAAGAATTGGAGAAATGTACCCGGAAGAAGTTCCGGGATCCTCAGTACTGAGAGGAGCATAAGACCGACTGGGTTTAATTAGAGAAACAGTCGCCAATTCGATCACTGGACCACCGGAGCTAGAAGCCGGCGGGGAAGAACCGGACGGAGCCCGAACGGTATTTAAAGAATCCCTATACTTTTTATACAAAAATGTTCTATTCCTCGTCGCCATCTGATCAAAATTCAAAATCAAAAATGCTATATTGCGTTCAATTTACGGATTCAGCGGAGATCTGGCAAAAAAAAATTGAAAGAATGAGATAACGTTTGATTCATATTCACGTCCGTGTTTAAGTTAATGGGACTAATTAGGGTTTTTCCGAGAAAGGGGTGCGTGATGGGGATCGGAGATCGGTGAGTCACGGCGGCGGCGGAGTTGGAATTGGGGAAGCGAGTTGGGTTTTGGTATACGAGAGATGAATAATGGGGACTGAAGGGGAGAGGAGAGAGAAAATAAGGGAGGGAGGGAGATTGGTAAAAATTCAAAGAGAAGTTAGTGCAGCCGGTGGCGTTTTTAGCAGGCAGTGCTCAGCCTTGGGGTTCGCTTGCTCAGGTGACTGGTATGTGTGGGTCCCACCTTACGACTTAAAAAGCAAAATTACTATCGCATAAAAAAAAATTTAATAATGCTCGCGTACATGCATGCATACTGTAGCCTCTACATATCAGGCAGAGTCCATATTGAGTACGTAAATATTATGCGACTATTTTTCATGTGAAAATAGCATTGTTGCAACTTTTTCTCTTCCTTTTAAAAGTTGGAAAATATTGTTATCTACGGGGGTGGTCATCAACATTAAATTAATTTTAGTCAATTGATTAATATAATATCGATACGTATGTAAAAAATAATTTCATTTTATATTAATTAATTGATCAATTTACCATGAAATTAACAACTCAATTTTCAAAAACTCAGCTTAGGTCGACGAAATACTTATATTTATTTATTTATTTATTTTAACTTAACAAGTTATTTTTGCTTTTGACTTGAAATTTGTTGACTCGTATAAACTATAATTTTCAAATTGAATACTTGTACTTGACTATTTTCAGCTTTATTAAAATCGAGAGAGCAGATCATATGTTCCCATTTTATATGTCTCTTTTGTGTCCCTTACTTAAATTTTTGACACCTGACCTCTTATTTAATTTTAGAGTCAATTAGTATTAAGTAGACCTGACAAACGGCAGGGCCAAAATGACCCGGGTTTTGGTGGACTGAAATTGTGAGGTCCGAGTTGGGTTGGGTCGGGCCATGTCGGGCCGCGGGCTTCTTCCTTTTATTTTTTTTTTCAATATCTTGTTACATCATAAATAGTAATAATAATAAATATTAAAAATCATTAATAATAAACAATAATACAAGCAGACACGATTAATTAATTAACTACATTAACTACATATCTCAATCAATTAAATTTTTAATAGTATTATTAATTAATTACCTACATTAATTACATATCTTAATTACTCAATACTCATGTTCTTAACAAATCATATTCTTCTTCTCTATAAAAAATATTCATATTTAATCAGATTAGTAATAATCCGTATTACAAAACCTATAATCATAAAATGAGACTAGATTAATAGATTGATGTCACTATTTAACTTCAATAATGATCTCAAACAATTCAAGTCTTGAACATCAATAAAAATTTATTATAAACATAAATAATTCTAGTAATTAGTAATTCCAGTAACTAGTATTTATGTGTCATATCAGGTAACATGCATTTAATAAATAGACAATATTGAAGAACTAAATAAACGCATACACAAACATTTTATAAGATCAAAACATCAATGTCTCATTCAAATAAATAGTTGTAGCTCAGTTGGTTTGAACTCTTATTTATTTATTTACAAGTCTTGTGTCCAAGCCTTACAACCCACAAGTAATAATATTTTATTTTTTTTCAAAAAAAAACAAAGAAATCGCGGGCAACGGACCGGGTCGGGCCACCCGCGGGCTGGCCAAAAACGGGCCGGACCGGGCCGCCCATAGAAACATAGGCCATGGGTCTAATATTAAGTAAGAGATTAAATATCAAAATTTAAATAAAAGACACAAGAGAACACGTAAAATGGAGACATTAAAACCATACATTCAAAAGCCATAAACTTTATTGTTTCTTGGCCTTCCATCTCTCAAAGACGAAGCTTTTTAAGTTTATCTCTCACTCATAAAACTTGGCAGTTGGCACCCTTCTTTATGTTTTTAGATGTGTAGCCTATTATAGTGTTTCTTTTTTAAATTAATAATAAAAAAAATTGACCTAAAAAATAAAAAACAAAATTTGGACAAAAATATGAACAATATAAAAGCTGTCCAGAAGCCAGCTTTTTCTTTCTTTGGCTAATTAACACTTCTTATCTCTCTCATTTCTCACTCCTCAAACCACAATCCCCAATTCTCTCCTCTATAATTTTTCTCATCTTTTAAGGGGTTTTTAATCCACAAGTCGAAAGATCAAATTCTAATTTAATTTGTTGGAACCCTAACTGATTTTGATCCCTAAGAGCTTCGATTTCAAAACATGGACTCTGATTCGTGGAGCGCTCGTCTATCTTCAGCTTCTAAGCGCTATCAATCCGCTCTTCAATCGCGATCTGGTAAATTCAATTTTGTTAAATCTAGGTTTTTGTAGTCTTGTTATATGTGAATTCGTTTATCTGAAATGATATGGATGATTTTGATGCAGATATGCTCATGGGTTTTGAAGAAATTGATGCAGATGATGACATTAGGGAAGAGTTCCCATGCCCATTTTGTTCGGAGTATTTCGATATTGTCGGATTGTGTTGTCATATTGATGATGAGCATCCTGTGGAGGCCAAGAATGGGGTATTAATTTTATTTCTCAGTTGTTGACACTGATAATCAGTTTTTTACATAATGTCACTTTAACAAAAAATTAAGTTGCCAAATAAGAAAATGAAAAAACCAACGAAGTTTAAATCTTTATGTAATTTATGAAGAAAATGAAATGAAGTAACGAAGTTTTAATCTTTATGTTATTTATGGGCGACTTCTTTAGTTCATAGACTCGGTAATTGGAATTTCTATTTATGCTTATGCATCCGATGATTTTCATGTTTATGGCGCATTAATTGTCCATCTTTCTGTTTGTAATTTGACCTCAAATGAAATTCTGCTTTCTAGATAATTCACTGAAGAGTGATAAAACTATACCTAACTTTTATTTAGAAGTCTTCAATGTTATTCTAAATTCTCGTTTTGGGATGGAGAGATATATAGTATGGGGGGTTAAGGATGATGTTAGAGTTTACTTCTTACTGATTAGTGAGAAGAAGTGGGAAGAAATTGTAAATTATTGTCCCTAGGCTTTGTCAAACAGGATTGAATATGAATAAGGTATTGGAAGCATTTTTTGTGATTAATCTGCCACAAACTATACCCTATTTGGATCTTCTTTGGAAGAGAATACAGGATTATGAAATGCTTAAGGATTAGCTTTAAAAGACAAGGTTGCAGTATCATGGGTTGCTTTAGTATTCTTTTAATTGTTAATGCAATAATGTTTTTGCTAAATTATTATGTAGTTGAACTACGTTTTTACCCAAGACTACTTGATAACAGATGTGTTTTCTGCTTTCCAGGTATGCCCGGTTTGTGCAATGAGGGTGGGGGTAGACATGGTTGCTCATATAACATTGCAGCATGGAAATATTTTCAAGATATCCTTTTTCCCCACTATTTTCAGTTTGTGCTAGTTTGGGCTTTAGATGCATTCTTCATAAAATTGGTTTAATGTTCAATTAAGCATGTTGTTATTTGGCATGTCACATAACTTATACCTAACAATATTCTTCGCTGCATAGCATTTGAGTAATGTATTGAATAAAACTGTTCAACCCTCATAATTGCTTAGGTGGTTTCTTTTCCCCTTGTTGCTATAAGACAGTGTTGTTTTCTTGAAAAGATTCTTGGAGTGTTTGCAGAATTAAGTTTGCCATGTTTGCCTCACTGTTTTTTTGCATACTGTTGTGTATCTTTGTTTGTCCTCTCCCCCTCCAAGGATTCTTGGCCAGGTTGTGGAGGCCTTCATAAATGTAAAGCTTGGTGACTATTTTTAGAAAAACATTTATAGCTTCCATCCTTTTAGCTTGTTATGCCTTGTTCATATCAAAGTATTTCCATAACTCTACATTGAGGTTTAGATCATCTTCCCTGAATTCCTTGACTAGACTTACATGCAGCGCAAGAGAAAATGTCGTAAAGGTGGATCACATTCAACACTTACTTTGTTGAGAAGGGAGCTGCGAGATGGAAACCTGCAGTCTCTCTTTGGAGGGTCTTCCTACCTAGTTTCTTCAACCAATGTGGCACCTGACCCATTGTTGTCTTCATTTATTTTGCCTATGGCTGATGATTTTGGGAGTGCTCAATCTCACTCTTCAGCTGAATCAACATCCATCAAGAAAAGCTCAAATGAGAGTGTTTCAGAAAGGTAAGAATTGTTCGCCTGCTTTTCTCTTTGTCAGAATGAGGTTCTTAAATTATTTCCTCTGTAGACTGTATACAAAAACCCCCCACACAAACTGTGCATGAAATATGAACATAAATAATAAACTATAAATTAGAAAATAAGTATCTCTAGCTACTATTATCTATGATTAAAATGCAGGTATTGTATATGAAGTCACATTTTACAATATGTCAGATTGTTCCCTCCTTCCCACAATAAATGCCTTAAGTACACTATGCACACAAATTAAGAAACTTAAAGTAGACGAGAGAGTATAAAATAAGTTCCATTTTTACCCATGATGGACCCCTCATAACTAGTGAATCATTTTGTTTCTTTTAGTGAATCCCACCTAAATACTTCTGATGGTAAAGTAGTCTTTATATAACACTTTGCATTTGACTTTTGTACTTATTACTAAGACATCTTTCGGAAGACATTCTTGTTTTTGCACTTAAAAGACATTTTGGGACAGAGGGAGTATTTATTATTTGGCTTTGCTAATGCTAGAATGTTTAATTCTTGGTGTAAAAATTTTAACTGATACTCAATTTGAGTACCTGGCTTCCTAAAAGTTATGACGTCATTTGTATTTATGTATCTTGGTGGCACATGCAACTTTGAACCCATCACAAATATCATAAATACCAGTGGTCTGTTTTGACATTTTGACTGCTAGGACTTGTCAGTTGTCACAATACATTTGTTTTTGATAAATAATACTAATATTCCCAAATAGGCACCAAGAGGGTGTCAACCATGAACAGGGGGTAGACACAGAAAAGGCAAAATATATGTGCCACTAAGAAACACTACAAACAAATCATGTCCCAAGGTTAAACTCTGATAAAAAATAATTATAGAAATAGTTGTCACCCTGATACACATCATTATGCCAAAAAGAAAGCAAGGTCAAGAATAGGTATTTGATGTGCACAAGATAACACTTATTGACCTCATAATACAAAAATTATGTTTCCTCCAAAGCACCCACTAAAGGCAATATAATCAGATCCGATTTAGCATGAATCCTTGTAGGAACCTTTTGATTCTCTTCACGAGCCAAAGAATCCATCACCGAACTAGGCATGACCCACTTTACCCCAATAATGAGAACACCATCACCCACAAAGAATAACCTTTCCAATCTAGGAGCAAATGATTCGCCAACTCCATATCCTTCTTGCACACATACCATTGGTTCACCATAAACTAACACCTCTTTCACAAGGAATCTTAGATCAAGATACTATGGACACCAATTTCTCTTGTATAATGTCATGTTTTTATTGAGGAACTCTATTTTAATGGAGATAAAAAAAACTGAGTATGGCACTATGGCCAAGTATTAGGCTTAAGATTGCAGGGTAAAAGAGCTGCTTTTTTGTGTCTGGGGTAGGACATGAGAATCCATCAAAACCTTAATGTAGAAACAAAGCATCTATTTCGCTACAGCATTGTCACCTTTTGTGTTCCATAAATATATACTCCCTCTTGTTTAAGCATAGAGCTATTTATGGGCTCCATTATAACGATTAGGCAAATGAAGGGAAAAGAACATCTGCTAATGTATGGTTGAGCCGAAACAGTCCTAGTAATAAAATTATACGTGACGATAGTAAGTGGGGATGATGCATTTTGAAGTGATTTAATTGCACATTGTGTACTAACATTTGAGTTTGTTTCAAACTTCTGCTACCAAATGAGTTTTTTGGCTCTCTAATTGATCTCAGATGATGTAGTAAAAAGCTTGGTAAATTTATAAATTTATTTATCTCACAAGCCAACTCACATTGTAGCATCCTGATTTATAAGGTATAAAAAGCCCTCCATTGTGCCCACATGAATTAGTTAAAAGCAGTATGGTCGAAGTGATTTCACAAGCTAACTCCATATTGTATCTGTGGCTTTTTTCTTGGACGTCAAATAAATGGAGTTTTTTTTTTGTACATCTTTTTTTGGAAAAAAAAAGGCTCCATTATTTGACTTCTTCATTGGTCTATATAGGCATAAATGCTTCTTGTCCTGATTTTATCTCACTAAAGTTACACTGCATGACTGCAAAAGGTCTTCTTGTTTGGGGGAGATAGGGAAGAGCTTATATACATAGGTCCAACACAATTACTTCTGTGTGTATATATCAAGGGCTAGTCTAGTGATCCTATGAGTATCTTGTGTTATAAGGGAAATGAACTTTTAAGATCACTCTTTGTTGAAAAATATTAAGTTGATTCTCCCTTTGTCGCATATTAGATGATGTAATTTTTGTGATGAATTCGGCATTTAAAGATGTTTCTAAGCACATTTAAACATAATTATGTTTGTTTTAATATAGTTGGAAAACATATACATTTCAAGTATGAAGGTGTATGAATATGTTTGGGAATTTCTTGATTCTTGAATCCTTGCATCCCAAAAGGATGACATCCAAATTGTAACTGAAGGGGTACTTATCAAATAGAAGGGCAAAATGCAATTTAGCCGCTTGGGATTTACCTCTGGTTCAGGCAATCGTAGGAGTATGTATATAAGCATTAAACCCCCTTGGTGTCGGTTTTGGGATTGGCGTTAAGTGCTTATTTCTGCAACTGATTCAGGGCAAGGTTTAGAATGGCTTAGGGTATACGGGATAAAGGAGGGATAGTGGGAGAAAGAAGGGCGGAGGGGGGGGGGAACAAGAATATGCCCAAGACCACAATGAAACAAAGTCTTAATCAGTTAATCTCAAAAACCAATATTCAACTCTATTATAGAACTGAAAATACAATATTTATATAGAAAACTTAAGAATTAGAGACCAAGTAAACTCTTTTAGAGAGACACCAAGTAAAAATCTAATACTACTAAGATAAGTATCTTATTAAAGAAATAATTCAAGTTACCTAAACAATTTATACTTAGGCAAGTAGATACCAGAAATACTTAAAAACAACCTACAATAAGTAAAAGATTCTAAAGTATTACAATCAAATTTTCTATCAATAATAATATAAAATAATTTACTAATAATCATCCTTCATGCCCCGTTCTGCATCAGTAAGACAGTAACAGACAGATGTTGTCTGCACCCGAGGGAAACCTCATAAAGTGTCATTTTCTCTAAAAAGGATAACTATCTAGTTTGGAATTTACATTACTTCTCTTATATTCAATTCTAGTACTCATTATTTTGGTTTAAAATATTTTTATCGGTGACGCTGTTCCATCCCTTTAATTTAGTGTTTGGTATCCAGGCTTTTCTATATACTTTTGCAGTCGAGTGTGGTTTAGTGAAACTCTCAATCTCATGCATTAAATCATCTTCGATTTGCCTAGTATTTCTTGTCTAATATTCGTTTCTGCTTACAGAACCGTTCAATCATCTCCCTTATCAATCAAGGATCAGGAGGAGAGGACAAGGAGGTGTGAGTTTGTTCAGGGGCTGTTATTGTCCACAATTCTTGATGATAAATTATGAAGGTGTGTAGTGTAATTGCCGTGCTTTCAGGTTTGCAGCCCAGAGCGCCATGGCCAGTGGTGTGTTTCTACTGTGTATGCAATTGTATCAAACCAGAGAGTGAAATAAGATGTAATAAAAATGTAATTTATGTTGCATGTAGAATTTACTAGTTAGGCAGAACAAAACTCTCGTATCCAATTTTAATTCTAGTTCATGTTTTATAAAGAAGATAATAAATCTTATTCTTCTTTTCCCTTCAGTTCTGTTTATGCATTGAAACTTGTTTGGCAGAATTCGAGCTCTTTCATGTTTAATTATCATGTCCGTATTCGTGCGAAAAGAACTGCACCACAAGTAATTAGTAAAGCCCAAAATCCCCCAATAGAACACCTACTCGCCACCATATACAAAATTCAAAATTCAGTATCAAGAATCTCTTGTTGGCGATTAAGGCTGTAAAATGAGTAAATAGTTCGGACTCGATTCGTATTCGCTCGACTAAAAATTCGCGACTCGAAATATAAATGAGTCAAATATGATCAAATTTTAAAATTCGGTAAATTATTCGAACTTCCTCAAATTATAATTTTCTATTGATACTCGGATCATATTCGTTCAAAGTTCAAACTGCTCGGGCTCAACTCGGAATAGTGTTCGACTCGGTAACTAAATGAGCCTTAATAAAACCTTATTTTATACCCAATAAATTTTGTAAATCAAATTTGAGCAATTCAAAACTCGATTCAATTCGTTTACACCCTTATTGGCAATGATTCATCTCCGAATAAGACACGAGGAAATACTGAGAAAATAATAAAAACAATCATAGGAATTAAATTAAATTTATAAACTTTACATTCACAAGAATCTACAAAGTACTAGTAGGGCTGATGAAATATTCATTACATAAGTATAGTCCAAATAATACTAGTTTATCATAAAATAACCCGAGAAGTCCTTTAAATACTAAACAATAAGTGACAAACCCTAATTAAGAGAAAAAAAATCAGTAACTAGTAAAAACTTTGGAAGGTCCAAACACATCTTTCTCGATTTCTTTTGGGCTTAAAACAACATACATCTTGACCAAAGACGATGAGTCTCGAAGTCTTCGGAAAAAGTTTGAATTTAATATATTTTTTTAAGGAGGAAGTGAAGAGATTTAGAGGTAAAATTAATTTAATTTTCACCCGCCACCCCTTCCGGTGCCCCCAGACCCCCACTAGTACGAAAGTTAAAATTTGCTAGGTATAATTTTTCATATTCTTGTATGATAATTAAAATTGGATATTGAAATTAGATTATATGAAAAAGATGATCTAACCGCAGCTTATCAAGTCTTAATATTGCCTTTGTTTTAAAAA
>CM029017.1:24363367-24608511 GCA_016801055.1 Panax notoginseng
GATTTTATGGCTTGAGAATCCTATATGAGGTATATGCAGATTTTTGATGAGGGTTTTTGGTTATTGGTGATGAAATATTATGAGTTTGGCATTTTAAGATGATTAAATGCATTATTTAGTAAGTGTAAACAATTTAAATAAATTGTTTATAAGCTTAAGAAATGTTATTCTTTCAATATCATTATACCGAAATATTGGTATGGATTTTATTGTGGAATTTCTATCTTTTTGTGTCGGGTTTACTATTCACGAGTTACTATTTATGAGTTACTATTATATATGACATTTTTTATAACCTTGATGTTGAAATTCTCTTTCGCTTGAGTGTAAAGATGGGTAAATTATTGGTATGATCATGACTATGGGTTCTCTTTGGCCAGTAGTGCAAAGATGAATTGTTGACTAGTATGATCATGACCATTGAATTTATAATTGAATATCTTTAGCTTAAGTGCAAAGGTGAATTGATCAACATGGTTATAATTATTGTTTATATAATTCTGAATTGATTATATATTTCTTTGAGATATTAATATATTTGGCATGTAGTACAAATATGAATTGTTGAGGAATATCTTTGGCCTGTAGTGCAAAGATGAATTGTAGATGAATATCTTTGGCCTGTAGTGCAAAGATGGTCTGTTGATGAATATCTTTGGCCCGTAGTGCAAAGATGACATGTTGTTGAATATCTTTGGCCAGTAATGCAAAGATGAACTGTTGACGAATATCTTTGGCCTGTAGTGCAAAGATGACTTGTTGATGAATATCTTTGGCCCGTAGTGCAAAGATGAAGTTATTAGTATGATTATGAACAGGAACTGTGATTTGGTATAACCATGATGTTTGATGTTTCAGGTGATGAAAATTATCTTTGTTCTGGATGAGAAGAGGAATTTAGAACTACAGTTATGATTATGAGTTATTCATATGATTGTGGACCAGGATTGTTGATTGATGTTACAGGGATAAAACATTGTTGATGGATTTTTAACATGGAGAAGATAATAGACTTTATAGTCTATTTGACTCTTCTAATGGATTGCTCGTTCCGCTGCAACTATGGTTGAATTTTTATCATTTACCATATGTTCTAAATCTCTGATTTATTGTTGATGAAGGCTATTGATAATTGAATTATCTTTAGTCATGATATTCTTTACTGAGCTAGTTGTGCTCACCCTTTTGCTTCACAATTCCTTTCAGGTAATAAGAGTGTAGCTGGGTCGAGCGAGGGTAACAGGAAAATAGAACGGTGGTCTCTAGCTGTGGAGGTTCTCCCGAAGCAGTATAGAAAAGTTCATTTAGTAGTTATATTTGGTGAATCATCTAGGGTGAAGCGAACCCAACGTTGGAAGGATGTTTTGCCACTATCATAAAAGATGTCTAACGACACACAACCTCGTGTCATCATAAGACATGGTTGTGCATATCCACTTGTCGAGTATATCTACGAGCACTACCTATATAATCTTGGTGTTTGTTTGAAGTATAATTCTCAATTAGAGACAGTGGAGATAATGATAAGTCAAGAGAAGACTCACTATTGGGAAGAATACGATAGTAACCTTCTTGTTTTTCTTTGGGGTCTATTGGGTCAACCAAGGATAATTCTGTGGCCATATGATATCTATCATAACCTAGAAACATGGCCTCCCATGTACGAAGGTTTCCTTAAGCACTTCCCAAAGATTCTAATTTCCAAAACAGTTTTTGACTATACCTTTATGTAAGGTGTCATTGTGAGGTGATGTCCACGATTGGAACATGAGTCACATTTGGTATATATTTGTATCCAAACTCACAGCATATGTGTTGTTGTATTTTGCACGACAATTGTTGTAATAAAGTTGTAGTTATTTTCTGTACCATGTATTTGGCGACTCAGAATAGGTTGGATGGAATGGACCTATTTTGGGGTCGTCACAGGTGGTATCAGAGCCATAAGTAAAGAGCCCCGAGCCTCTCGCTGGTGACTTCCTGTTGATGGGGGATGCACCGAAGCCAGACTCTCCGTAGGGGACGCCGTTCTGCGGTGGCAAACTGATAGGTACCACTGTGAGGTGCTGTGGTTGAAGCACCATGAGAGTCACAGGTGGTATCAGAGCTTAGGGATATGATCTTTGGCGGAGATCGGGGAATATAACTAGGAAGGGAGAGATGAGTAAATCCTTCGCTAGTGTGTCCTACCTAAGCTTATTTGTTGGTCAGTCATAATATCGAGATATTATGTGATATGTTAATTTGTTAAATTAACCCTTGTTTTGAAGCTGTATTCTAGAAAGATATCTGAAATACAGGAGATGAGCAATGGAGAAATCATGATGATAAGGAAGATGGAATCTGAAATGAAAGCAAGGTATTCTCAACTCTTTGAAATATCAGGTACGTAAATTTCGGGGACGAAATTTCATAAGGAGGGGAGATTGTAAGACCCCGAATTTTATGAAATAAAAGTATTCAATTTTTCTATTCAGTAAATGGTTAAATTGATAAAATTTTAAAGTTATGGGTGAAATATGAATTTTTTTTTCAGAATAAGCAAGTGGTTATAAAATAATCATTGTTGTCGGGGAATATTCGTTTGGTCGTGGAATATTCTTTATGTCGGGGAATATTCGTACGACGACGCAGCTATTTGTGGGCCCCATAACGAATAACTGTCGGGTGAAGAAAACGATAAATTTGAGTTTTTACAAATAACGGCGTAGTTGTTACCGTTAACACTGTTGGAATACCCGGTGGTTAAAATACAGTAATACGCGTTATTGCACAGTAGCACACGGTATTGCACCAATTATTGATTTTTACGTAAGAAGGCACTACTCAATAATTGTTACAGTAGTTATTATTCAATATTTTATTTTATTGATTCAATAATTGCTGCGTTGATATTTTATATTATTGTTGTTTCAATAATTATTGCTGCACAGTATTTTCATTTATCAGATCAATAATTCATATTATTTGAATAATATTATTAGATAACATTATTGGCAATGTCTAGAAAGTTCTGTCTAAGGAGAGGTTTGGTCATCTAATTGCGCGCCAGTAAGGAGAAATCCTTATTGGAAAGCCCCCTCTTTCCTGGGAACGGCCTGGTTGTCATAAATGTGATTCTGTAATATTATTTGTGAATAATTAATTATTGATTCATATGATAAGAAAATATTTATTTTATGTGGATATAAATGAGGAATATATTTTTGTGGTTAAAAATGAAGGAGTTAATGTTGAGATTTTTATCCGTATTTTTGTCAGAATGGAGGTATTAAAAATCAGGATTTTTGAGATAGTTTGCGGGGGTTATAATTTTTAATCCGACCGTTGGATCGTGGTAATTTTTGGATATGTTATACATATATAAGTTGAGTATATGCCCACAAATTTTGAACCGTTAAAAATGAACGTATGATTTATTATGAATTTTACAAGATGACTGGTTCAGAAATTGTTGAATTTTCGGAGTTTATCATTTTGATGGAAAATTCTAGAATTGGTGGGCCCCACTTGTGGTTGGTGAATAAATGTGCTGAATTATATTTCAAATGTGGTGGGTGGGAATAGTAGCAGGTAAAGCCATCAGGTTGCAGGTCAAACCTACCAAAATTTTCCTATAAATAGAGGGCTAAGTTAGAATTGAAAATCACACCAGAAACATAAGCTTTCTCTCTTTCTCTCTCTATATTATGAAGCATATTTTGTGAGTTTTTAGATACTTGGTGAGTTGCTATTCATCAGTGCAAGTTTCCTTCGGCTTTGCATTCCAGTCAGAAGTACTGCTCTTTTGAGGTAAGGGATAGTAAGGGATATTAAGGGATTTTAAGGGTTGTTATGATTTTCAGTTTCGTAATTTTTCTGATTTTCAAAAATTCTGAAAAAATTTGAAATGATATTTTGATGAGTTTTATTGATTGTGTCCAAAAATGGTGATTTTTGGATGTATAGATTGAGAGTTATGAATTTTATGAGAAAAGACTATTTTAAAAGTAACTGCTTATAATTTCTTGTGGTTAACTCCAAAATTGATGAAAATTTTATTGGGAGTACATGTATATGATGGAAGTATACTCTGTTAATTTCAGAATTTTTGGATAAAAGTACAATTTTTGATAAATGTCTAAATATTCGGCTATTTTGGCCATATGAAAAATAGTAAATGACTTTTAAAAATTCTGAGAAAAATATATGTTCACTATGGGACTATATTATGCTAAATCTCAGAAAATAAATATTTTTGAAACTGATTTGGTATTTTTTATGAAAATGGTCTAGTTATGAGTAAATGAATTAAATATGTTTTGTGAGGAAAGAAAATTGGAAAATAGGATTTTATGGCTTGAGAATCCTATATGAGGTATATGCAGATTTTTGATGAGGGTTTTTGGTTATTGGTGATGAAATATTATGAGTTTGGCATTTTAAGATGATTAAATGCATTATTTAGTAAGTGTAAACAATTTAAATAAATTGTTTATAAGCTTAAGAAATGTTATTCTTTCAATATCATTATACCGAAATATTGGTATGGATTTTATTGTGGAATTTCTATCTTTTTGTGTCGGGTTTACTATTCACGAGTTACTATTTATGAGTTACTATTATATATGACATTTTTTATAACCTTGATGTTGAAATTCTCTTTCGCTTGAGTGTAAATATGGGTAAATTATTGGTATGATCATGACTATGGGTTCTCTTTGGCCAGTAGTGCAAAGATGAATTGTTGACTAGTATGATCATGACCATTGAATTTATAATTGAATATCTTTAGCTTAAGTGCAAAGGTGAATTGATCAACATGGTTATAATTATTGTTTATATAATTCTGAATTGATTATATATTTCTTTGAGATATTAATATATTTGGCATGTAGTACAAATATGAATTGTTGAGGAATATCTTTGGCCTGTAGTGCAAAGATGAATTGTAGATGAATATCTTTGGCCTGTAGTGCAAAGATGGTCTGTTGATGAATATCTTTGGCCCGTAGTGCAAAGATGACATGTTGTTGAATATCTTTGGCCAGTAATGCAAAGATGAACTGTTGACGAATATCTTTGGCCTGTAGTGCAAAGATGACTTGTTGATGAATATCTTTGGCCCGTAGTGCAAAGATGAAGTTATTAGTATGATTATGAACAGGAACTGTGATTTGGTATAACCATGATGTTTGATGTTTCAGGTGATGAAAATTATCTTTGTTCTGGATGAGAAGAGGAATTTAGAACTACAGTTATGATTATGAGTTATTCATATGATTGTGGACCAGGATTGTTGATTGATGTTACAGGGATAAAACATTGTTGATGGATTTTTAACATGGAGAAGATAATAGACTTTATAGTCTATTTGACTCTTCTAATGGATTGCTCGTTCCGCTGCAACTATGGTTGAATTTTTATCATTTACCATATGTTCTAAATCTCTGATTTATTGTTGATGAAGGCTATTGATAATTGAATTATCTTTAGTCATGATATTCTTTACTGAGCTAGTTGTGCTCACCCTTTTGCTTCACAATTCCTTTCAGGTAATAAGAGTGTAGCTGGGTCGAGCGAGGGTAACAGGAAAATAGAACGGTGGTCTCTAGCTGTGGAGGTTCTCCCGAAGCAGTATAGAAAAGTTCATTTAGTAGTTATATTTGGTGAATCATCTAGGGTGAAGCGAACCCAACGTTGGAAGGATGTTTTGCCACTATCATAAAAGATGTCTAACGACACACAACCTCGTGTCATCATAAGACATGGTTGTGCATATCCACTTGTCGAGTATATCTACGAGCACTACCTATATAATCTTGGTGTTTGTTTGAAGTATAATTCTCAATTAGAGACAGTGGAGATAATGATAAGTCAAGAGAAGACTCACTATTGGGAAGAATACGATAGTAACCTTCTTGTTTTTCTTTGGGGTCTATTGGGTCAACCAAGGATAATTCTGTGGCCATATGATATCTATCATAACCTAGAAGCATGGCCTCCCATGTACGAAGGTTTCCTTAAGCACTTCCCAAAGATTCTAATTTCCAAAACAGTTTTTGACTATACCTTTATGTAAGGTGTCATTGTGAGGTGATGTCCACGATTGGAACATGAGTCACATTTGGTATATATTTGTATCCAAACTCACAGCATATGTGTTGTTGTATTTTGCACGACAATTGTTGTAATAAAGTTGTAGTTATTTTCTGTACCATGTATTTGGCGACTCAGAATAGGTTGGATGGAATAGACCTATTTTGGGGTCGTCACAGTAGTGGTAGTGGTAGTAGTGGTAGAAGTGGTAGTAGTAGTAGTATAATTATAATAATTATTATTATTATATTATAACTATTATTATTTTGAATTAAAATTAGAATGAATCTGAACCGTACATGTGTTTTCTAGCTCATATCAATTAGAATGAATCTGAATATTTATTATATAAATTACTATTACTATTACTATTATAATAATATTAATTATTATTATAACTATAAACATTATTATTATTATTACTATTATTATTATTATTATTATTATTAGTACTATTATAATTATAATAATAATTATTGTTATTATTATTATTATTATTATTATTATTATTATTACTATTATTATTATTATTACCATTATTATTATTATTATTATTATTATTATTATTATTATTATTATTACTATTATTATTATAATAATAATTATAATAATAATTATTATTATTATTATTAGTACTATTATTATTACTATTAATATTCTTATTACTATTATTATTATTTGTTTGTGTGTATGAAAAAGAGATGAGAGATAAAGATTTTGTGTGTGAACATGAGAGAGAGTAGGGTGTAGGGGTGAATTTGATTTGGGTGGGAAGAAATTTGAGCCTTTAAATTAGGTTGAAATAATTAAGTTAGAATGAATCTGAACCGTCTTTGTGCTTTGTCAAATGAAATATTCAAAATATGTTCTGTTTTATTATATAGATTTGACTCCTCAGAGTGAGGGAATCAAAAGAGCGTTCCCTATTTACGTAAAATGACATTTCACACCCTATTTGTTGCGATTTTATGTTGGTTAAAGGATTTATCTCACTTAATTACTGATTTGGGTATGCCTATCAAATTCACTCATTTTTATTTTTAAACAGAGGATTTAGAGAAGAAAGAGAACTATAAAAAAATTAAAAATCAGTCAATTTTTGATTTTGATCATTTTTGTAAAAAATATTACTACTAATTATAAATTTTATTATTTTATAATTAAAATAATGTTATTTTAGTTCTCATAAACACATAATGATCGTTGCATATTTTGATTTTTAGCAATATCTATTTTTAAATTAAAATAATTACAATTTTTAAATTCAAACAACAATTTCTTTTCAATAAAAAATAGTTACAACATTCAAAACATGATTTAACTGTTGGAACTTTCAAATTTTAACTTTTAAATTTTAATTTTCAAATTTCAAAATTTAATATTTAAGGAATCAATATAAGGAATCTGTTGGGCACATAGTGAAAAAATTGAATCTCTATCCTACAGAATGACCCAATAGCACTGCAGAGTAAGGATAGAGATAAAGAAACTGTTGTGAATGCTCTTAGTGAGCATTAATAACAGTTTTTCTAATCAACTCTCTATCCTCAATTTTGAATAATACATTAACAAATTATTATCCAACAGTTTTCTTATTTTTATTTGACTTTTTATTTTAATCCTTATATAGGATTTTACTCCCCAGTGTGAGGGAATCAAAAGATCGTTATCTATATATATAAAATGACATTTTACACCCTCATTAAGTGGACAACTATTTTTTACTACTTCATTTTAAAATTATAAACTTAATATTGACTTTTAAAAAAAAATTAATTTCAAACGTATTTAAATTTAAAATTGATATAAATTTATTTAATTTATGTCAATATAATTATAAATATTATAAAAGTGCTATTAATTATAAAATTTATTGTTTTAAAAATTTAAATGAATCATATTAAATTTAAATTTAAAAATATCACAAATTAACTTTTTTAAATTTAATATTGATCTTATGTACATTTGCAACTACAATCCATTCAATACTCACTCCATAAATTACTTAAAATTTAAAATAAAATAAAATTTATTTTACAGTGGAATATAATTGATAAATTATACTCTCTCTTTTATAAATTATAAGATTATTATTAATTTGATATTTTGACTGTTAGAACTTTTAAATTTTAAATTTTAAATTTTATTATTTAAGGAATAATATAAAGAACTTGTTGGGTACATAGTGAAAAAATTGAATCCCTATTTTACAGAATGACCCAATAGCACTGCAGAGTAGGGAAAAAGATAAAGAAACTGTTGTGAATGCTCTTACAAGATATTCTATCAGATCCTAGTGAATCTCACTCACGAGAAGGAACTTGTGTTTTAACTAAAAAATTAAAAAAATGTGAAATTAATATTATTTATTATAAAAATATCAATTCTCTCAAATTAACCTTCAATAAAAAAAATGGCATCTAAAAACATTATAAAAAGGAGTAAAAAGAGATTGGCGGGCGATTAGAGGTGTAAACGAGTCGAATATCAGCGAATACCTTCATGCTCAGATTCGGCTCGACTCGAAAAAATTGGGCTCGGATTCGATAAGAGATTTATATTTTTGCGCCAAATTCGACTTGGATCATTACTCTGACCTACTTGGCTCGTAAGTATTCAACTCGTTTACAAAGCGAGTTACTCACGAACCTTCAAATCGACTTTCGAATATGAACCATTTCACTTAAAACTGAACCACTACATACTAAATTGGTTACTTAACAAATATTTATATATAAAACTTTTTCAGTTTTATTTATGTATTGAAATTATAAAGAATGTAATATAAATTAACATTCAATTCATTGATTTATTCAAGTACAAGTTTACACAATTTCATACTACACTTTATAAATTATAAAGATTGATAAAAATATCACATATTTAGCTTACTACCATTGATCAAACCAATATTCAAATATGATCCATCGAGCAGGTATCGAGTATGGTTCGAGAAAAAATGAAATACTCGAACCCTAATATAAGCGAACACTCGTATGATCGAATTCGACTCGTGTATCATTAAACAAAAAACGAGTATGGATCATATTCGACTCGGATCAACTTCGAATTCGAGCTTTGAATCATATTTTAGAGCCGATCTAGAATCAAGTAACAAACTACTTGGCTCGGCTTGCACCCCTACGGGCAATCACCACTGGTGTAGGGTGGAGTAAAATGCGAAAGTAACTCATGTACTACAAGGGTATTTGGATATTGTGTCCATTTTTTTTAGTCAATGCAAAACGAATCATTTACTATCTGAAAATTTTGATTGTAAGCCCTATTGTGCCATGTAGTATTGACTTGTACACATTGCAAATTGACATGTCAATTTAACACCTCTGGGCTAAAAAAATATATTCTCCCAATATTTGAATTTAACACCTTATACTTCAAATACTATCAAAACATTGATTGTCAACTAAGTTGAGAATTAATATTATTTTTTAGAAAATTATTACCAACACTAATAGTATTAGTACATCTTTATTAGTTATTAATAATATTATTAATAAGTTGTTAGTTATTACTTATTAGTTAACAATAATTCTTTTTAACATGATGGTGTTTACTTGGATAAATGTTTATAATATATTATCTTAATAACATTACTTATTAGATATTAATATATATTAATGGTACTAGTAACATTAATATTCTAATAGCATTACTGTTATAGTCTACATTTGTAAAATCCCGACTTTTATGAATAAAGATTTAATTTTCTCTAAATATTATTTTGAATAGTAAAGTGTTGATTTGATAAAATGTTATAGTTATCGGTGATATATGCGAAATTTGCAAAGTAAGTAAGTTGTCATAAAATATTCGGTTGGTCGGGAAATATTCTTTTTATCGGAGAATATTCGTACGACGGCACAATCATTGGTGGATCCCACATAACAGAATAACTGTCGGATATATAAAGCGACAAAAATAACATTTTCATAAAATAACGGCAAGACTTTTACCGTTAAACTGTGGAGATACCCGGTGATAAAAGTACAGTAATACGCGTTGTTGCACAGTATCTCTGATTATTGATGCTTACGTAAGAAGTCACTCAGTTTTATTCAATTATTGCAACAGCAGTTGATGCATAGTATCTCATATTAGTGATTCAATTATTGTCACAGTATCATCTGCACAATATATTATATTATTAAATTAATAATTAAGACGACACAGTTATTCATATTATTATTTGCATTATTGACAATGTCTAGAAAGTTCTGTCGAGAAAAGGGGTTATGTTATTTAATTGCGCGCCAATAAGGAGAAATCCTTATCGGAAAGCCCCCTCTTTCCTGAAAATGATCTGGTTGTCAATATTGTGAGTTATAATATTAATGATGAATAATTGTGGAAAGATTAAAAATGTGTTGATTGAAGATAAGTGATTTGTGGTAAATATTTATTCAATTTTTGATATAAATAGAGGGGTTTGTCATGAAATATTTGTTGAAAGTTTGGCTTATTACATGGACCCTCACTCATATTTTAAAATCACCGGTAGAAAGTTGTCTTAGTTTTATTTTATTATTATAATAATAGTAATAAAACAGAAAACTTTTTATATAAAAGAGAATACTTTTTATATTATATATAAAGTTATTTGTTTTATTAGATTATAATTAGAATATATTATATTTTATATAAAATTTTTGTTTTATTAGAATATTTTATTGCACAGTGATGAATAGTAAAATTAAATTTTCATCGAATTCGTCCGTGAACATTCGCCTGTAAAAAATTTTCCTGTGCGTCCGTGATTATATTTAAATAGTGCCTTGCCATTCTCTTTTAAATAGGATGCTTAGTTAAGAAATGAAAATCACACCAGAATCAAAGAATTCTTCTTCTATAATATTGTGCGTATTTCTTTTGAGTATAAGGATACTTTGAGTATAGCAAATAGTGAAAGATTTCCTTAAGAATATCTTCGCTATACCAGTCAGATTTATTCTCATACTAAGGTAAGGGATGTTATTTTTCGTATTCGTAAGTGATATTATTTTTCGTATTCGTAAGGGATATTATTTTCGTTCAATATTCGTAAGGAATATTATTTTCTTCCATACTCTATAGTATATATTATTTCGTTTCATATTCCTAAATCTACACTTACTTTGATAAGTATTGATTCTATAATCCCTGAAATTAGTAGAATATCCTTGAGTTTTGCGCTTCATCTAGTATCATTTTACTGAAATATTGGTCTGAACTTTCTTATTAAATTTTAATCTTTTTATGTCGGGATACTATTCATGGGTACTATTTATATGGTACTATTCATACAATACTATTCATGAGTACTGTTCACAACATAATTTAATTTTCTATTCTGTCCAAATTATTTTTGATACATGAATATCATTCTTGAATTTTATTTCACAATTAATTATCATGTTGACAATTTGGACATTCTTGAACTCTGGATAAATTAAATTATAAATCTCTAATATTTATCATTGATATCACTTGATTGATTCCTTATATCATTGTCATCATCCTCATACTTATATTGTAGTGAAAGCCATTTTTGGGCCGTAGTGGATAGATGGACTGTTGATTAATATGATTATGATCAGAAATTATGTATTGGTATAATCATGACCTGTAATGTTACAGACAAATGATGTGGTGAAAGTCCTCTTTGGCCCGTAGTGTATAGATGGACAGTTGTTTGACATGATCATGACCACTAGTGATACATACGAATATCCTTGGCCCGTAGTGCATGGGTAATTCATTGATCTGAAATGATTATTGATTCGTGTTATATGGATAAAATATTGATGATGAACTTTTAAATCATAGAAGATAGTAGATATCATGCTCTGTTTGACTCTTCTAATAGATTGTTATTTCCACTGCAGTTGTTGATCTAAAACTTGTTGTCTATTGTATTCTTTCAGATTTTTCCCTGTTGAGGACTAAAGATGGTTTGTTCTACATTATTTTAGTCATAATATTATTTACTGGGCTAGTTGAGCTCACCCTTTTCTTTCATTATTCTCTTCAGAAATGAGAATATAGCTGAGACTAGTCGGGGAATGGAGTGATGGTCCAAAATGGTTGCTATAGTAGTCCTCACTATTCTATAAAATATTGTGATAATAATTGTAATAAGAACTTTATTTGAGTTTGGATATTGTTTATGATACAATATTTGTATTAAAACTCACAGATTATGTTTTGTCGTATTTTACACGACAGTTAATAAGCTGTACAAATGAAGTTTGTATTTAAATTCTGTATCATGTATTTGACGACTCAGAATGGGTTGTATGGACATATTTTAGGAGCGTCACAACATTAATGTTAAAAAAATGAACCCTTATTTTATTTTATTTTATAATTTTTTAACAAAAATAATAATTGAAGTAATGTAAGCAAATAAGAATAATTTATGATAATAACAATAATACAATAGTAATAATAAATAAATAATTTAATCTTGTGACCGCATATTTTGTAAAAATAATAAGTACTTTATTTATTCAATATATTTAAATGATTTTTAGATTTCATCTTTTGCAATAAGTAACAAAGTTGGAGAGGTATAATTAATAGAATAACAAATAAATAAATAAATAATAAAAACCCGAAGATGACTCTTATTAACGATCTTTACTCTTCTCACCCGTTCGTATAAGAGAAACTAGATAGAGAAAGAAAAATTAAATTTATCTCTTTTTTTCGTCAAAATTATCTTATTTTTCATTAGCATTGATGTATATTAATAACAATAATATTGTAAGTATATTAATATTATTAATAACATTAATATATCCTAATATCTAATAAGTAATATTATTAAGATAATATATTTTTTATTTAGCTAAGAAGTAAAATCATGTTAAAGATAATTATTAATAACTAATAAGCAATTAATAACAGCTTATTAATAATATTACTAATAACTAATAAGTTGTATTATATTATTAGTGTTAGTAATAATTTTCTAAGAGATAACAATAATATTCTTAACTTAGTTGATAATTAAATGTTTTGTTAGTTTTTGTACTATGAGGTTTTAGGTTCAAATCTTGAGAGAATAGATTTTTAGCTCAAATGTGTTAAATTGACATGTCAACGTGTCATGTGTATAAGTCAACGCCACATGTCACAATAGAGTTTTCAATCTAAATTTTCATATAGTAAAAGGTTCGTTTTGCATTGACTAAAAAAAAAGGGCGCAATATCCAAATACCCCTATAGTATATAGGTCAATTTTGCATTTTATTCATGTAGTGCGTGCCCGCTTCAAAATGTATGTATGTTGATAGGTCTCTAACTTTTAGTTTATTTTGATGATAACAATAATTAAGTGATAAAATAATTAAAAGGGTAGAATCCTCTACATAGGTTTTATTATTTATTCTGACTATCTTGTTTTATTTTTAAACTTAAAATATTTTCCAAATCTTATGCAATTAATTTGATTGATCTTAATAATTTAAATATCAAGTGTTAAATAAATTAGTTCATATATTAACATTTTCTAAGGTAAGGAAATCTCCTATAATTTTTTTAAAAAAATAGTCACTTTCACAAAAAGGGGTAAAAATATTTCCAAAATTTCATATATATATATATATATATATATATATATATATGTATATGTATATCCAAAATTTGACTAAATAATAGGAACAATTACACTTTCTAGTATATTTTTTAAAATAATTACAACAATAGTGCATACCTAAAATATTTACACAATTAATGCATTTAAATATTTTATTTACACAATTAGTGAATTTATTTTTCCTTTAATTTAGATGGGTATTTTAAATATCATCTTCTTTGTTGTCATCATCATCATTATCAAAAATAAACACAGACCCAAACCTCCTCCTTGGTGACTGCTGTCATTTCCTCCCTTGCGACCTCCATTGTGATCGCCATCTCCTCCCCTCCTGATCCGCTTCCCTTTCCGCCGCCACCTCCACCGCCTCCATTATGGTCGTCTCCTCCTCCGCCTCCACCACCTCCGTTATGACCACCTCCGCCTCCATTATGGTCGCCTTCCGCCGCCACCTCCACCTCCACCTCCACCTCTTCCACATCCTCCTCTGCCGCCTCCATTATGACTGCCTCCATTATAACCTATTCAATTTTATTAGGTTACCAATTTATTTTGAATGTGATGCAGTTAATAGCCAAACTTTTATACCAAGGTAATCTATTCAATTTTATTAGGTTACCAATTTATTTTGAATGTGATGCAGTTGGTAGTCAAACCTTCATGCAGTTGGTTGCCAAACCTTCAGACCAAGGTAACCAATTCAGTTTTATTAGGTAACAAATTTATTTTGAATGTGATGCAGTTGGAAGCCAAACCTTCATACAAATGTCATTTTAGTTTTTGTGGGTAACCAAATCGTCAAAAAAAAATTCAGAACAGTAACTCAGGTATTTTCGGAGATTTACGGCGGAGGAGGATGATGAAGGGAAGGAGAGGGCGATGTAGCGGTGGCGCAACCAAGGACTTCTGGAAATTCGCGGCGGAAGAGGATGATGAAGGGGAGGAGAGAGGAGGCGGTGATGAAGAGAATGAACAGTGACGGAAATGAAGATTAGGATGGAGAAGATATTTTTTGTTTTTCCCTCATTTTGATTTGAATTATGGATTTGTTTTTGTTGTTAGATCCCAAAAATTTGATTTGAATTATTAATTACGGCGGTTATTTCTCCTTGATTTTAGGTTTTCTTATTAATGTGAAATTGAATGGTTTAAATTTGAATTATTAATTATGACAATTATTTCTCCTTGATTTTAGGTTTTCTTATTAATGTGAAATTGAATGGTTTGAAATTGTTACCCTCTTTTTGTAATTATTTTGTTGATGCACTAATGATGTAATTACTTTCTAATTGTTGTATATTTCTGTAAAGAACCCTAAATACTCCCTCCATCCCTAAATAATTGAAGTTATAGGGAGTTCAAAATTTTCTAATATATTTGACGTTACCAAGTTTCTAGGAAGTATTAATTACAATTTTTTCTCTATTGCCCTCAACTATATGGAGTATTTCATTTATCCAGACAACTATATGGAGTACATCTTTTCTTAATTAATGCAAGGGTAATTGTGGTAATACATATCAATCTTAATGACAAAATTAGGGTAATAAATGACTTCCTTAATAAGTGTGAAAACCTCCAAAACGTCAGATATTTAGGGATGGAGGGAGTAATATTTTAAGGATTAAATCCTTATGATAACCCAATGGGCCATGTTGGGCCATAATACTTTTCGTATTGGGCCAGGCCTAATGGGCTCCTCCTTTGGACATGTTACTTTTGTCCTGATGGATCGAATGATTTGGGCCCAGTTATTTGACTATGTTATTGGGTTATTTCGGTTGGATCCGGACAGTCTGGACCATCTTTATTATTGGGCTTAGTCATTGGATTGGTCCATTATGTAAATTGTCTCTTATCATATCTTTGACCGGTAATCATCACAAAAGATAATAGTTGACTGTTATGTCTGCCACCTTTCTGCATGACATTAATGAGGATGGGACTCAGATTACCGGTAGTGGAAAACAGTGGTAGCAGGTAGGGAAGTGAGCTACATACTTTCGGCTGATGTGACCGGGAGTGGGGGGAGGTGTCAGGAGATAGTGGGTGGCACGGTAAACCGGGTCTGGGGTACGTATGGGGCAAGGATCACACAAGAAAATAAGATAACAAAACATTACACCACACACAATCATATTATTATTCTCTCTCAAGCACTAGACATTTTTTCCTCCATTGTTAACCTTGTGATCGCCTGTACTGACTCTCACGCCGGAGCTATCCCCCGACGGTCAGGCCGTCAAGCTTTTGGTTGTTAACTTGTTGAACTGTGCAGGATCAGAGCGTCTTATGTGATTGGGACGTGGGAGAAGATCTTGGCATTAACATTGGCGCTAAAAGGAGGGGTGAGTTCTAGTGTCCTGAGTATTTTTCAATCACAAACTGTGTTTGTTCTACGTCAGTGTTCATGGGGAAGAGTAGAACACCTACACCTGAAGGGCAGCCGATGACTGTCAGCGAATCAACACCACGAGTATCTGTCAAGGATCGTTTGGGACCGACACTAAGTATTCATGCCAGCACAACGTCAAAACGTTCACATAAAGATTCTCGCCCGAGGGCTGTGAGTAACGTTAAGCGAAAACTAGTTTTCACGGCAGAGAAAGGGTCTGGCCATGGTCGGAAACGAGTAGAAGGCACCTCGCCTAGAACTCGATACCGAGATGACCAAGACGAAAAGGCCTCCCGACTGGCTAAGATGGCGGATGAGGCAGATAGGGCCATGGAGGTACTTGTAAAGCAACGACAGGATATAGCTGAGCAGATGTCCCGAATGGCAGAGTTGAGGGACGAAGCGTCTAGCTATGTTCAATCCGAAGAATGTAGGCATCGGAGTGGGAAGGAACCTGCTCATTCAGGACGTGAGTCTCGGGGTCAACCTCGAGAAAGAAGAAGATCCAGAAGCCTTACTCCTCAAAGATCGAAGATGGCACATCACCCTGTCGGTTCTAAGAAGCAGGGTCAACGCGAACGAAGAGGTCGATCCAGAGATCGCACTCCTAAGAATATAAAGAAGGCGCTCGTTGTTGCGTATTCCCACCACAGCAGCCGATCCCAAAGGCGAAGCAGATCTAGGGGTCGTACACCAGAAAGTCCACCGAGGGCACTCCGCTCTATGGACCATCGTCATCGAAAAAGCCCCTCGAAAGTTGGGGGTTCTATTGTAAGAGACCGATCCACTCAGAAGAGGAAGGAGTCGCCGAAAAAAGAAGCATCATTCCAACTAGAAGGCGTGGAGTATCTGGTTAAAGAATTGAAGGAACTTCGGAAGCAGCTTGCCGAGGTACAGAAAACGAAAGTTACTTCGGGAAAGAAGGCATCCCCTTTTTTCGCGGAGATTCTAAAAGAGAAAGCTGACCCCACCAAGAAGTTGCCCCACATTGAAAGTTATGATGGATCGGGGGATCCCTATGATCACAGTCAGGCGTTCGACCGACTGATGGATTATTATGACTTTAGCGATGCTGCTAAGTGTCATACTTTTGTCACAACACTCCGAAAGGACGCCAGGCAGTGGATGAGGACTTTGCCTTTAGATTCAATTTCGTCTTGGGTGGACATGTGCAATAAGTTCCATGCTCGCTTCGGGAGCAACAAAGGAAGGGGGAAACCAACTGGTTCGTTGGCTCAGGTTCTATAGTATTTGAATGAGTCTTTGGGCCAATATGTAAAGCGGTTCTGTGAAGCTGTCGGTCAAGTGACAGACCTGAACGATCTACAAGCTGTGGGACTGTTTCAGAATGGGTTGGATCTGGTCAGATCAGAGAAGTTGGTGAAGAAGTTAATGTTTCACCACCCGAAGAGTCTCGCTGAAGCCTTCGACAAAGCTGAAGGTTATATCGTGGTAGAGGAAGCCATGAATAGCCTCAAACGTACTTCTTCAGATCGGCTTAAGGAGACAGATCGGGACAGAACAGAACGGGACCAGAAGAAGAATGAAGGAAATAAAGACCGCTATGATGGCGGATAAAAGAAATACAACAATAATTGGAGAGAGTATTGGCGTGGGGGTATTGTTCTTCACTCTCAAAAAACTCTAAAGGATTAGGTTGTGGGTTTGGGGGATTCCTGGCAGGGCTAGCAGCGATTTGGGGGTTTGGGTTTGAAACCGTCTTGGTAGGGCTGTGACTGGGAGGAATGGTGGAAATCGGAACTGCATGAATGGGGGTGGTGTTGTCAGAATGTTGAGACGCCATTGCTAAGATCTTGCAGATAGAGGAGAAATCGGAAGGAAGGAGAGAACAATATGTGTACCAAATTCAAATTAAGCCGGTAAAGCCGTCACAATCGGGGAAAGTTGGCTTTTATAGTAGGTGGTCTTTTTAAATTTTGCACGAAAACCACGGGCAGCACATTAATTGGAGGTAATGATGTGAGAGGGGAAGAGGTAGTGTCCGGTTTTGGGTTTAATGGGTTAACCAGAGTGGGCTGGTGTCCATTGGATCTTCATTTTTTGTCCTTAAGGCTGATGGGCATGTGTCATTTGGGCTTCCGGCTCTATTTGAATTAATGATTGTTGCTTGTCAGTTGGACCTCGGTGAGATTCCTCTTAGCCCCCTTTGGTTTATTACAAATCTCTTTCATTATGAACTTATATATTATTTACAGTCTTCCATTAAACATCCTGTTTAATAAAAGACTGGGGGGCAATGTTGGGTCATAATACTTTTCGTATTGGGCTAGGCTGTAACGACCCCAAAATAGGTCCATTCCATCCAACCCATTTTGAGTCGCCAAATACATGGTACAGAAAATAACTACAACTTTATTACAACAATTGTCGTGCAAAATACAACAACACATATGCTGTGAGTTTGGATACAAATATATACCAAATGTGACTCATGTTCTAACCGTGGACATCACCTCACAATGACACCTTACATAAAGGTATAGTCAAAAACTGTTTTGAAAATTAGAATCTTTGGGAAGTACTTAAGGAAACCTTCGTACATGGGAGGCCATGCTTCTAGGTTATGATAGATATCATATGGCCACAGAATTATCCTTGGTTGACCCAATAGACCCCAAAGAAAAACGAGAAGATTACTATCATATTCTTCCCAATGGTGAGTCTTCTCTTGACTTATCATTATCTCCACTGTCTCTAATTGAGAATTATACTTCAAACAAACACCAAGATTATATAGGTAGTGCTCGTAAATATACTCAGCAAGTGGATGAGCACAACCCTGTCTTATGATGATACGAGGTTGTATGTCGTTAGACATCTTGTATGATAGTGGCAAACCACCCTTCCAACGTTGGGTTCGCCTCACCCTATTTTCTTCACCAAATATAACTACTAAATGATGACCACCGTTCTATTCCCTTGTTACCCCCGCTCGACCCAGCTACACTCTTATTACCTGAAAGGAATTGTGAAGCAAAAGGGTGAGCACAACTAGCTCAGTAAAGAATATCATGACTAAAGATAATTCAATTATCAATAGCCTTCATCAACAATAAATCAGAGATTTAGAACATATGGTAAATGATAAAAATTTCAACCATAGTTGCAGCGGAACGAGCAATCCATTAGAAGAGTCAAATAGACTATAAAGTCTATTATTTTCTCCATGTTAAAAATCCACCAACAATGTTTTATCCCTGTAACATCAATCAACAATTCTGGTCTACAATCATATGAATAACTCATAATCATAACTGTAGTTCTAAATTCCTCTTCTCATCTAGGACGAAGATAATTTTCATCACCTGAAACATCAAACATCATGGTTATACCAAATCACAGTTCATGTTCATAATCATACTAATAACTTCATCTTTGCACTACGGGCCAAAGATATTCATCAACAAGTCATCTTTGCACTACAGGCCAAAGATATTCATCAACAGTTCATCTTTGCATTACTGGCCAAAGATATTCATCTACAATTCATCTTTGCACTACAGGCCAAAGATATTCCTCAACAATTCATATTTGCACTACAGGCCAAATATATTCATATCTCAAAGAAATATATAATCATTTCAGAATTTATATACACCATAATTATAACCATGTTAATCAATTCATCCTTACACTTAAGCTAAAGATATTCAATTGTAAATTCAATGGTCATGATCATACCAGTCACAATTCAACTTTGCACTACAGGCCAAAGAGAACCCTAGTCATGATCATACCAATAATCTACCCATCTTTACACTCCAGTGAAAGAGAAATTCAACATCAGGGTTATAAAAATGTTATATATGATGATAAAAATAATATGATCAACATATAGTTTTAATCTCAAGAGTAATATTCGTAACTCATGAATAGTAACCCCGACACAAAAGATAGAAATTCTACAATAAAATTCATACCAATATTTCGGTATAATGATATTGAAAGAATAACATTACTTAAATTTATAAACAATTTATTTTAATTGTTTACACTTTACTAATTAATGCATTTAATCATCATAAAATGCCAACTCTTACAATTTCATCATCAATAACCAAAACCCTCATCAAAAATCTGCATATACCTCATATAGGATTCTCAAGCCATAAAATCCTATTTTCCAATTTTCTTTCTTCACAAAACATATTTAATTCATTTACTCATAACTAGGCCATTTTCATAAAAAATACCAAATCAGTTCCAAAAATATTTCTTTTCTGGAATTTAGCATAATATAGTCCCATAGTGAACATATATTTTTCTCAGAATTTTTAAAACTCATTTACTATTTTTCATATGGCCAAAACCACCGAATATTTAGACATTTATCAAAAATTATACTTTTGTCCAAAAATTCTGAAATTTACAGAGTATACTTCTATCATATACATGTACTCCCAATAAAAATTTCATCAATTTTGGAGTTAACCACAAGGAATTATAAGCGGTTACTTTTAAAATAGTCTTTTCCATAAAATTCATAACTCTTAATCTATACATCCAAAAATCACCATTTTTGGACACAATCAATAAAACTCATCAAAATATCATTTCAAATTTTTCCAGAATTTTTGAAGTTCAGAAAAATTACGAAACTGAAAAACATAACAACCCTTAAAATCCCTTACTATCCCTTACCTCAAAAGAGCAGTACTTCTGATCGGTATAAGGCTGAAGAAAACTTGCACTGAATAGTAACTCTCAAAGTATCTAAATACTCACAAAATATGCTTCATAATATAGAGAGAGAAAGAGAGAAAGCTTATGTTTCTGGTGTGATTTTCAATTCTAACTTAGCCCTCTATTTATAGGAAAATTTTGGTAGGTTTGACCTGCAACCTGATGGCTTTACCTGCTACTATTCCCACCCACCACATTTGAAATATAATTCAGCACATTTCTTCACCAACCACAAGTGGGGCCCACCAATTCTAGAATTTTCCACCAAAATGATAAACTCCGAAAATTCAACAATTTCTGAACCAGTCATCTCGTAAAATTCATAATAAATCATACGTTCATTTTTAACGGTTCAAAATTTGTGGACATATACTCAACTTATATATGTATAACATATCCAAAAATTACCACGATCCAACGGTCGGATTAAAAATTATAACCCCCGCAAAATATCTCAAAAACCCTGATTTTTAATACCTCCATTCCGACAAAAATACTGATAAAAACCTCAACATTAACTCCTTCATTTTTAACCACAAAAATATATCCCTCATTTATATCCACATAAAATAAATATTTCCTTATCATATGAATCAATAATTAATTATTCACAAATAATATTACAGAATCACATTTATGACAACCAGGCCGTTCCCAGGAAAGAGGGGGCTTTCCAATAAGAATTTCTCCTTACTGGCGCGCAATTAGATGACCAAACCTCTCCTTAGACAGAACTTTCTAGACATTGACAATAATGTTATCTAATAATATTATTCAAATAATATGAATTATTGATCTGATAAAGGAAAATACTGTGCAGCAACAATTATTGAAACAACAATAATATAAAATATCAACGCAGCAATTATTGAATCAATAAAATAAAATATTGAACAGTAATTACTGTAACAATTATTGAGTAGTGCCTTCTTACGTAAGAATCAATAATTTTAAAAATACTGTGCAATACCGTGTGCTACTGTGCAATAACGCGTATTACTGTATTTTAACCACCGGGTATTCCAACAGTGTTAACAGTAACAACTACGTCGTTATTTGTAAAAACTCAAATTTGTCGTTTTCTTCACCCGACAGTTATTCGTTATGGGGCCCACAAATAGCTGCGCCGTCGTACGAATATTCCCCGACAGAAAAATATTCCACGACCAAACGAATATTCCCCGACAACAATGATTATTTTATAACCACTTGTGTATTTTGAAAAAAATCATATATCACCCTTAACTTTAACATTTATCAATTTAACCATTTACTGAATAGTAATTATAAGAAAAATTGAATACTTTTATTTCATAAAATTCGGGGTCTTACAATCTCCCCTCCTAATGAAATTTCGTCCCCGAAATTTACGTACCTGGTATTTCAAAGAGTTGAGAATACCTTCCTTTCATTTCAATTTCCATCTTCTCTGTCATCATAATTTCTCCATTGCTCATCTCCTGTATTTCAAATAACATTCTAGATACAGCTTCAAAATAAGTGTTAATTTAACAAATTAACATATCACATAATATCCCGATATTATGACTGACCAACAAATAAGCTTAGGTAGGACACACTAGCGAAGGATTTACTCATCTCTCCCCTCCTAGTTGTATTCCCCGATCTCCGCCAGAGATCATATCCCCAAGCTCTGATACCAAATGTAACGACCCCAAAATAGGTCCATTCCATCCAACCCATTTTGAGTCGCCAAATACATGGTACAGAAAATAACTACAACTTTATTACAACAATTGTCGTGCAAAATACAACAACACATATGCTGTGAGTTTGGATACAAATATATACCAAATGTGACTCATGTTCCAACCGTGGACATCACCTCACAATGACACCTTACATAAAGGTATAGTCAAAAACTGTTTTGAAAATTAGAATCTTTGGGAAGTGCTTAAGGAAACCTTCGTACATGGGAGGCCATGCTTCTAGGTTATGATAGATATCATATGGCCACAGAATTATCCTTGGTTGACCCAATAGACCCCAAAGAAAAACGAGAAGATTACTATCATATTCTTCCCAATGGTGAGTCTTCTCTTGACTTATCATTATCTCCACTGTCTCTAATTGAGAATTATACTTCAAACAAACACCAAGATTATATAGGTAGTGCTCGTAAATATACTCAGCAAGTGGATGAGCACAACCCTGTCTTATGATGACACGAGGTTGTATGTCGTTAGACATCTTGTATGATAGTGGCAAACCACCCTTCCAACGTTGGGTTCGCCTCACCCTATTTTCTTCACCAAATATAACTACTAAATGATGACCACCGTTCTATTCCCTTGTTACCCCCGCTCGACCCAGCTACACTCTTATTACCTGAAAGGAATTGTGAAGCAAAAGGGTGAGCACAACTAGCTCAGTAAAGAATATCATGACTAAAGATAATTCAATTATCAATAGCCTTCATCAACAATAAATCAGAGATTTAGAACATATGGTAAATGATAAAAATTTCAACCATAGTTGCAGCGGAACGAGCAATCCATTAGAAGAGTCAAATAGACTATAAAGTCTATTATTTTCTCCATGTTAAAAATCCACCAACAATGTTTTATCCCTGTAACATCAATCAACAATTCTGGTCTATAATCATATGAATAACTCATAATCATAACTGTAGTTCTAAATTCCTCTTCTCATCTAGGACGAAGATAATTTTCATCACCTGAAACATCAAACATCATGGTTATACCAAATCACAGTTCATGTTCATAATCATACTAATAACTTCATCTTTGCACTACGGGCCAAAGATATTCATCAACAAGTCATCTTTGCACTACAGGCCAAAGATATTCATCAACAGTTCATCTTTGCATTACTGGCCAAAGATATTCATCTACAATTCATCTTTGCACTACAGGCCAAAGATATTCCTCAACAATTCATATTTGCACTACAGGCCAAATATATTCATATCTCAAAGAAATATATAATCATTTCAGAATTTATATACACCATAATTATAACCATGTTAATCAATTCATCCTTACACTTAAGCTAAAGATATTCAATTGTAAATTCAATGGTCATGATCATACCAGTCACAATTCAACTTTGCACTACAGGCCAAAGAGAACCCTAGTCATGATCATACCAATAATCTACCCATCTTTACACTCCAGTGAAAGAGAAATTCAACATCAGGGTTATAAAAATGTTATATATGATGATAAAAATAATATGATCAACATATAGTTTTAATCTCAAGAGTAATATTCGTAACTCATGAATAGTAACCCCGACACAAAAGATAGAAATTCTACAATAAAATTCATACCAATATTTCGGTATAATGATATTGAAAGAATAACATTACTTAAATTTATAAACAATTTATTTTAATTGTTTACACTTTACTAATTAATGCATTTAATCATCATAAAATGCCAACTCTTACAATTTCATCATCAATAACCAAAACCCTCATCAAAAAATCTGCATATACCTCATATAGGATTCTCAAGCCATAAAATCCTATTTTCCAATTTTCTTTCTTCACAAAACATATTTAATTCATTTACTCATAACTAGACCATTTTCATAAAAAATACCAAATCAGTTCCAAAAATATTTCTTCTCTGGAATTTAGCATAATATAGTCCCATAGTGAACATATATTTTTCTCAGAATTTTTAAAACTCATTTACTATTTTTCATATGGCCAAAACCACCGAATATTTAGACATTTATCAAAAATTATACTATTGTCCAAAAATTCTGAAATTTACAGAGTATACTTCTATCATACACATGTACTCCCAATAAAAATTTCATCAATTTTGGAGTTAACCACAAGGAATTATAAGCGGTTACTTTTAAAATAGTCTTTTCCCGTAAAATTCATAACTCTTAATCTATACATCCAAAAATTACCATTTTTGGACACAATCAATAAAACTCATCAAAATATCATTTCAAAATTTTCCATAATTTTTGAAGTTCAGAAAAATTACGAAACTGAAAAACATAACAACCCTTAAAATCCCTTACTATCCCTTACCTCAAAAGAGCAATACTTCTGATCGGTATAAGGCTGAAGAAAACTTGCACTGAATAGTAACTCTCAAAGTATCTAAATACTCACAAAATATGCTTCATAATATAGAGAGAGAAAGAGAGAAATCTTATGTTTCTGGTGTGATTTTCAATTCTAACTTAGCCCTCTATTTATAGGAAAATTTTGGTAGGTTTGACCTGCAACCTGATGGCTTTACCTGCTACTATTCCCACCCACCACATTTGAAATATAATTCAGCACATTTCTTCACCAACCACAAGTGGAGCCCACTAATTCTAGAATTTTCCACCAAAATGATAAACTCCGAAAATTCAACAATTTCTGAACCAGTCATCTCGTAAAATTCATAATAAATCATACGTTCATTTTTAACGGTTCAAAATTTGTGGACATATACTCAACTTATATATGTATAACATATCCAAAAATTACCACGATCCAACGGTCGGATTAAAAATTATAACCCCCGCAAAATATCTCAAAAACCCTGATTTTTAATACCTCCATTCCGACAAAAATACTGATAAAAACCTCAACATTAACTCCTTCATTTTTAACCACAAAAATATATCCCTCGTTTATATCCACATAAAATAAATATTTCCTTATTATATGAATCAATAATTAATTATTCACAGATAATATTACAGAATCACATTTATGACAACCAGGCCGTTCCCAGGAAAGAGGGGGCTTTCCAATAAGAATTTCTCCTTACTGGCGCGCAATTAGATGACCAAACCTCTCCTTAGACAGAACTTTCTAGACATTGACAATAATGTTATCTAATAATATTATTCAAATAATATGAATTATTGATCTGATAAAGGAAAATACTGTGCAGCAACAATTATTGAAACAACAATAATATAAAATATCAACGCAGCAATTATTGAATCAATAAAATAAAACATTGAACAGTAATTACTGTAACAATTATTGAGTAGTGCCTTCTTACGTAAGAATCAATAATTTTAAAAATACTGTGCAATACCGTGTGCTACTGTGCAATAACGCGTATTACTGTATTTTAATCACCGGGTATTCCAACAGTGTTAACAGTAACAACTACGTCGTTATTTGTAAAAACTCAAATTTGTCGTTTTCTTCACCCGACAGTTATTCGTTATGGGGCCCACAAATAGCTGCGCCGTCGTACGAATATTCCCCGACAGAAAAAATATTCCACGACCAAACGAATATTCCCCGACAACAATGATTATTTTATAACCACTTGTGTATTTTGAAAAAAATCATATATCACCCTTAACTTTAACATTTATCAATTTAACCATTTACTGAATAGTAATTATAAGAAAAATTGAATACTTTTATTTCATAAAATTCGGGGTCTTACATAGGCCGAATGGGCTCCTCCTTTGGACATGTTACTTTTGTCCTGATGGGTCGAATGATTTGGGCCCAGTTATTTGACTATGTTATTGGGTTATTTCGGTTGGATCCGGGCAGTCTGGACCATCTTTATTATTGGGCTTAGTCATTAGATTGGTCCATTATGCAAATTATCTCTTATCATATCTTTGACCGGTAATCATCACAAAAGATAATAGTTGACTGTTATGTCTGCTACCTTTCTGCATGACATTAATGAGGATGGGACTCAGATTACCGGCGGTGGAAAACAGTGGTAGCAGGTAGGGAAGTGAGCTACATACTTTCGGCTGAGGTGACCGGGAATGAGGGGAGGTGTCAGGAGATAGTGGGTGGCACGGTAAACCTGGTCTGGGGTACGTATGGGGCAAGGATCACACAAGAAAATAAGGTAACAAAACATTACACCACACACAATCATATTATTATTCTCTCTCAAGCACTAGACATTTTTTCCTCCATTGTTAACCTTGTGATCGCCTGTACTGACTCTTACGCCGGAGCTATCCCCCGACGGTCAGGCCGTCAAGTTTTTGGTTGTTGACTTGTTGAACTGTGCAGGATCAGAACGTCTTATGTGATTGGGATGTGGGAGAAGATCTTGGCGTTAACAGGCCATATGCTTGAAATTTATATGCTGGATGTTTAATTTAAATATCAAGTGTTAAATAAATTAGTTCATATATTAATATTTTTTAAGACAAGGAAATCTCCTATTATTTTTCAAAAAAAATATACATATATATACATATATATATATATATATATCCGAAATTTGAATAAATAATATCTTAAGGATTAAATCCTTATGATGACCCAATGGGCCATATGCTTGAAATTTATATGCTGGATGTTTAAAATGGTGAGACATTCTTTGTGGTTATTGAAATTTATATGCTGGATGTTTAGTAAAGGAAAATGTGCTTAATTTAAACCTTCTTTGACCGAATGAAAAGTTGCTTTGATTTTCGGTGGGCAGCTAAAGTTGGCAATCCGTGTGCTGTGTTGCATAAAAAAATTTCATCCGGACCATTAAATTTAAATTCAAGCAATCTCAGCCATTGATTTCTAAAAAAAATTCAAAATATTTTTTGCATATATATATATAGCCGAAATATTTATGATAATTGGAAAGCTGCACGTTTTGGCAATCCGTGTGCTCTATCATTTAATTCGAACCATTTATTTCAAATCCAAACAATCTCATTAATTGATTTTTAAATATAAACAAAAATTACCATTTTACCCCAAGCTCAGAAAAACTATAAATATGAGTTTTTTATCTCTCTTCTTATCAAAGTTTTGATCATTTGAGAAGAGAAAATTGGTCTAAGTAATTGAGATAATTAAGTTATTTAGTTTAAATTATTTGAATTATCTCTTGCTTATTTAAATTTATAAATATACGATTACTAATTGTTATATACAATTATATATATATATATATATATATATATATATATATATATATTTAATCTATTTATCAAATAAAAAGTTAATACTTAGATACCGAGACTACGGAGATCTATTCCTCTTAAGTGAGGGAATTGAACCTTACGATTTCTCAAAGTCCTAAGTGGCTTTTTATTCATATTGTTTATATAATTTTCGTAAAGTAGATCCACTTGATAGTTCTAAACAAACCTGAGATATTCCTCTAATAGAACGCGAATCATCCAAACCGGATTTAAAAATCTAAGTGGTCTATCAAAAATATTTATATAAATATTAACTGTGAAACTAAAATTTTGTCAGTACTTAGACATCGAGGTTATAGAGATATTTTTTTTAAGTGAGGGAATCAGACCGTACGATTTCTCAAAGTACTAAGTGGCTTTATTTATAAGTATTCACATAATAGATAAAATATCATTTTATATTTTTTGAGAAACAAATTTATTTGTTATATAAGGTATTGTTTAACTGATTAAATCATTATACTTGATAACTATCGCTTAACTGATTTACTCATTATATTGTTTATCACAAGTATTTTAAACATAAATTCATTCATATAATACTTGTTAGATAACATCTGAAATTAAAGTTATAATTTGTTTAATCCATAGGAAAATATTATTTATTATAAAGAATAAATAATTCTTTATAAAATTGCATTAAATTGTATATCTGCTTTTAGAGAAGCACTTTTGAGCTAAACTGTAAGACCCCGAATTTTATAAAATAAAAGTATTCAATTTTTCTATTTAGTAAATGGTTAAATTGATAAAAAGTTAAAGTTAAGGGTGATATATGAATATTTTTCAAAATAAGCAAGTGGTTATAAAATATTCATTTTGTCGGGGAATATTCGTTTGGTCGTAGAATATTCTTTCTGTCGGGGAATATTCGTACGACGGCGCAGCTATTTGTGGGCCCCATAACAGAATAATTGTCGGATAAAGAAAACGACAAATTTAAATTTTTATAAATAACGGCGTAGTTGTTACCGTTAACACTGTTGGAATACCCATTGGTTAAAATACAGTAATATGCGTGGTTGCACAGTAGCACACGGTATTGCACAGTATTGTTGAATTATTGATCCTTACGTAAGAAGGCACTACTCAATAATTGCTACAGTAATTACTGTTTAATATTTTATTTTATTGATTCAATAATTGCTACGTTGAAATTTTATATTATTGTTGTTCAATAATTGTCACTGCACAGTATTTCCCATTATCAGATCAATAATTCATATTATTTGAATAATATTATTAGATAACATTATTGGCAATGTTTAGAAAGTTCTGTCTAAGGAGAGGTTTGGTCACCTAATTGCGCGCCAGTAAGGAAAAATTCTTTTTGGAAAGCCTCCTCTTTCCTGGGAACGGTCTGGTTGTCATAAATGTGATTCTGTAATATTATTTGTGAATAATTAATTATTGATTCATATGATAAGGAAATATTTATTTTATGTGGATATAATTGAGGGATATATTTTTGTGGTTAAAAATGAAGGAGTTAATGTTGAGGTTTTTATCAGTATTTTTTGTCAGAATGGAGGTATTAAAAATCAGGGTTTTTGAGATATTTTGCGGGGGTTATAATTTTTAATTCGACCGTTGGATCGTGGTAATATTTGGATATGTTATACATATATAAGTTGAGTATATGTCCACAAATTTTGAACCGTTAAAAATGAACGTATGATTTGTTATGAATTTTACGAGATGACTGGTTCAGAAATTGTTGAATTTTCGGAGTTAATCATTTTGGTGGAAAATTCTAGAATTGGTGGACCCCACTCTTGGTTGGTGAAAAAATGTGCTGAGATTTTTATTCAAATATGGTGGGTGGGAATAGTAGCAGGTAAAGCCATCAGGTTGCAGGTTAAGTCTGCTTCGGCGTGCTAACATTTTTCTATAAATAGAGGGCTAAGTTAAAATTGAAAATCACACCAGAAACATAAGCTTTCTCTCTTTCTCTCTCTATATTATGAAGCATATTTTGTGAGTATTTAGATATTTTGAGAGTTGCTATTCAGTGCAAGTTTCCTTCGGCTTTGCATTCCAGTCAGAAATACTGCATTTTTGAGGTAAGGGATAGTAAGAGATTTTAAGGGTTGTTATATTTTCCAGTTTCGTAATTTTTCTGACCTTCAAAAATTATGAAAAAATTTGAAATGATATTTTGATGAGTTTTCTTGATTGTGTCCAAAAATAGTGATTTTTGGATGTATAGATTGAGAGTTATGAATTTTATGAGAAAAGACTATTTTAAAAGTAATCGCTTATAATTCCTTGTGGTTAACTCCAAAATTGATGAAATTTTTATTATGAGTACATGTATATGATAGAACTATACTCTGTAAATTTTAGAATTTTTGGACAAAAGTACAATTTTTGATAAATGTCTAAATATTCGGCTGTTTTGGCCATATGAAAAATAGTAAATGACTTTTAAAAATTCTGAGAAAAATATATGTTTACTATGGGACTATATTATGCTAAATCTCAGAAAAGAAATATTTTTGGAACTGATTTGGTATTTTTCATGAAAATAGTCTAGTTATGAGTAAATGAATTAAATATGTTTTGTGAAGTAAGAAAATTGGAAAATAGGATTTTATGACTTGAGAATCCTATATGAGGTATATGCAAATTTTTGATAAGGGTTTTGGTTATTGGTGATGAAATCTTATGAGTTTGTCATTTTAGAATGATTAAATACATTATTTAGTAAAGTGTAAACAATGAAAATAAATTGTTTATAAGCTTAAGAAATATTATTCTTTCAATATCATTATACCGAAATATTGGTATGAATTTTATTGTGGAATTTCTACCTTTTTGTATCGGGGTTACTATTCACGAGTTATTATTCACGAGTTACTATTCACGGGTACTATTCACGACAAAATTGGTTTCTTTTTCTGACCAAATTATAGTCGATTTATGAATATTACTCTTGAGATTAAATCTATATGTTGATCATATTATTTTTATTATCATATATAACATTTTTATAACCCTAATGTTGAAATTCTCTTTCACTTGAGTGTAAAGATGGGTATATTATTGGTATGATCATGACTTTGGGTTCTCTTTGGCCAGTAGTGCAAAGTTGAATTGGTGACTGGTATGATCATGACCATTGAATTTATAAGTGAATATCTTTAGCTTAAGTGCAAAGGTGAAATGATTAACATGGTTATAATTATTGTTTATATAAATTCTGAAATGATTATATATTTCTTTGAGATATGAATATATTTGGCCTGTAGTGCAAATATGAACTGTTGAGTAATATCTTTAGCCTGTAGTGCAAAGATGAACTGTTGTTGAATATCTTTGGCCCGTAGTGCAAAGATGGTTTGTTGATGAATATCTTTGGCAGTAGTGCGAAGATGGATTTATTAGCATGATTATGAACAGGAACTGTGATTTGGTATAACCATGATCTTTGATGTTTCAGGTAAAGACAGGTGATGAAAATATTCTTCGTCCTGGGTGCGAAAAAAAATTTAGAATTACAATTATGATTATGAGTTATTCATATGATTGTGAAAAGGAACTGTTGAGTGATGTTACAGGGGTAAAACATTGTTGGTGGATTTTTAACATGGAGAAGATAATAGACTTTATAGTCTATTTGACTCTTCTAATGGATTGCTCGTTCCGCTGCAACTATGGTTGAAATTTTTATTATCTACCATATGTTCTAAATCTCTGATTTATTACTGATGAAGACTATTGATAATTTATTTATCTTTAGTCATGATATTCTTTACTGGGCTAGTTGTGCTCACCCTTTTGCTTCACAATTCCTTTCAGGTAATAAGAGTGTAGCTGGGTCGAGCGAGGGTAACGGAGAAATAGAACGGTGGTCTCTAGCTGTGGAGTTCTCCCTAAGCAGTATAGAAAGGTTCATTTAGTAGTTATATTTGGTGAATCCAATAGGGTGAGGCGAACGCAAAGTTGGAAGGGTGTTTTGCCACTACCATACAAGATGTCTAATGACATACAACCTCGTGTCATCATAAGACAGGATTGTGCTCATCCACTTACTGAGTATCTTTATGAGCACTACTTATATAATCTTGGTGTTTGTTTGAAGTATAATTTCCAATTAGAGACAGTGGAGATAATGATAGTAATATTCTCGTTTTTCTTTGGGGTATATTGGGTCAACCAAGGATAATTCTGTGGCCATATGATATCTATCACAACCTAGAAGCATGGCCTCCCATGTACGAAGGTTTCCTTGAGCACTTCCCAAAGATTCTAGTTTCTAAAATAGTTTTTGACTATACCTTTATGTAAGGTGTCATTGTGAGGTGCTGTCCACGGTTGGGACATGAGTCACATTTGGTATATATTTGTATCCAAACTCACAGCATATATGTTGTTGTATTTTGCACGACAATTGTTGTAATAAAGTTGTAGTTATTTTCTGTACCATGTATTTGGCGACTCAGAATAGGTTGGATGGAATGGACCTGTTTTGGGGTCGTTACATAAACTAAACTAAACTTATTTGCTTAATCAAGAAGCACATTTATACAAATATAGAAGTTATATAAACTTTTATAACCGAGTTGAAATTCATATCTGCTTACATAAGAAGCACATTTCACATATAAAAGTTATTGAACTTTTATTTGATATTTAATTGCTATCTGCTTATTTTAGAAGCATATCTGTAACAAAATCTTTTGTAAAAAGGAAAAGTAATAGTTAGTTTATTTTATGTACCTGTGAGAAAATCAAGTAATTCTTCGACCAAGACCAGAGTCTTAGAGAGGTCAGTTAGGAGTTGGGTCTCTAGTGTACTTATGAGGTGAGTAAGAGGCTGTTATTTCAAGACTAGATCATAAATAGAATATAACTGATTCAAAAGAAGTACAATTAAACTTGAGCTGTGAGCTAGGAGCTTGCTGCCCAAGATAAAATAGTTGAGAATAGTTAGAAGTTTGTCTATAAAACTTTGTAAAGGCTTCTCCGCCTGATTGAAGGAGTTTTTATTATAGGAAGTAATAGGAACTCAAGTCCTAGAGAGAAGCTTGAGACTAGACGTAGCAATATATATACACGGGATGTATGTTGTGAACTAGACAAATCTCTGTTCATTGTGTGATTGAATATTTTTTATCTTACATATTAATTTCTAACACTGTAAATTAATTATTTAAAAATTCAAAAAGGTCTAAGATAAATTTTTAATCTGTAATAATCTATTCAACCCCCTTATAGATTATTATTGGACTTTCATATGTGCTGAGCGAAGGAAAGAAAGAAAGTCACTTGTCTTGGGTTGCTAAAATACACAAATGAGATGGGCGAAAAAAATTCTCCATTTTATATACCCTTTATAAAAAAACTTTTCAAAATAAACCATTTACCAACACTAAGTTATGCTACTTTTGAATTGAATAGAGGAATGAATGGAAAGGTTTTTAAGGTATTTCAAGTTTATGTTTGGTTGGTGGTGCACAAGCCAAAACATCTTTATAAATATTAATTCCTTCTTGGCTTGTTAGGGCATTATCAATAATATCCAAAGAACATTGAATTAATTCACTCCGCTTGATTATATATTCTTTGTCACTATTGATCATTATGCCATTTAATTATCGATCACTATCCTGGAGTTTGCCTTCTTAGTCCACCTTTTCAAGATGTATTGTTGTGGTAATTCGTCAAAATCATGCATTTTGTGCAAGTAACCAAGCATATGTCTATATGGTATCCCTATACTCTTAAACTTTGTGGCAACTACATGAAGAAAAATCCAATTCTTTGTCATAAATAAGTTGTCGCACTCTACGTGTGAACACTTTTTTCTATGAACTTGAAACACTCATTGATTGTCACTCTCCTTAAGAAGCTCACAAAGGTAATTCAAGCATTCTCATATCTCATCTTTAAATTTATAGAACATTTCCCGAGTATAAATTTCAACTATTTGGAACAAAAAGTAATGATTCATCTTCCTTTTAGGCTTCTCAATCAAATATTTGTGATCAACCAACAACTCTTCTTGACGTTGCCCCCTATTAAATTGGATCATGAAATCAATTAATGAATTATTCTTAGATACATATCTTTTGAAAAAAGTGTGAGAGCTTTCCGCCCATTGGCTACTTGACATATTGGCTCAGAAAACATGATTACAATAAGAAGGCAACCAATTTTTATGAATTTCATACATTATTTGTAACCATTTGTTGTCATGTAACCCGCTCCTCCCAACAAGCTCCATCCATGTCAAATCAAACTCTTCTTTAGACTCCAAATTCCAAATATAATCGAAAAAATTATAGTGAGCATTATACTTTATCGAGTCTAATTTTTCAGAAAATTTGTCAATATGTGTCAACTATAGTATCTATGAAAAGTATCCGAAAGTGTTTTTAAAATTACTTTAGACATCGCGGGATCATGATCAGTAATGATCATTTTAGGGGCATCATCTGGCATAGCCTCTAAAAATTAGTTGAATAGCCAAACAAATGAATCCGAGGTATCGTCACTTAAGAATGCACAAGCAAAAATTGTCGTTTGACCATGTTTGTTAACTCCTATCAATGGTGCAAAAATCAGCCCATAGCGATTGGTGTTGTATGTTGTATCGAAGATAACTACATCACCATATAAACTATATTCCCTTCTAGAGGTAACATCAACCCAAAACAAATATGTTATCCTCTGTTCATTATCAAATTTAATTTTATAAGTGAATGATGGATTATTGTCCTTTTCTAATTTGCAAAACTCACCAAAAATTTCTCTGTCATGCCCCTTTAATTCATTATGTCTATCCATTTCATAATTATATAAATCTGTTTGTGTACACCCAATGTTTTCAAACCCTCCAACCTGTACTCCAAGGAAATTGAATTGTTGATGTGAGGGTTTATTTATCATGGAAAGTTGTTGAGTCAAACACTTTTGCGCACTCGAAATACTTCAGTGAGATCTTAATAGATGCTTCTTTGATGGAGTTGCCAAATGATGACTATGGCCCTTAATAAATTAGGTGACTACATATGCCTCAAAATTTATTTTCAACACAGCTACCTTTGTTTTACAACTAATTTTTATCGATTCGCGACGCCTTTTAGTTTTAACATCCGCAATTGTTATTCCCTTACCTTGTTTAAAATAGACATACTCTTTCCTTTTCACTTCATCACTTCCTTCGAATTTCTTAGTAGCCCAACTTCGAATACTAAATCTCGCCTCTTTAGAATATGCATTCTAGAAATCCTTAACTTCATCTATTGTTTGGAATTCTTTTCCAGCACTAGGTTTGAGATGGTCGGCTACTTGCGGATTATAAATGAATTTTTCCCTACCTTCATCACTCTCCCCTTCAATTCTCCTATTCTCTACTTTCATTTCACTATTGTCTACATTATCACCACATTCATCACTACCCCGTACTTCATCCTCTAAATTATAATCTATCCCTATAGTTAAAAAAATAAACAACATTAATTCTTATAATCATAAAACCAATCAACAATAATTTTAATTTAGCCTATGAGCTTAAATTTACCTTGTTATTATTCTTGTGAAAAAAATTCTTTCACAAAGTAAGTACTGTGACGCCCCCAAAATAGGTATACATAACCCATTTTGAGTCGCCAAATACATTGTACATAATTTAAATACAAACTTAATTTATACACCTATCGTGCAAAATACGACAAAACATAAGCTGAAAGTTTTAACACGAATATTGTCTCGTAGACAATATCAAAACTTAAATGGAGTCCTCATTATAATTATTATCACACTATTTTATAGAATAGTGAGGACTACTATAGCCATCATCTTGGACCATCACTCCATTCCACGACTAGTCCCAACTATATTCTCATTTCCTGAAGAGAACAATGAAAGAAAAAGGTGAGCTCAACTAGCCCAGTAAATAAATATTATGACTAAGATAATATAGAACAAATTATCCTTAGTCCTCAACAGAAAAAAATCTGATAGAATACAATAGACAACAAGTTTAACTGCTATAAGACCCCGAATTTTATGAAATAAAAGTATTCAATTTTTCTTATAATTGCTATTCAGTAAATGGTTAAATTGATAAAAGTTAAAGTTAAGGGTGATATATGAATTTTTTTTTAAAATACGCAAGTGGTTATAAAATATTCATTGTTGTCGGGGAATATTCGTTTAGTCGTGGAATATTCTTTCTGTCGGGGAATATTCGTACGACGGCGCAGCCATTTGTGGGCCCCATAACAGAATAATTGTCGGATGAAGAAAACGACAAATTTGAGTTTTTATAAATAACGGCGTAGTTGTTACCGTTAACACTGTTAGAATACCTGGTGGTTAAAATACAGTAATACGCGTAGTTGCACAGTAGCACACGGTATTGTACAGTATTTTTTTTTTCAATTATTGATTCTTAAATAAGAAGGCACTACTTAATAATTGTTACAGTAGTTACTGTTCAATATTTTATTTTATTGATTCAATAATTGTTGCGTTGATATTTTATATTATTGTTGTTGCTGTACAGTATTTTCTATTATCAGATCAATAATTCATATTATTTGAATAATATTATTAGATAGCATTATTGACAATGTCTAGAAAGTTCTGTCTAAGGAGAGGTTTGGTCATCTAATTGTGCGCCAGTAAGGAGAAATCCTTATTGGAAAGCCCCCTCTTTCTTGGGAACGGCCTGGTTGTCATAATTGTGATTCTGTAATATTATTTGTGAATAATTAATTATTGATCTATATGATAATGAAATATTTATTTGATGTGGATATAAATGATGAATTTATTTATGTGATTATAAATGAAGGAATTAATGTTGAGGTATTTTATCAGTATTTTATCGGATTGGAGGTATTAAAAGATCAAATCAGTGTTCTTACAGCTTTATTGTGTGAGTTATAATTTTTAATCTGACCGTTTGATCGTTGTGATTTTTGGATATGTTATACATATATAAGTTGAGTATATGTTCACAAATTTTGAACAGTTAAAAATGAACGAATGATTTGTTATGAATTTTAAGAGATGATTGATTCGAAAATTAGGTTTATAAATGATTTTGGTGGAAAATTCTAAAAATGGGTGGGCCCCACTTTTGGTTGTTGGGGAAGATGGCTAATTTTTAGTGGGTGGAATAGTAGCAGGTAAAACCATCAGGTAACAGGTCAAGTCTGCTTCGGTGTGCTAACATTTTTCTATAAATAGAGAGCTAATTTAGAATTGAAAATCACACAAGAATTCGTAAGTTTTCTCTCTTTTTCTCTCTAGATTATCGAGTGTATTTTGTGAGTATTTAGATACTTGGTGAGTTGCTATTCATCAGTGCAAGTTTCCTTCAGCGTCATATCCGATATCCAGTCAGAAGTGTTGCTCTTTTGAGGTAAGAGATAGTAAGGGATTTTAAGGGTTATTATGTTTTTTCATTTCGTAATTTTTTCGACCCTCAAAAATTCTGGAAAAATTTGAAATGATAATTTGATGAGTTTTATTGATTGTGTCCAAAAATGGCGATTTTTAGATATATAGATTAGGAGTTATGAATTTTATGAGAAAAGACTGTTTTAAAAGTAAACCCTTATAACTCCTTGTGGTTAACTCCAAAATTGGTAAATTTTTTATTAGGAGTACATGTATATAATAGAAGTATACTTTGTAAATTTCGAAATTTTTGGATAAAAGTACAGTTTTTGATAAATATCTAAATATTCGGCTGTTTTGGCCATATGAAAAATAGTAAATGATTTTTAAAAAAATTCTGAGAAAAATATATGTTCAATATGGGATAATATTCTACTAAATCTCATAAAAGAAAATTTGTTTATACTGATTTGGTATTTTTCATGAAAGTGGACTAGTTATGAATAAATGAATTAAATATGTTATGTGAAGTAAGAAAATTGAAAAATAAAATTTTATGGCTTGAGAATCCTATATGAGGTATATGCAGATTTTTGATGAGAGTTTTGGTTATTGGTGATGAAATCTTATGAGTTTAGAATTTTAGGATGATTAAATGCATTATTTAGTAAAGTGTAAACAATTAAAATAAATTGTTTATACGTTTAAGAAATGTTATTTCAATATCATTATACCGAAATATTGGTATGTATTTTATTGTAGAATTTTTACTTTTTTATGTCGGGGTTACTATTCATGAATTACTATTCACGAGTTACTATTCATGACAAAATTAGTTTCTTTTTTTAACCAAATTATAGTTGATTTATGAATATTACTCTTGAGATTAAATCTAGATGTTTTGATTATATTGATTTTACTATTATATATAACATTTTTATAACCCTAATGATGATATTTCTCTTTGACTTGAGTGTAAAGATGGGTAGATTTTTGGTATGATCATGACTATGGATTTTCTTTGGCCAGTAGTGCAAAGTTGAATTGTTGACTGGTATAATTATGACCATTGAATTTATAATTGAATATCTTTAGCTTAAGTGCAAAGGTGAAATGATCAACATGGTTATAATTATTGTTTATATAAATTCTGAAATGATTATATATTTCTTTGAGATATTAATATATTTGGCCTGTAGTGCAAATATGAACTGTTGATGAATATATTTGGCCTGTAGTGCAAATATGAACTGTTGATGATATGAACTGTTGATGAATATATTTGGCCTGTAGTGCAAATATGAACTGTTGAGGAATATCTTTGACCTGTAGTGCAAAGATGAATTGTTGATGAATATCTTTGGCCCGTAGTGCAAATATGACCTAATGTTGAATATCTTTGGTCAGTAATGCAAAGATGAACTGGTGACGAATATCTTTGGCCCGTAGTGCAAAGATGAAGTTATTAGTATGATTATGAATAGAAACTGTGATTTGGTATAACCATGATCTTTGATGTTTCAGGTAAATACATGTGATGAAAATTATCTTCGTCCTGGGTGCGAAGAGGAATTTAGAATCACAATTATGATTATGAGTTATTCATATGATTGTGGACCAGAACTGTTGATTGATGTTACAGGGATAAAATATTGTTGGTGGATTTTTAACATGGAGAAGAGAATAGACTTTATGGTCTATTTGACTCTTCTAATGGATTACTCGTTCCACTATAACTATGATTGAAATTTTTTATCATCTACCATATGTTCTAAATCTCTGATTTAATTCTGTTGAAGGTTATTGATAATTTTTTTTTATCTTTAGTCATGATATTCTTTACTGGGCTAGTTGTGCTCACCCTTTTGTTTCATAATTCATTTCAGGTAATAAGAGTGTAGCTGGGTCGAGCGGGGGTAACAGGAGAATAGAACGGTGGTCATCATTTAGTAGTTATATTTGGTGAATAAAATAGGGTGAGGCGAACCCAACGTTGGAAGGGTGTTTTGTCACTATCATACAAGATGTCTAATGACATACAACTTCGTGTCATCATAAGATACGGTTATGCACATACACTTGCTGAGTATATCTACGAGCACTACCTATATAATTTTGGTATTTGTTTGAAGTATAATTCTCAATTAGAGACAGTGGAGATAATGATATGTCAAGAAAAGACCTACCATTGGAAAGAATATGATAGTAATCTTCTCGTTTTTCTTTGGGGTCTATTAGGTCAACCAAGGATAATTCTGTGGACATATGATATCTATAATAACCTAGACGCATGGCCTCCCATGTACGAAGGTTTTCTTGAGCACTTTCCACAGATTTTAATTTCTAAAACAGTTTTTGACTATACCTTTATGTAAGATGCCATGGTGACGTGCTACCCAAGTTGGTGTCAAGAGTCACAGTTGATATATAGATTTGTATCAAAGCTTACAACACATGAGTTGTTGTATTTTGCACGACAATTATTGTAATAAAGTTGTAGTTATTTTCTGTACCATGTATTTGGCGACTCAGAATGGGTTGGATGGAATGGACCTATTTTGGGGATGTAACAACTGCAGCAGAACAAGCAATCCATTAGAAGAGTCAAGTAGAGCATGATGTCTACTTTCTTCTATGATTAAAAAGTACATCATCAATATTTTATCTCTGTAACACATCTCAATAAATAATCCACATCACCGAATTATCCGTGCACTACAGGTCAATGATATTCGCTAGTATCACATCCACGAATTATCCATGCACTACGGGCCAAGGATATTCGTTATTATCACCAGTAGTTATGATCATGCCAAACAACTGTCCATCAATGCACTACGGGCCAATGAGAATTTTTACGACATCATTTGTAACATTACAGGTCATGATTATACTGACACAAAATTCCTGGTCATAATCATACCAAGCAACAGTCCATCTATGCACTACAGGTCAAAGATGACTTTCATCATAATATAAATATGAGGATGATGAAAATGGTATAAGAATTCAATTAAGTGAGATAAATAATAAATTTTAAATATTTATAATTCAATTTATCCAGAGTTTAAGAATGTCCAAATTGTCAACATGATAATTGCTTTGTGGAGTAAAATTTAAGAATTATATTCATGTATCAAAAATAATTTGGACAGAAAAGAAATTAATTTTTATCGTGAATAGTACCCTGGGTGAATAGTATCCGAGTGAATAGTACCTCATGAATAGTACTTCATGAATAGTACCCCATGAATAGTACCATATGTATGAATAGTACCGTATGTATGAATAGTACCCATGAATAATACTCCGGCATGAAAAGATTAAAATTTAACAAGAATGTCCAGAAAAATATTTTAGTGAAACGATACTAGATGAAGTACAAATTTCAAGGATATTCTACTAATTTCAAGGAGTATAGAAGCAATACTTATCAAAATAAGTGCAGATTTAGGAATATGAAATGAAATAATATTACTTGCATACTACAGAGTATGGAAGAAAATATTATTTCTTACGAATATTAAACAAAATAATATCCCTTACTTTAAAAGGATAGTACTTCTGACTGGTATAGCGGGAATATTTTTGAAGAAAACTAGTACTATTTTCTACACTCAAAGCTTCCTTAAACTCATAAGAAATACGCTCAATATTATAGTAGAAGAATTCTCTGATTCTGGTGTGATTTTCATTTCTAAACTAAGCATCCTATTTATAGGAGGATGGCAGGGTACTATTTAAAAAGAAAAATCATGGACTGCATAGGAGGAAAATCACTGGCGCATAAATTTTTTGGTTGATTTCACGTGATTTTTACTATACAGCACTATGCAAATACTATGCAGTACTATACAACACTATGCAGTACTATACAAACACTAAGCAGTACTATATAACACTATACAGTACTATGCAATATAAAATAAAAATTGAGATAACTTTCTACCGACGATTTTGAAACATGAGTAAGTAGGGGTCCATGTAATAAACCAAATTTATAATAAATACTTCATGACAAACCCCTTTTATTTATCATAATTCACTTGACTAATCACATTTTTAATCTTTCAACATATATTTATCATTAATATTATAACTCACAATATTAATAACCAGATCATTCCTAGGAAAGATCGTGCTTTCCGATAAGGACTTCTCCTTATTGGCGCACAATTAGATAACCAAACCCCTTTCCTCGACAGAACTTTCTAGACATTGTCAATAATGCAAATAATAATATGAATAGCTGTGTCGTCTCAATTATTGATTTAATAATATAAAATATTGTGCAGATGATACTGTGACAATAATTGAATCAATAATATGAGATACTATGCATCAACTGCTATTGCAATAATTGAATAAAACTGAGTAACTTCTCACAAAAGCATCAATAATCAAAGATACTGTACAATACTGTGTGCTACTGTGTAACCGCGCGTATTACTGTACTTTTATCACCGGACATTTCAATAGTTAACGGTAAAGGTCTTGCCATTATTTTTATAAAAAGGTTATTTCTGTCGCTTTATAAATTCGACAGTAATTTCATTGTGGGGCCCACCAATGATTATGTCGTTGTACGAATATTCCCTAATAAAATAAATATTTCCCGACCAAATAAATATTTTATGACAACTTGCTTACTTTAAAATATTTGTAAATATTACCCATAACTATAACATTATATCAAATTCACACCTTATTATTCAAAATAATATTTAGAGAAAATTAAATTTTTATTCATAAAAGTTAGAGTCTTACAAGTACATCTCAATGTGATTATATATTACTATATATTAAGAGGTCAGGTAGCAACTAAAAGAGATGGAGACATGACATTAGGCATTTTTCAACTCTTATCAAGTTCAAGTTAGTCGAATGATTAAGGGATTGAACAAAATCTAATATAAACAAAAAGAGATCAAGCACTGTGTAAGACCCCGAATTTTATGAATTGAAAGTATTCAATTTTCTTATAAATGTTATTTTATTTAGTAAATGGTTAAATTGATAAAAGGTTAAAGTTAAGGGTGATATGTGAAAATTTTAATAAGGAAATTGTCATAAAATATTCGTTGTGTCGGAGGATATTCTTTTTGTCGGGGAATATTCGTACGACGGTACAATAATTGGTGGACCCCATAACGGAATGACTATCGGATACAGAAAGCGATAGAAATAATCTTTTCATAAAAATAACAGCAAAACTTTTACCGTTAACTGTTGAAATACCAGTGATAAAAGAACAGTAATACACGTGATTGCACAGTAGCATTCTATATTATACAATATCTTTGATTATTGATGCTTACGTAAGAAGTCACTTAATTTTATTCAATTATTGCAACAGTAGTTGCTGTATATTCAATTATTGTCACAGTATCATTTGCACAATATTTTGTATTATTAAATCAATAATTGAGACAACACATTTATTCATATTATTATTTGTATTATTGACAATGTCTAGAAAGTTCTGTCGAGGAAAGGGGTTAGGTTATTTAATTGCACGCCGATAAGGAAACATCCTTATCGGAAATTCCCCTCTTTCTTGGGAATGATCTGGTTGTCAATATTGTGAGTTATAAAATTAATGATGAATAATTGTTAAAAGATTAAAAATATGTTTATTAAAGATAAGTGATTTGTAATAAATATTTATTTAATTTTTTTTATATAAATAAAGGGGTTTGTTATGAGGCGTTTGTTATAAGTTTGACTTATTATTTCATGAGAAGATGTGCTAATTTTTCAGACCATTGGTTGAAGTTATAATAATAAATCAATCTGAACCATCGATGGTATTTTTAATAGTAAATCAATCTGGACCGTCGGTGGTGGTTTTAATAGTAAATTAATCTGGACCGTAGGTAGTGGTTTTAATAGTAAATCAATTTGGACCGTCGGTGGTGGTTTTAATAGTAAATCAATCTGGACCGTCGGTTGTGATTTTAATAGTAAATTAATATGTACCGTCGGTTGTGGTTTAAATAGTAAATCAATATGAACCGTCCATTTTAATAGTAAATCAATTTGGACCGTCCGTGAATCATTTATTATTTAGTCTATTCCCCTATAAATAGAAGCTTATTTCTTCTTTCATTCTCACCAATTCACTAAGACTCACAAGAGAAATTATAGAGAGAGAAACTATAGAGAGGAAGAAGAAGAATATCCTGCTACTTCACTATTGCAGTATCTAATCTTCTACTAAAGTAAGGGATATTACTTTTCATATTGGTAAGGGATATTACTTTTCATATTCGTAAGGGATATTATTTTTCGTATTCATAAGGGATATTACTTTTCGTATTGGTAAGGGATATTACTTTTCGTATTCGTAAGTGATATTATTTTTTGTATTCATTCTTTATTAATCTGCGGGAGTAACATGTCTACGCGAATTACCGCATGCATGGTGAATGACTCTTCGTATTCATTCTTTATAAATCTACGGGTATAACTTGTCTACACGGATTACCGCATGCATGGTGAATAACCCTTCGTATTCATTCTTTATTAAATTGTGAAAATGATCTCTCTATGCAGATTACCGCATGACGGATAAAAATCCATTTACAGTTTCGTATATTCTTTTATACTAATATGAAATATCATTTCTTTTGTACTCGTCAAGAAATATTATTTTCTTTTGTATTCTCCATTTATGGGTACTATTCATACCGGAGTACTATTCATTTGGGTACTTTACATAACAGGGTATAATTCATGAGGTACTATTCACTCGGGTACTATTCACTTGAGATACTATTTACGAGTACTATTCACTCAGGGTACTGTTCACGACAAAATTAGTTTCTTTTCTGACCAAATTATCTTTGATATATGAATCTTATTCTTAAATTTGAATCCACGTTTTGATCATCATGTTGACCATTTGAACATTCTTAAACTCTGGATAAATTGAATTATAAATCTCAAATATTTATCCTTAATCACACTTGATTCATTCTTTATATCATTGTTATAATTCTCAGACATAAATTGTGGTTAAAGTTTTCTTTGGCCCGTAGTGCAAAGAAGAACTGTTTATTGATATCTTTGGTCGTAGTGCAAAGATGAAGTGTTGATTGATAGCTTTAGCTCGTAGTGCAAAGATGGACAAGTGTATGACATTATCATGACCACTACTGATACAAATAAATATCTTTGACCCGTAGTGCAAAGATAGACTATTGTTTGGCAGGATCATGACCATTGGTTTTATAATTGAATGTCTTCGGTCGTAGTGCACTGACAGATAATTGATTGGCATGATCACGAATATTAGTTTTATAGTTGAATATCTTTGGCCCGTAGTGCAAAGATAAACAATTAATTGGTATGATCATTGTTATTACATTTGAATGTCTTTAGCCTTTGGGGCAAGGATATTGAGTGAAAGTTCTATTAAGACTTTGTGGCAAGGATAAACTGTTGATTTACATTATTATAAACATGAATTATGAATTTAACTATAATTTTTGGTAGTTCAGGTGAAGACAGGTGATAAAAGTTATGTTTGTCTTGGGTACAATAAAGAACTGTTGATGGGTATTACATGAATAAAATATTAATGATGGACTTTTAATTTGGAGGAGATAGTAGACATTATGTTCTACTTGTCTCTTCTAATGGATTGCTGTTTCCGCTGCAGTTGTTGATCCAAAACTTGTTATCTATTGTATTCTATCAGCTTTTTTTCCTGTTGAGGACTAATGATAATTTGTTCTACATTATCTTAGTCATAATATTCTTTACTGGGCTAGTTGAGCTCACCCGTTTCCTTCACAATTCCTTTCAGGTAGTAAGAGTGTAGCTGAGTCGAGCGGGGATAACAGGGGAATAAAGTGATGGTCTGTGACTGTTGAAATTTCTCAATACATTATAAAATAGCATGACAATATATAATTGTATTGAGAACTTAAAGTGTGTGTGTTTCGTATTTTATACGTCATTTAATAGTTAATTTTGGTGAACAACAATAGGGTGATGAGAACCTGACTTTGAAAGTGTCAAAAATACACCCCATTAGAATGAGGGGGACAGAATTGTACTAAGAGCTTAAATAGTGTGTTTCCACTATCATACACGATGTATAACCACATACAAAATCATGTTATTATAAGATATAGTTGTGCACATCCACTTGCTGACTATATCTATGAGCATTATTTATATAATCTTGGAGTATGGTTGGAATATAATCCTCAATTTGAGACAATGGAGATAATTATATGGCAAGAAGATACACACCATTGGAATGAACATGATAGTAATCTTCTCATTTTTCTTTGGGGTCTATTAGGGCAACCAAGGTTAATACTCAAGTCCTATGATATCTATTATAACATAGATGCATGACCTCCCATGTATGAAAGATTGTATCATTAATTCGGAGTGTGAGTGCTATTATTTGTATTGAAACTCACAGCTTATGTGTTGTCGAATTTTGCACGACAGTTTAACAGTTGTATAAATGAAGTTTGTATTTGAATTCTGTACATTGAATCTGGCGACTCAGAATGGGTTGTGTGGACCTATTTTGGTGGCGTCACAAATGGTATCAAAGCTTAGGGATATGGTCTCTGGCGGAGATCTGAGATTAGAACTAGGAGGGGAGAGACGAGTAATATCATTTGCTAGTGTGTGTCCTACCTAAGCAGAATTTTCTAACTTAATAAGTTGACAAATTTTGATATGTCAATTAACTTTTGTTTTGAAGCTGTATTCTGGAATAATATCTGAAATACAAAAGATGAGCAATGGAGAAATCATGATACAGAGGAAATGACCAGCAATGTATTCTTACCTCTTCGAACTACCATGTACGTAAATTTCGGGGATGAAAAGGAGGGGAGATTGTAAGACCCTAAATTTTATGAAATGAAAGTATTCAATTTTCTTATAAATATTATTCTATTTAGTAAATAGTTAAATTGATAAAAGGTTAAAGTTAAGGGTGATATGTGAAAATTTTAAAAAGTAAGCAAGTTGTCATAAAATATTCGTTGTGTCGGGGAATATTCTTTTTTTCGAAAAATATTCGTACGACGACACAATAATTGGTGGACCAAACAACGGAATGACTGTCAGATATAGAAAGCGACAGAAATAACATTTTCATAAAAATAACGACAAAACTTTTACCGTTAATTATTGAAATACCTGTGATAAAAGAACAGTAAGACGCATGGTTGCACAGTAGCACACAATATTGTTCAATATCTTTGATTATTGATGCTTACGTAATAAGTCACTCAGTTTTATTCAATTATTGCAACAATATTTGTTGCATAGTATCTCATATTATTAATTCAATTATTGTCACAGTATCATCTGTACAATATTTTATATTATTAAATCAATAATTGAGACCACACATTTATTCATATTATTATTTGCATTATTGACAATATCTAGAAAATTCTATCTAGGAAAGGGGTTAGGTTATTTAATTACGCGCTAATAAGGAGAAATTCTTATCGGAAAGCCCTCTCTTTCTTGGGAATGATCTGGTTGTCAATATTGTGAGTTATAATATTAATGATGAATAATTGTTATAAGATTAAAAATGTGTTTATTAAAGAGAAATGATTTGTGGTAAATATGTATTCAAAATTTTTTTTATATTAATAGAGGGGTTTGTTATGAGGCGTTTGTTATAAGTTTGGCTTATTATTCCATGAAGAGATGTGCTAATTTTTTAGACCGCTGGTTGAAGTTATAATAGTAAATCAAATTGGACCGTCGGTGGTGGTTTTAATAGTAAATCAATCTGGACCGTCGATGGTGATTTTAATAGTAAATCAATCTGGACCGTAGGTGGTGGTTTTAATAGTAAATCAATCTGGACCGTCGGTTGTGGTTTTAATAGTAAATCAATATAGACCGTTGGTTGTGGTTTAAATAGTAAATCAATATGGACCGTCCGTTTTAATAGTAAATCAATCTGAACCGTCCGTGAATTAGTTAATATTTAGCCCATTCCCCTATAAATAGAAGCTTATTTCTTCTTTCATTCTCACCAATTCTCTAAGACTCACAAGAGAAACTATAGAGAGGAAGAAGAAGAGTATTCTGCTACTTCACTATAGCAGTATCCAATCTTCTGCTAAAGTAAGGGATATTACTTTTCATATTGGTAAGAGATATTACTTTTCGTATTCGGAAGGGATATTACTTTTTGTATTGGTAAGGGATATTACTTTTTGTATTCGTAAAGTATATTATTTTTCGTATTCATTCTTTATTAATCTGCGGGAGTAACCTGTCTACGCGGATTACTGCATGCATGATGAATGACCCTTCGTATTCATTCTTTATAAATCTGCGGGTATAATTTGTCTACGCGGATTACCGCATGCATGGTGAATAACCCTTCGTATTCATTCTTTATTAAATTGTGGAAATGATCTTTCTATGCAGATTACCGCATGGCGGGTAAAAATACATTTGTAGTTTCGTTTATTCTTTTATATTTGTATGAAATATCATTTCTTTTGTACTCGTCAAGGAATATCATTTTCTTTCGTATTCTCCATTTATGGGTACTATTCATACCGGAGTACTATTCATTCGGGTACTTTGCATAACAGGGTACTATTCACTTGGGATACTATTCACTCGGAGTACTATTCACGAGATACTATTCACGGGGTATTATTCAATCGGGGTACTATTCACGACAAAATTGATTTCTTTTCTGACCAAATTATCTTTGATATATGAATCTTATTCTTAAATTTGAATCCACATTTTGATCATCTTGTTGACCATTTGAACATTCTTAAACTCTGGATAAATTGAATTATAAATCTCTAATATTTATATTTGATCGCACTTAATTCATTCTTTATATCATTGTTATAATTCTCAGACATAAATTGTGGTTAAAGTTTTCATTGGCTCGTAGTGCAAAGAAGAACTGTTGATTGATATCTTTGATCGTAGTGCAAAGATGAACTGTTGATTGATAGCTTTGGCCCGTAGTGCAAAGATGGACAGGTGTATGACATTATCATGACCACTAATGATACAAATAAATATCTTTGACCCGTAGTACAAAGATAAACTTTTGTTTGGCAAGATAATGACCATTGGTTTTATAATTGAATGTCTTTGGTCGTAGTGCACTGACAGACAATTGATTGGCATGATCTTGAACATTGGTTTTATAGTTTAATATCTTTGGCCCGTAGTGTAAAGATAGACAATTAATTGGTATGATCATTGTTATTACATTTGAATGTCTTTCGCCTTTGGGGCAAAGATATTGAGTGAATGTTCTATTAAGACTTTGTGACAAGGATAAACTGTTGATTTACATGATTATAAACATGAATTGTGAATTTAACTATAATCTTTGATATTTCAGGTGAAAACAAGTGATGAAAGTTCTGTTTGTCTTGGGTAAAACAAAAAACTGTTGATGAGTATTACATGAATAAAATATTAATGATGGACTTTTAATTTAGAGGAGATAGTAGACATTATATTCTACTTGACTCTTTTAATGGATTGTTGTTTCCGCTGCAGTTGTTGATCCAAAACTTGTTGTCTATTGTATTATATCAGATTTTTCCCTGTCGAGGACTAAGGATAATTTGTTCTACATTATCTTAGTCATAATATTCTTTACTGGGCTAGTTGAACTCACCCTTTTCCTTCATAATTCCTTTCAGGTAGTAAGAGTATAGCTGGGTCGAGCGGGGATAACAGGGGAATAGAGTGATGGTCTGTGACTGTTAAAGTTTCTCAATACATTATAAAATAACATGACAATATATAATTGTATTGAGAACTTAAAGTGTGTGTGTTTCGTATTTTATACGTCATTTAATAGTTAATTTTGGTGAACAACAATAGGGTGATGAGAACCCGACTTTGAAAGCGTCTAAAATACACCCCATTAGAATGAGAAGGATAGAATTGTACTAAGAGCTTAAAGGGTGTGTTTCCATTATCATACATGATGTCTAACCACATAAAAAATCATGTTATTATAAGTTATGGTTGTGCACATCCACTTGCTGACTATATCTATGAGCATTATCTATATAATCGTGGAGTATGGTTGGAATATAATGCTCAGTTTGAGACAATGGAGATAATTATATGGCAAGAAGATACACACCATTGGAATGAACAGGATAATAATCTTCTCGTTCTTCTTTGGGGTTTATTGGGGTAACCAAGGTTAATGCTCAAGTCCTATGATATCTATTATAACTTAAATGCATGGCCTCCCATGTATGAAGGATTGTATCATTAATTCGGAGTGTGAGTGTTATTATTTGTATTGAAACTCACAGCTTATGTGTTATCGTATTTTGCACGACCGTTTAACAGTTGTACAAATTAAGTTTGTATTTGAATTCTGTACCGTGTATCTGGCGACTTAGAATGGGTTGTGTGGACCTATTTTAGGGGCATCACACACTGAGTGACATAACAACATATCCTAGCCAGCCAAAACATACAAAATTACATATAACAGCCGCATAACTAAGCCAACCAAAATAATTCAAAATTGCATAAATAAGAGCTCTGTGTATATAAACGCTATTCACTCTCCTTCCACAGGTCATCCTTTCTGTGTTGATTACTACATAGTGGATTATTAATAACACTAGACACAAATAAAGTCACACTTTGAAAGTATAGAGAGTATATATAGATAGAATTACATATTTCAAAAATGTCAATTTAAAATAAATTATAGAGCTCTTACCAGACACCATAAAGTGGAAAAACCAAAGGCCTATGAGGATCAAGGCATATAGATGCACAACCTAGCTTTACCTATACAACAATAAATATAGATATAATGTGCCAAGGAATTGTAACCCAAATTTGAAGTCCTCAGCTACGCATGTAGTTCAAGATGCCTGAATCAACATTTGAGAAGTAGCAACCACAAAAGTCAGCCCAGCCAATCTACTTGTTATTATAAGAGGAAATCCACGAAATTGACACCAATTATAGTGCTATTTTAAAGTAACATTCTATATTACTTGTAGGATCATTTTATGGGGAGCACATTGTATGGCTTCAAGGGTGGATCGGTCGGGATCATGAAGGGTAAATATGTGACATTGGCCCCATAATATATTTCCCATACAAAAATGAGGTGAGAATTTTGGGTGTAATAGTTGGTCCTATCAATTTAATGTAATCTTAAATCAAAACCCCCTAATAAACCCTAGATTTCATTTGGTTCAAACAGAAATTACAAAATTAATAAAGTGAAGTGCCCTCACCTTCCGTTTGCTATGGTTCCGTTGGCTGACCAGAGCTTTACCTTTCGTTAGCCGGAGCCGCGTCGATCCCTTTCTATTTGCTATAAGTTCGCTTTGAGAAAGAGAGAAGGAAGAGTTAAATAGAGACATTAGATGGTTGCATCTGATCTCAAATGGGTTTTATTTTCTTCTTAATTTGACCTATTTTTTCAACCCACGCTTGACCTGCGTGTTTTTTTAGTCTGTCTTTGGTTTGCATCTGTTAGTTCACTTTAGAAGGATTCCATTCAAAATGATAGTGGATACACATACATAATTCAAAATGACAGTACCAAATATTTGCATACACAGTAATAGAGTTAACAAATTAAAGCTCTACCAATTTTTAGCCCAAAATCCAATTGATAATAAAAAATTGATACACATAGAATTTAGAATGGAAATCGAGATATATGTGTCAAATATATGATACACACACACACACACACATATATATATATACATATGTATATACTTGTAAATACATAGAGAGATAAAGAGACTGAGAGATGGGTTTATGATAAGTACATAAAGTTCATTGATTTTAATTTCTTTACGTGTAGTTTTATTGCATGTTTTGTGATGTAAATGGACTTAATAAGATGTTTTAATGATTTCAGGTGAATTTGAAGCTAAGGTGCTGAAACAGAATGATTTGTGGTTATTATAGTGAAAAAGAAAGAAGTATCAAGAAACAGACACATCCGCCCCAGTAAATTTGTTGGCCCATGAACCTCCGCCTTGACAGAATAACCTCTGTCTAAGCTCGCCCCAGCGCTCTCTGAAGCTGTCGCGACCCACTCCTCTCGATCCATGTCTACCCCAGCAGACTCATCAAGAATAGAAAATCCGCCCCGGCGGATTGCTCTGGATTTTAGGAAAAGGGAACTCTGCCTTGGAGAAGTCAGGCAGCTCAAGAAATCCATCTCGACGGATTTTTTGGGAAATCTGGGCAATCTTGGATTTGTGGAAAGTTTCTAAAGGAAGATTTTGGTAGACTTCTATATGGACTTGGATTGATATTGCTATCAAATTTAGGATTGTTTTAGACTAAGATTTTCTTTCCAAAGTGATTCTATTTCTTTATGGAAACTAGAGTTATGATTTGTAATTCTTTTTAGGATTTGGATTTCTAGTTCTCATAGGATTTAAGAATTTTTCTAGCACTATAAATAGATGTAATAATCAAGATTTTATAAATCATTCTACCATCTACTATCATTGTAACACCCCAGTCCCACATCGAAAGATAGGAAAAACAATGTCTGTATATAAGGAAATAAGTTACTACCAATAGTACCTTCAAGTCATGACCTTTTGGGAGCCTGCGGTGGGCTAAGATGACCCAAGAATATACTATTGGGCCAGTAGTTTGAGGCCTTATTTTGATGGATTTGATTCGATTCGGACTTGGAATTTGACCCGAGATTTGTTCCGGACTCAGAATTTGACCCAGGTTATTTCTCATGGTATCAGAGTCGACACTCGAAAGCTCGAGTCGGGTCATCCGATCGGGTTGTCGGAGGTGGGGACACGAAGGCTGGTGGTATTATCCCACAATGGAGAGATGGATGTCCGGAAGTGGGGACACGAAGCCAGCCGGTATTATCCCACAATGGCTAGAGAGGCAAAGATCTTTGGGGCGTGTGTGTGATCTCTGTTTTGACGGGGACGTCAGAATTTTAAGTGGGAGAGTTTGTAACACCCCAATCCCACATCGAAAGATAGGAAAAAAATTTGTCTGTATATAAGGAAATAAGTTACTACTAATAGTACCTTCAAGTCATGACCTTTTGGGAGCCTGTGGTGGGCTAAGATGACCCAAGAAGATACTATTGGGCCAGTAGTTTGAGGCCTTATTTTGATGGATTTGATTCGATTCGGACTTGGAATTTGACCCGAGATTTGTTCCGGACTTGAGATTTGACCCGGGTTGTTTCAATCATTATATCATCTCTCATCTACAACATTGGAGGATTAAAGACATGAGATAAGTTCTTATTTAAGTTCTAAGGGATGTTGAACCTTATTTATAATTAATGTTTAATTGAGTATTCATTATTAATTTCTTCTTATATGAAATTTATTCTTGATAATGTGATTTAATTTCTGAATGCTATTTGGCTTAACTGATTTGATTTCTGAAGGATTTAATTGGTTAACGAATATCATATGCTAGATCAAAGAATAATATTACGTGTAATTGATATTATTCATAATCACAAGTAGTAATTAGTAATACCTGATTGTGGACAAGCTTTTGAGTATTGCTATGATTATCAGAATACAAGTTAAATAATTCGAGCTTATGTGTTTGTTGGTTGGAATAGTCTAATTCCTTAGTTCTTAATATTGATGTTATATGAAATCTAGAAAGCTTGTTCTAGGTTGTATAATGGTTAGAATCTTGTGAAGAGGTTGTTTTATTAAGTGATAATCTAAGGGGAGTTTTGGGTAGCAGAGCTTGTTGTTACCTATGGCTATTAGTTTCATTGAAGGGTAAATGATGTTACACTTGATTAATCTATTGCTGTAAAAAGGTGATACTGAACTGAAGAACTGAATCTTTTTATTCATTTTTAATTCTTATTAGTTTATTATCGTTAATTTAGTTAATCAATTCAAAATACCATTTTCATTAGAAATCATAGGATAAATATAAAACAAATCACTCTCTATGGGATAGATCTTTGCTTACTAATTGCTAATTGTTTGAATTAGTAAAGTGAAGGTAATGTTAATTTAAGAGTGCAAACGAAAGCTCCCAAATTTTAGTACCGTTGCCGGAGAGTGTTATTTGTTTTTGTTTATTTATTATTTTCTTTTTCTTTTTGTTTTATAACTCAATACTCTCACTCTATTGACTTGAATTTTGATCAAGAGATAGAAAAAACTGTAGATACAGAATAAGCTCTTATTCCATCACTTGAGGAGGAAAAGATGGAGGTTCCAACCAACAACAAAATTTTAAAAGAACTGGCTACTCCTGATACGAATCAATCATCCTTGTGTATTGAATATCCTACTTTAGATGTTGCTTTTGAACTTAACTCTGGAGTAATTCGTCGTTTGCCTATTTTTCGTGGTCTTACAGTTAAAAATCCATATAAGCATCTAAAGGAGTTCAATGTGGTGTGTTCCATGATGAAATCATAAGAAGTTACGGAGGAGCAGATAAAGCTTAGGATTTTCCCATTCTCGTTAGCAGATTTGGCTAAAGACTTGTTATACGATTTTTCTTCAGTATAAATACTATCATGAACTGATATGCAAAGGCTATTCTTGGATAGTTATTTTCCTGCATCAAGAGTCGCCAATATAAGGAAGGAGATATGTGGAATCAGGCAGTTCAATGGAGATACTCTCTATGAGTATTGGGAAAGGTTTAAAAAGTTGTCCACCTCACGGAATTGATGATTATTACTTGATACAGTACTTATATGAGGGGTTGTTACCAATGGATAGAAACATGATTGATGCAACAAGTGTACGAGCATTGATAGAAAAAACTCCAGGAGCTGCGAAGAACTTAATTGCAAACATGGCAGCTAATTCACAACAGTATGGGACCAGGAATGATCATGTACCAAAAAGGATAAATGGGGTAAGCACCAATAATATTAAGAAACAAATTTCTGATTTAACTGCTTTGGTTAGACAAATGGCTACAGGGAATATGCAAGTTGCAAAGTAGTGTGGAATTTGCTTAATGTCAGGGCATACCAGTGATGCTTATTCGATATTGCATGAGGATGAAATTATGCAACAAGTCAATGTTGTGGGAACATTATTAAGACATTATCAGCATCAATATGTTCCTTTAGCGGACACTCACAATCCAGGATGGAGAGATCATCCTGATTTGAGCTATGAAGTACCAACAAATTCTGGAACATCTATGGAGGATATGTTTAAAGTTTTCATGAGTCAGACACAATAGTTTCAACAGGAGACAAGAACTTCTGTTCAAGAATTAAGGAACCAAGTGGGTTAGCTTGCAGCCACGGTAGGAAGGTTGGAATCTCAAGGCTTAGGGAAGTTACCTCCTCAAACTGTTGAGCCTGAAGCCATTACAAAATTAATGAGGATGATTAACAAGAGGAAGAGGAGAATGATTTGATAAGTTCTGCAGATCTTTGCAAGAAAGATATGGATACATCTTCATATGTGTAAACAACATAAAAAATACATGATAAACACCATGTGACCTTTATCATGGAATTGGATGATGCACATGTCCAGTTCAACACATATACGACTAAAAGGTATCTTAGTAATGTTAATTTTATTTTTGCTACTGATGTTATTAACTCTATAGTACAGGAATCTCTTGAGCAAATATATAAGAAGGATTTGAGGGCTGGAATGGAGCAAAATCATGATCTAAAGGATGCTCCTAATGAAGAATTAAAACTGTTACCAGTCCACTTGAAGTTTATAAGTCTAATTACATAGGATGAGAAGGATGATGCAAGCCAATGACGTAAAACAAGGGCAGCTGCTTGGGAGGCAACCCAAGATCTCAGCTTTAATTTTTCTATCCCTTTACTTTTTTATTTTTTTTAGTTGCATGTTAGCTAGTAGTTCTTTCTTCTTTGTATGATTTTCTTACATTGGGGACAATGTAAGGTTTGAGTGTGGGGGGAGAGATTTAGGATTTATTTGATTTATTTAGGGATATTGATCCAATTTTGATGGGAAGTTGAAAAAAATTTGATGCCTATGATTTTTTTTTTGAAAATTCTTGGTTTCATGATTTTATTTAACTTAGCGTTTAATAGGTTAAAGTCAAAGATTGAAAATTAATGCTAAATTTTAGAATCTGTTTAATTCTTAATTGGTTAATGAATGATAAAAACTAAGTCATGATCAATAGTAACTGATTTGAATTGAATTTGTGATACATGCGTACTTAAATATGAGAAGCATGCTTATTTGGTAAATTTATTTGCGATGTTGTCTATGTGCATTGATTTCATGATTTATAACTGTTTAACTGCTTATGTTGTTGCAGAACCATGTGGAGAAAAAGTTGAAAACAATGATGAATGGAAACAAAAGGAGGAAAAAGGAAAAAAAGAATGATTGAAAATCTGCTTCAATGTCCATTGTACGAAATAACTGGGTATCCAAGCCTCGGAAAGCATCGGTATTCACGCTGAAAAGTGTGATGGATAAAAATAGCTTGACTAGTCTACTTGTGTGGCCTTTATAACTCGAATAAGTAAGCCCGAGGGGTGTCTCTACACTCAGCGCCCTAAGGCCATCTGGTTTAGGAGTCGTTGGTGGTAAGTTCGCTACACGGGTAACTCTGAAAAGCCTAAGAAAAGGAGGCACTACACATGTCAAGAAAAAAATATATGAGAAAAGCATAAAAACACATTCATCTCTGCTAAAGAAAAGGTTCTATGAAAAATGAATGAAAAAAATAAGGAAAATCTGTTCTGGTTTGTGAGTCAGTGTGCACGATTTTTGTTTCATGGTAACTAAGTTGAGTAAGTGTGTGAACTGTAGGAAAGTTGCTTATTTGGATCCATTTTGATTTGATGAAAGTCATTGGTGACATGGTAAGGTTGTTAATTGTGAGTTGACTGGTAAGGCATTGATTAGATTTCTATGAGTTTAGTGTTGATAGTCATGATTTGTATCTTAAAATCTTTTGACACTATATTTGAATAGAATTTTTTTGGAAATCAAACTTTTGGTTTACACGAGGACGTGTAAAAGACTAAGTGTGGGGGACTTTGATAAATACATAAAGTTCATTGATTTTGATTCCTTTACGTTTAGTTTTATTGTATGTTTTATTATGTAATTGAACTTAATAGGGTGTTTTAATGATTTCAAGTGAATTTGGAGCTAAGGTGCTGAAACGGATTGATTTGGGGTTATTAAAGTGAAAAGAAAGAAGTATCAAGAAACAAGCATATTCGACCCGGCGGATTTGATGGCCCAAGAACCTCTGCCCCGGCGGAATAGCCTCCGTCTAAGCTTGCCTCAACGGTCTCTGAAGTCGCCCAGGCCCAATCTTCTATGTCCATGTCCGCCCCGGCTGACTCAGCAAGCATAGAAAATCTACCCCGCCGGATTTCTCTAGATTTCAGGAAAAGGGAACTCCACCCCGGCATAGTTAGGTAACACAAGAAATACGCCCCGACAGATTTGTCAGGAAATCTGGGCATTCTTGGATTTTTGGAATGTTTCTAAAGCCATATTTTGGTAGACTTCTACATAGACTTGGATTGATATTGCTATCAGATTTAGGATTATTTTAGACTGAGATTTGATGAGTGAGTATTATACCTACAATTTGGACATCTTTAAGGTTTAATTCTTTGTTAACTTTAAGTATTTTTAGTGTCATTTTACTTGTTTTTATATTTATCTTTGTGTTGTAGGAATCGGCTTCGAGAGGTCAAAACATGAAGAATGGAGCTTAGTGGCATTTTTGTAATTTTTGGAATAGAAAGCCCGTCGAGGCGGGCATTTGTAGTGCAAAAAGCCCGCCGGGGCGGGGGTGTCAGGAAGAAAAAGAGGTGTTTTTAGAAGTTGAGTCAGAGAATGATTTGTTTGGCTGATTGGTTCAAGGGCTTTAAGGATAGCTAAAAGACACATGAAGAGAGATATAAAAGGAGGAGAATTCACTAGCATTGGGGGAGCTGATTCCATTAGATTAGGACAAAACCCTAGTTGGGATTGGATTGGAGATTGAAACAACTTAGAGACCACTGAAGATTTAAGAGGAGGAGCAAGAGGGAGCATTAGATTTGCTGACAACAAATTCTATCTTCTTCTTTACTTCTATTTTTGTCTTTTAACGTGTATTCAATTGTAGATTCTTGGTTTTGATTCAATGAAAATGAAATAAATCTCTTATTTAAGATTTCAATGGATCTTATTGCGTAGTTTATTTTAGTATAATTCTCTATTAGTTATTGTGATCTATTTTAGGGATTGTCTATTGTGATTTGAACTTAATTATTTAATTATCTAGCTAGCAATTACTGTGATAATCTATATGAACTCGAGAGACGAATTATAGGTTTAGATCTGATCATAATAGCATGTGATTGTGTTTTCTGCATGGCGTTAGAATTCATAATTTATGTTTAGGATAGAGATATACCTATTCATCGCATATAATCTGATAGAGAACTTGTGCTTTAAATCCTCTTTAATTATAATTCACATAGAGATATAGTGAATTAATTAATAAGGGTATTTTTCTTAATTCTATTATCTGTGGATTTAAGTTGATTTGAGTATAATGCATTGAAAGATGGTCATATTTATTTATGTATTCTTGATTAACAATTCAAATTAGTGAGCATAATTGATAAGTAGTGTATTAATTTAAGTGAAACAATAAGTGAAGTTGTGATCTTAAATCTCCATAATCTGATTTTTAACTAGTGGTAATTAGTATTAGTTTAATTAAATAATTTAATTCAAAAATCTTAAATTGATTGTTTAAATAAAATTAGTTTGGTTAAGAGTTAGTACTTGGTAAATTTTATTAATAATTTCTCGTAGAAACGATACTCTACTTTCACTTTATTACTTGTTGACCGTGTATACTTGCATGCATTCATTGATTGCGAAATCGACCAACAAGATTTGCTTTCCAAATTGATTATATTTCTTTATGAAAACTAGAGTTATGATTTGTAATTCCTTTTAGGATTTGGATTTCTAGTTCTCATAGGATTTAAGACTTTGTCTAGCACTATAAATAGATTTAATAGTTAGGGTTTTATGAAATCATTCTACCATCTGCTATCATTTTATCACCTCTCATCTATAACATTGGAGGATTGAAGACATGAGCTAAGTTCCTATTTTAGTTCTAAGGGATGTTGAACCTTATTCATAATTTAATGGTTAATTTAGTATTCATTATTTATATCTTCTTAAATGAAATTCTTTCTTGATAATCTGATTTAAATTTTGAATGTTATTTGGCTTAATAGATTTGATTTCTGCAGGATTGAATTGGTTAACGAATATCATATGCTAGATTAAGGAATAATATTACATGTAATTGATATTGCTCCTAATCACAAGTAGTAATTAGTAATACCTGATTGTGGAGAAGCTTTTGAGTATTGCTATGATTATCAGAAGTCAAGTTAAACAATCTGAGCTTATATATTTTTTGCTTGGAATAGTCTAATTCCCTAGTTCTTAATACTGCTGTTATATTAAATCTAGAGAGCTTATTTTAGGTTGTATAATGGTTAGAATATTGTGAAGAGCTAGTTTCATTAAGTGATAATCTAAAGAGAGTTTCGGGTAGCAGAGCTTGTTGTTACCTAGGGCTATTAGTTTCATTGAAGGGTAAATAATGTTACACTTGATTAATCTATTATTGTAAAAAGGTGATATTGAACTGAAGATTTTTATTCATTATTAATTCTTATTAGTTTATTATTGTTAATTTAGTTAATCAATTCAAAATCCCCTTTTCATTAGAAATCATAGGATAAATATAAAAGAAATAACTCTTTGTGGGATCGATCCTTTCTTACTACTGTGCTAATTGTTTGAATTTGTAAGGTGAATGTAAAGTTAATTTAAGAGTGCAAATGATAGCTCCCAGTTGACCAGGAAGATAATGGAGGAATAACGGGACTAGACAACGGCGTCCAACTAGAGCATATCGGCGTCGATCATTCTCCCTCTCCCTCTTCCCCTTGTTTTTGTTCTTCTCTACCTCCTCTAATCCTTCTCTTTTTTGTTCTGCCTGGACTAATTGTCTGCTGATGGATTTAAAAGAATCAGCGACCGCTTGCGGTCGCTATTTTTAATTTACGTGGAATTTTTAACGATCGATAGCGGTCGCTGTTAGGAATCAATCGCAATAAGTCTCCCACCAAAACGAATGCGCCAAATTTATAGCGGCAAAAAATAGAATAGCGACCGATCAACGATCGTATGGCGGTCGTTAATAAAACTAGCGACATGTTTGGGCAGCAGTCGCTATTACCATAATTAGCAGTCGCTATTACCATAATTAGCGAACGATAGAAAACTTGCATGATTTGAATCTGTGTGGTTGTTTCTAATTGGTCCAAATCAGTATACACGGAATGATGTTATTTATCGTTATATGTAGATAAATTTAAATGAAAGTTCCAGATTAAATTTATTATATATATATATATATATATATGTTATATAAAATGAATGAGTAGCAGATCTATAAAATGAATGATTTACTCTATTTTTATATCTTGAAAAACTTTTATGAAAATTTCTATAAGATTTTTTATTTTATTTTTAATAATTGGTGTAATGTAAGTTCCTTTTGGCACCCAAATCATTTTTCCTTATAATTTTCATTTCGAGCATTACATATGTGAAATGAATGACCATTTCTGTTATAGTAAAAATATTTAGTAAAGGGAGATGTATGACTTTCTTTTTATTTACTTTTAACATGATAGAGTTCTTTATCTTTTCTTTTACTAAATTCTCCAATATATCCTAATCCTTATTTGTTAAATCCACATCTTTGTTGATTAAGCATGACATCAAGGTTTTCTTTCCCTTTTGAGAACTTAATAAGAACTATAGTATTTAAATCGTCATGTTCTTTAGTTAAAATATTAATTTGATCTATTAAAGAAGAATCTTCATTTTGTTTTTCTAATTCTATCTTTAGAGATGAATTCTCAAGCTTGAGATTTTTAATATCTTTACTTAACACTTGATTTTGTATTTGAGTATTTTCATTAATTACAACAATTGCTGAATTTTCAACTTCAAGATTTTCAATAGAAATGATAAGTGTTGAAGTTTCTATCTCCAGATCTTTGTTTAATTTTTTTAATTCTTCCTTTAGTAATAAACTTTCTGAAAAATCGTTTTATAATTCTTCTTTTTCTTTATTTAAACTGTCATTAGCTATAATTAAATTTGAATTTTCTATTTCAAGATTTTTGTTAATTTTAATTAATTTTTCTAATGAAAATTTTAATTTAATAAAATCTTCTTTAATAATTTCATTTTCTTCATATAAACAATTATACGCTTCTTGTAGTTCATGGTGTTCTTCATTTATATTATCTAAGATATGTGTGACAAATGAAGTACTAGGTAATTGATATTCAGAATTTACCTCAGATCTTGGTGATGAATCATTATTTGCCATTAAACATAGATTTGTAATTTCCTTGGTTTGTTCAGCAGCTTCTTCATCATATCTTTCTTGATCTACAAGTAAATCTTTGAAGTCAATTCCTTTCTTCTTAAGATCTGTATCTGATCCTGCTTTTTTGACTAACATGTCGACTTCGTGGGCATGAAGATTTCCAATAAGGCCATCAAGAAGATAAGTAATTAGGTCTTGCATTTCCTTAATAACAATAACCTTCATTTTCCATATGGATGGAAGGGCTTTGAGAATTCTTTTATTTTTCTCATTAGTTGTATATGCCTTCCCTAGTTATTCCAGTTCATTAATGATTCTGGAAAAACGTGTTTCCATATCAATGATTTTTTTTACCTTTTTTCAGCTTGAAACTTTCATACTTCTGGATTAGAGCATCTTTTCTGGTTTCTTTAATATGATTGGTTCCTTCATAGGTTACAATCAATTTTTTCCCAGATTTCTTTTGCATTTTTGCAATTGATAACTTTTTTGTATTCTTTTTCAATGAGAGCACTAGTCATCGCTTGTTTAGCTATGGATGTTATGTTCATAGTCTTTTCATCATCAGTAGTGTACTCATCAACATCTTTCTCAACGATCTTTTCTCTTACAATTTATGTAGGAACTTTTACAGCTCGTTCTATTGCAAGCTAAACTTTGATTCCTTGTGATTTGGCATAAATTTTGAATCTGCTCTTCCAGGTGGCAAAATTTGTGCCATCAAATAATGGAGGTCTGGTCATTGATAGTCCTTCTCCGCAACCAGTAACATTTGTTTAGGCCATAGATGGATCTACTATTAGCTATGCCTGTAATCACTTAACAAACAAGTTCAAGAGCATCGCTCTAATACCAATTGAAAGTCCAATAATAATCTAGAAGGGAGGTTGAATAGATTATTACAGATTAAAAAAATATCTTAGGCCATTTTGAATTTTTAGATAATTAATTTACAATTTTAGAAATTAATATGCAAGACAATAAAAATTAATTACACAATACACAAAGATTTGTCTAGTTCACAACATACATCCCTGGTATGTTGCTACGTCCAGTCTTAAGCTTCTATCCAGGACTTGAGATCATATTACTTCTTGTAATAAAAACTCATTTAACAGGCGAAGAAACCTTTACAAAGTTTTATAGACAAACTATTAACTACTTTTAACTAATCTATCTTGGACTGTAAGCTAACAGCTCTCTCCTCAAGCTTAGTTGTACTTTTCTTTTGATTTCAGTTCTATTCTATGATATGGACTTAAAACAACAATCTCTTCCTCAACTCATAAGTACACTAGAGACACAACTCCTAGCTGACCTCTCTAAGACTTTGGTCTTAGTCGAAGAATTACTCGTCTTTCTCACATGTACATAAAATAAACTAACCTTACCTTTTTCCCTTTTTACAAAAAGATTTAAATGAATATGCTTCTAAGTTAAGCAGATAAAATTTAGTACAAATACATATAAAATTTTAAATAATTTTAATATTTAACGCTTCTTAAATAAGCAGATAGTAATTAAAGATCAAGTATTTATATAAAAGTTCAATAACTTTTATATATGTGAAATGTGCTTTTGTGTAAACAGATATAAATTTTATGATCGGTTATAAAAGTTTATATAAATTTTATACTTGTGTAAATATGCTTCTTGATTAAACAAATAGATCAATTTAAGTTTAGCTCAAAAATACTTTTGTAAAAGCAAACTTATAGTTTAATGCAATTTTATAAAGAATTATTTATTCTTTATAGTAAAGAGTGTGTTTCTATGGATTTAAATAGATTTAATTTCAGATTGTATCCAACAAGTATTCTATGAATGAATTTATGTTCAAATACTTGTAATCAACCAATATAATGAATAAATCAGTTAAATAATAGTTATCAAGTATAATGATTAAATCAGTTAAGCAATACTTGATATAACAAATATATTTGTTTAACTCAAAGAATATATAATTATTTTATCTATTATGTGAATGATTATAAATAAAGCCACTTAGGACTTTGAGATCGTATGACCAATTTCCTCACTTAAGATGAATATCTCCGTAGTCTCGGTGTCTAAGTACTGATCAAATGTATAGTTTCAGAATTGATATTTATATAAATATTTTTGATAGATCACTTAGATTTTCAAATCTAGTTTGAATGATTCGCTCTATTGAATATATCGGGGTTGTTTTGAACTATCATATAGATCTACTTTACGATATTTATATAAATAATATCAATAAAAGACCACTTAGAACTTTGAGATCGTATGGCCAATTCCCTCACTTAAGAGAAATATCTCTTTAGTCTCGGTGTCTAAGTACTGACTTTTTATTTGATAAATAGATGAAATATAGATATATATAATTGTGTATAACAATTTAAATTCATATATCTATATATCTAAATAAGCAAGAGATAATTCAAATAACTTATCTCAAATACTTAGACCAATTTCCTTTTCTTAAATGATTAGAACTTTGATAAAAAGATAGAGAAAGTTTCTTAGAAAGAGAAAGTATGTAGGTAAGGAGAGTAAGCTTTTCTTTTCAAGTGAATTGACAAGTTTAGAATGAAGGAAAGCTTCCTATTTATAGATTTTTGAAGCTTGAGATAAAATGGTAATTTTTCATTTGTTTTTGAAAATCGAAGGCTTGGATTGCTTGATTTAAAATAAATGGCTCGGATGAATTTATGTAGCACACGGTTCCAACATAAGAAGCCATGAAAAAAAAATATTCCATTTTTGCATTAATTTAGCACATGCCTTTTTCAAATATTCAAACTTAGCATTTAATGGGCTTCATTTTCACCGTATGAATTTGTCCCAAAATGCATGTCCCAATTCATTTTCTCTTTTTGGTTAACAAAAGCATTTATTACCCACATGTTGATTTCTTCATTTCAAGTCTAAGCATATGCACAAACAAAACAAATGTTTTGTCCCAAAATAATTGTCACAAAAATCTTCCAACAATTCATTTAATGCTTTTATGATACATGCATATATGTGGTCATTTATATATACGGATATGCATACATAAAATAATAATGTGTATGTATGCAATTGCTAAGGTTTAAATTTTTAGAAATTTTTTTGCCCCTTTTTGCAAAAGATAATTTTTTGAGAAAAAATTATTTATTTATATAATAGGAGATCTACATGCCTTGGGAAATTTTATTTTATGAATTAAATTATCAAGGTTAATAAAATATTAATTCAATAAGACTTCAAAAATATTTTTGGTCAAAATAAATAAGATAATTAAAACAATTATAATATAAATCCTATGGAAATGATTCTACCCTTTTAATTAATCTATTTACTAATTATTGTTATCATCAAAATAAACCTAAAGGTTAGAGACCAAACAGATAGTATGGGTTTCATTTTAGCTTTCTGTTAGTTCTTGTAAGGCTTTTAATAGTCATTGTTGATATTCAATAAAATGTTATTCAATCCAGTTTTGTTGAGTTCTTGTTTGCAACAATTTAGTTCTTGATCTTGTTTTCAACAATAACTGAAGCGAAATGAATAAATCTATTAGAAGAGTCAAGTAGAACATAATGTTTAGTATCTTCTCCAATTGAAAAATTCACCATCAATATTTTATCCTTGTAACACTAATCAGAAGTTTCTCTTTGCACTCAGGCCAAAGAGAACTTTCACCACATATCCTTGTCACACATGCTACAGACACTCAACAATCATATTGTCTTTACACCCAGACCAAAGACGGTCAATTGTAACACCAATAATCATGATCATGCCAATCCACAGTTCCTAGTCATAATTATGTCAATCAACAGTTCCTGATCATAATCATGTTGACCAATTCAACTTTGCACACATGCCAAAGATATTCAACTGTAACATTTATGGGCATGATCATGTTAATCAAACATTCATCTTTGCACCCAAGCCAAAGATATTCAACTATAACACCAATGGTCATGATCATGTCATTCAAGAATTACTCTTTGCACCCAGACTAAAAAGAAATTTCACCACAATTTAAGTATGATGATAATAACAATGATATAAAGGATGAATAAAAATAAAAGGAACAATAAGATCAACAATAAACATTAGAGATTTGTAATTTAATTTTTTCAAATTCCAATAATATTTGAATTGTCAACACGATATCCAGAAAAATCGATTAGAGTTCTTGATAAAATATAAAGTTTAAGAACATATAAGGTTCTTAGTTCAAATATAACAACTAAACTTTATTAAGAAGATTCAGGTAAAAGGTATTAGATGAAAACACAAACTATTAATGATATTGTAACTATTTCAAGGATTTTTGTCATTCAATGGTAAGACTATATAAATGAATAATAATTTCTTACCATAAATTTAAGAGTATGAAAGAAAATTATATCACTCAGCTCGATATTGTGAACACACAATTAATAGTTGAACAAATCATTTCTTGTTCGTTTTTGCAGTAGTAAATAATTTGACTTTCAAATCTTCTAGTGTTTTCAAAATCTGTTTATGTTTTCACGAAAATTATAACTCTCGAAAAGATACACGAAATAAACTTAAGAATCACTACATTCGGAGTTAATATATCTGAGTTACGAATTTTCAAAATTAGGGCTAAAAATAATGATGAAAAATAAGGACAGATTGTGGTTTTCAACATTTTAAGGTATGAAGATGACTTCAGATAACTTTTCTTCCTTTTTCAAAATTGTAGAGGACGAAAAACTGAAGAAAAAAGCTTTGGATTCACTCAATTATGATAAAGAATGAATTAACTATGATTTTTCTAAAGAATTTCACTCAGTAATTCAAAGAATAATGCAACAAAAGACTTTATAACTTTGAATGGCTTGAAATACAAATGTAGCACTCATATTTATACCGAAACATAGTCCACATAACTTGACTACAAACATTATTCATTAATTACTATTTTTTCAATATATTATTCACTCATTATATTTATCTTTAATTTATTTATTCATAATGATTTATGCATATCCATACGTTATATTTATTTTTATATTATTTATTCATTATGGTTTATACATATTCATTCATTATTTTTATCTTTAATTTATTTATTCATAATGGTTTGTACATATTTATCCATAATCTTTATCTTTAATCTACACCATTCATAATGGTTTATACATATTCATCCATTATCTTTATCATTTATTTATTTATAATGATTTAAACATATTCGTCCATCATTTTTATCTTTAATCTATACCATTCATCAATTAATATTATATTATTTGTCTTCTGCATTATTGTCTTAATGTATTAATATTATAGATATTAGTGTTCTTCAAATAACGAGTCTGTCTAACTACTTAATATATGTGACTTTTAATTACGTAACTTTCCATTACTACCATTGCTATGATGAAAATTATTGGTTCAATGATATAAAATAATATGCAATACCGCGTGTTACTGTGGAATGTTGTATGCTACTGTAGAATACCGCGTGCTACTGCTATTTTATTATCGGGTATTTCAACAGTTAAAGGTGATAGAACCGTTGACAATTTTTATTAAAAAATTTACTTATATCGTTTTTGATATCCAACAATTATGTTGTTGCGAGACTCACCAATGATCGGGTTGTTTCGACGCCATTGTATTTTACCGAATATTAATTAATATTCCCCAACATACTTTTTATTTTATAATTTGTACATATCTCCCCATTTTTTATCATTTTATCAATTTAACACCTTACTATTTAGAATAATAATTATAAAAAAAAATTAAATTCTATTTATAAAAAGTCAGAATCTTACATATTTTTTGTATCAATGTGATTTTTTTTGTCATTTAGTTTATACAATTCAATAAAGTGTTTTATAAGGTAAAATTAGTAATGTAAAACTCAACAAAATGAGATTGTTTTGCAGAATTCATGATATAATTATACTTTATTTAAAAATATTTTTTCAACTAAAAAGTAGAACATATAGAGTGAAAAAAAATGATGTAAAATAAATACATATATACATTGTTTTTAATTAAGATGGAGATCATATTTTAGTAAAAAAAATAGCTTTATAATAATGAATCATTAAAGATTAAACGTTATTTATCTTGATTTGTGTTAGAAATGAAGTAAGCTTGATAGAGTTGATGGAACATTTTCTTAATTTGATTTTATAAGCTAGTTTGTGAAAATTGAGGAAAAATAAAATAAGATGAATAACAAATGAGGTGATTATATACAAAATAAGAACTAAAAAGGGTATTTTATTATTTCAACACCTTTTGTTAATGGTGTTGGTAGAGTTTACAAAATTTTTAAACTACGAGTGGTTAAGTGGTGGTTTTCTAACAACAAGTAATGATTTACAAAAACATATAAACCACAGGTGAAAAATTGATTTTACCATTTTTTCTATTATTTTCTTTTTCATCCCAAACTCAAAAATGTAATGTTAAAATGGTAAGTAGAAAAAATATATACTCAATTATTTTCATCTACTTAAAAATACTATGAACTAACTCTATTGTAATTATTTTTTCATAAAACTCAAACAAATAATTTTACAAATGTCTTCATTGTGTTGAAAATTAAATTTTGGGGATGTGTTTGTTATAAAAAAATAAAATTAAAAAAATAATAATAAAATAAAACTGATTATGTTACACTTTTAGATCCTACAAATTAAATTATTTACTTGTTTCTTTAATTTTTTGACAATTAATAAATCTTAAATTTGAGGGTTATAATTAAAGTAGGAAAAATGCTACCGTTACTAAGAAAAATTACAAAAATTAATTTATAAAATGATGTGTTAAATTATAATTAATTGATAATTCATTATATATGAGTGCGTCTAATAATTATATCTAACCACGACACATAATGGATAGTTCTTGTTAATTAATTAATTATTTTATGATTAATATTGGTTATTTAGCATTATTATAACTTATCATTAAGTTGTAAAACTTAGTAGATATGAATAAGTTTAATAGTAAATTAATTTACTCTTTTTTTATGAAACAAAGAAAAAATAAATAAGTATGACTAGCCAAATTTAAGGATACTATACTTACAAACATACATCGCCTTAAAAATAAACATGAATTCATATTTTCTTTCTTTAATAGTTAGATTAAATTAAATGGCATGGGTTTAATAATTGTCTAAAGATAAAACCATATATAAATCAACTTATTCATTGTTTTCCATTTGCAAAATTCTTCTTTCCACTTGTTAAGATAATAATCTAAATTTTCATTTTTCTTCTTTTTTGCCTTTTTACTATTTTTTTCAGTTTGGCGTAGTGATGTGGCGTGTAGACCTGGCAAAATCGGCCTAAGTCCGCGGGTCGGCCCGGTTTGCTCGCCAAAACGCGGGTCTTGGGCTTCATTTTTTAAGCCCATCAAAACTTGGGCCGTTTGGGCTTAGCTCATAAATGTGTCAAAATTTAGTTATAAATCAGTCCGCGGGCCGACCCGACCGTCAAAACGCAGGCTTTGGGATTCACTTTTTCTGTCCACCAAAATTTGGATCATTTTGGCCCGGCCCGCCAATGGGCCGACCCATTTGCCACGTCTAGTGGTGCGGCTTGATGAGATAAAATACTTTTAAATATAAAGTTTTTTACAAAGTTACATTTCTGAGAAAGTTAACATAATATTTAGCTACATAATTATAAAAATATTACTGATAAATTTAAGGTCATTATGTGTGGCGCGAAGTGATAAGATAACATATTTTTAAATATAAAGTATTTGAAAAAATTACATTTATGAGAAAGTTAAAATAATATTTAGGTTGTGTTTATTTGTATCTGATTACCTCTTAATTCACTTGCTTCTGATTCGGTTAGAAGTAAATCTTGTTTGGTAATTATTTTTTGGCCACTTAATACCTCTTAATCGTTAAGACAGAAACTCAAATCTTAACTATTAAGAGTTGTCTCTTAATAATTTATTTTAAATTTTTATGGACAAAAATAACCTCATTAAATATTGTACTCCTTCAATTCAAAATATAAGAGTATTCAAATAAAATTTTTAAATAACTTAGAGGGTGAAAATGGTAAACTAGTGTCATTCAAATTTTTTATAATTTTTAGTTATAAAACATGTTTTTAAATTCAGATGTTATTTCATTTATATGATCTAATTTATTAAGATGTATTAACCATTCAAATCTTAATTACTCAGTTTTATCAAACACTACCTCAATTAGATAATTATAAAAACACTTTTAAAGATATTACTGATAAATTTAAGGTCGTTATGTGTTATGTAGACTTGACAAAATCAGCCCAAGCTCGCAGGCCAGTCTAGCCCTATGACGCCCCCAAAATAAGTATACACAACCCATTCTGAGTCGCTAAATATAAGGTACAAAATTCAAATACAACTTAATTATACAACTTTCATGTAAAATACGACAAAACATAGCTGAGAGTTTTAACACGAATATTGTCTCGTAGACAATATCCAAACTCAAATGGAGTCCTCATTACAATTATTATCACACTATTTTATAGAATAGTGTGGACTACTATAGCCACCATCTCGGACCGTCACTCCATTCTCCGACTAGTCCCCGCTATATTCTCATTTCTTGAAGAGAACAATGAAAGCAAATGGTAAGCTCAACTAGCCCAATAAAGAATATTATGACTAAGATAATGCAGAATAAATTATCATTAGCCTTCCACAGTGTAAAACTGATAGAATATAATAGACAACAAGTCTAACTTGTGAGACCCCAGATTTTATGAATAAATATTTAATTTTTCTCGAAATAATTTTTTTTATATTATGGTGTGGATTTGATATAATAGTTATGGGTAGTATTTATAAATTTTGCAAAGTACGCAAGTTGTCATATTATATTCGATTGGTCGGGGAATACTCTTTTTGTCGGGGAATATCCGTACGATGGTACAATCATTGGTGGATCCCACAACGAAATTATTGTCGGATTGAGAAAACGACAAAAATACTTTATGAAAATAACGGCGGAAGTTTTACCGTTGATACTGTTGAACTACTCGGTAGTAAAAGTACAGTAATACGCGTTGTTGCATAGTAGCACACGGTATTGATTACTGATATTTATGTGAGAAGTCGCTCAGTTTGATTCAATTATTGTTGATTAATAATATGAGTTATTATAACGATAATGACGTTTTGTTTTATTCGTATTATTAACGTAATAAAACAGAAACATCTTTTTATATAAAACAGAATACTTTATTAAAGTTATTCTATAAATAGAATATATTATATTTTATTATGCATAGTGTTATATAGTGTTTTGCATAGTGTTGTATAGTGTTTGCATAGTAAAAATCTTTAAATATGGACCGTCAGATTAAAGTAAATCAATCTGGACCGTTCATGGATTAGTTACTATGCATTCCATTTTTCTATAAATAGAAGCTCATTCCTTCATTATTTTCTTACGAATTCACTGAACTCTAGAGAGAGAAACTATAAAGAGAGACTATATAGAGATAGAAGAAAAGTTTTCTACTACTTCACTACTCTTATATCCAGTTCTTTTACGGTAAGGGGTGTTATTATTTCTTATTCATGAAGAGAACTGTTGTTATTCCATTTCTTATTATTCTGTTGGAATAACCTGTATACGCGGTCTACCCTATACTTGGTGACATTCTTCTATTATTCTGTTGGAACATCCTGTCTGTGTGTTTTACACCGGACCTGGTTCCGTTTTTATTATTATTCTGTTGGAACATCCTGTCTGTGTGTTTTACACCGGACCTGGTTCCGTTTTTATTATTATTCTGTTGGAACATCCTGTCTGTGTGTTTTACACCGGACCTGGTTCTGTTTTTATTATTATTCTGTTGGAACATCCTGTCTGTGTGTTTTACACCGGACCTGGTTCCGTCTTGTTATTATTCTATTGGAACATCCTGTCTGTGTGTTTTACACCGGACCTGGTTCTGTTTTTATTATTATTCTGTCGGAATATCCTGTCTGTGCGTTTACGCCGGACCTGGTTCCATTATTTATTATTCTGTTGGAATAACCTGTCTGTGCGGTCTATCGCATGTATGGTGATTTCTTTTGTTATTCCATTCTTTATTATACTCAGTTGGTTAAGTCTTGACTTCTATACTCCATGAAATTTGTGGAATATCCTTGATAATTGCGTTTCATCCAGTATCTTTTCATGAAAATATTCTTCTAAGCATTCTTGAATTTTACTCCACAAAGCAGTATCATGTTGACAATTTGGACGTTGTTAATTCTTGGATAAATTAATTCTTGAACTTGTTTTATTGAATTCTTATATCATTGTCATTATCCTCATGTTTATAAAATGTTAAAAGTCATCTGTGGCCTGTAGTGCATAGATGGACTTGGTATGATTATAACCAGGGATTATTCGGTATAATCATGACCGTAATGTTACAAATGATGTGGTAAAAGTCCTCATTGGCCCATAGTGCATTGATGGACAGTTGTTGGTATGGTCATGACCATTGATGAATACACAAATATCCTTGGCCCGTAGTGCATGGAATTTGTGGTCGTGACCCTAACGAATATCCTTGGCCGTAGTGCAGGGATGATGTGAATTATTTATTAAGCTGAGTCTCAGCGATAAAAGTGATGAAAAACTTTTTAAATCATAAAAGATAGTAGAGTTTATTTTCTACTTGACTCTTTTAATGGATTGCTTGTTCCGCTGCAGTTAAACTTGATGTCTATTATATTTTATCAGTTTAACATTGTTGAAGGCTAATGATAATTTATTCTGCATTATCTTAGTCATAATATTTCTTACTGGGCTAGTTGAGCTCACCCTTTCTTTCACTGTTCTCTTCAGAAAATGAGAACGTAGCTGGGGCAAGTCGGGGAACGGAGTGATGGTCCGAATGATAGTATTAGTTAGTAGTCCTCACTATTCTATGTAATAGTGTGTTAATAAATGTAATGAGACTCCTTTTGAGTATGAATACTCTCTAGAAGATAATATTTGTATTCAAACTCACAGTTTATATTTTGTCGTATTGTACACGACAGTTGTATTAGTAAGTTGTATTTGATTTCTGTACCATGTATCTGGCGACCCAAGATGGGTGATGTATACCAAATTTTGGGGGCGTCACAGTTGGTATCAGAGCTTAGGGATATGATCCCTGGCTAGGATGTTAGAATAGAACTAGGAGGGGAGAGACGGGTGTTGGGTTTCGGCACAGAAACGCACAGCGGAAATTAAAATTTTAAAGCAATTTTCGAAACCCTAAAACAGGATCCATGCGAAAAATCAATTAATTAAGAGGTTTAGAGATTATACCGAATATGAAAATGAGAATCTGAAATCGACTGCGCCTCGAATCTCCAACGCAATACAAACCGACTGCGTCTCTACGGTATCCACACGAACGCTCCGCGAATCGTCCTACGATCTTTAGAAGAAGGAATCGTGGTACTAGCCACCAAGGATGAGGATTTTCGGAACTGTTTTCTCTAGTCTCTCTCTAAGAACGGCTAGGATTTTGTGTTTTGACGTAAAACCTAAAGTAACTGATATATATCATATATATAGCAGTTAGGATGAATTAATCAAAACCTAATATTATTAAAATCCAAATTTATATATATCTTAATTAAGTCTTACTTAATTAATATACCTATATATAAATTATCCTATTAATTTAAATTCGTAATTTAAAATTCTATCAATCATATTGACATCTTTAAATATTTACAATTTAAATTAATTTTCTTTTAATTACGTTCTTTGTGTGTGACCCTATAGGTTATTATTACGTTGGCAATAATTTTAAAATCATATTATAAAATTATAAACAGTGAGCGGCATCTAGTAATGCATCACTGCTACCCAAGTAATAATAAGATCGATGATTCGATGCAACCTTTTCGTGATCAATGTTTCAATGTAATTTAATCCTTTTAACCTTAATATCCTAGATTAAACTCGAGTCATGGAATGTGTCATACTCTTCATAATTTAATTTGAGTTTTCTTGATCAATGAGTAGACTATATGAAACAAATCACTATTTGAGCATGGCCATGCATTTCATAGTCCTACTCAATCAAGAGGCCTATGGACATCACCTATAAAATATAGGATGGTTAAATTCCATCTAGATCACTCATATTACTCACACGATTCATAATAAATCCAATAATCACCTTTATAGTCCACCCTATTAAAGGTGACATTTGATGATATCAAAGTACATAAATTCTCGTGTAGTAAAATAGCGATTTCAGGTCGGAGGACCATTACATCATTGTCACTATGAGAATTGCTAATGACACTTCGCATAATGCTCCATATAGAATTCTCATGGTGGGTCTGTCCAGTACATCGTTCTCTAACATGTACCTATGCATTGACTTAATATCTCATATATTTATGATCAATGAGATTTGGTTATCAGTCAATCCACATACTAGTCTCAATGCATCATTGTTATCCCATCAACAATGATACTCGACTAGGGACATTTAAGAACAATGATACTAATTGTAATTATATAATCTCATGTTCAAGTCACATACTTGAAACTATATAATTTGTATCACTATTCTAAGGAATTTTATTATGTTAACAATTATATTACGCAGTAATTAAACCATAATAAAATCATTTATTTATTCAATCAACAATAATATCAAATGTTAAGCTCAAATAATTGGCCTCTAGGGCATAAACTCTAACAACGGGAAATTCCTTCGCTAGTATGACCTACCTAAGTTTATTTGATATTTAATTGATCGGTCAAAGTATATGGATAATATGTTATATGTTAATTAACCCTTGTTTTGTTGCAGTATTTGAAAATGGCATCTGAAAATGTTGAGATAAACAATGAAGCACATGAGACTATTGAATCACCAACGATCAATGCTCAGGGTAATGTGCAACCAGAGGACAATAATCCTCATGAAAATAATAACACCGATGAAATGGTGAATGATGGGATGGTCAGAGACTTTATGCAATTCATGCAACAACAAAATAACTCTCGGACGGTCACCGCTAAGCAGTTCAAGGAGCAATTCATGCAACAACGGGCGAGAGCGGCTCCTATCCAAAATGAAGGAGGAAACAATGACAACCCACGGTTGGTCACCGCTAAGCAATTCAAGGAGCTAGGACCACCGGAGTTTTTGGGAAAGCCAGAACCACTTAAGGCGGAGACGTGGTTAAAGCAGATCACCAAGATATTTGATGTCTTGGGATGCTCCGAGGAGCAAAAGGTTCCCTTTGCCACCTTTATGTTGCGTGAAGAGGCAGATTACTGGTGGGAATCTGTAAAACGTACCCAGCCTGACGCACTCAAGATGTCTTGGGAGAAGTTCCAAGAACTATTCAATGACAAGTACTTTCCCGAAAGTATTCGTCACATGAAGGAGGTGGAATTTATCAAGTTGGAGCAAAACAACATGACCGTGTCGCAGTACGAAGCCAAGTTTGCCGAGTTATCCCGATTTGCGTCCCACTTGGTGGATAATGAAGAGAGAATGACGCGGATATTTTTAAGAGGTTTGAAACCGGAGATACGTCAATATCTTATTTCTCATAAACTGTGTCTGTATTCAGATGTTGTAAATAGGGCTAAATTAGTAGAACGCGATAACGAGTCAACGCAACCAAAAGAGAGCAGCCGGAAAAATGATAATACTGGTGATAACAATCATCAAAGCGGTGACAATAAGCATGGAGGGAATCAACATGCCAGAAATGGTAACCACTTCAATGGTAATCATGGTTAAAACAATAAGAATGGACATTTCAAGAAGAGGAAATTCAACAATGATGGAAAGACGTCAGCACCAGCACCCGTTGTTAAGGAAGGAGAACGACCACCTATCATATGCTTCAAATGCGGAGGGGAGGGACACATCAGTCCAAACTGCGCGATGCCATCCAAAGCATGCTATAATTGTGGAAGAGAAGGTCACTTAGCCCGATTTTGTCGTTCACCGAAGACAAGTTCAGATAGGATGAAGGCACCAAAGACCGTCCCAGAAAAGCCAAAGCCAGTAGTTTAAGAGAGAGCGTTTTTTTCGTGACGAGGAACCTGAATAAAATTATCACGGGTATGTTAGTCATAAACTCTTGCGAAGTTTATACCGTGTTAGATACCGGTTCTACTCACTCTTTTATTTCACCTAGTTGTGTTCAATGTTTGAACTTAACTCCGGAGAAGTTAGACTTTGATTTATCTGTTGAAATTCCGTTGGGAGAAACCTTTGTTACCTCCACTATTTATAAATCTTGTTCAAATCAACAGTTTCACGTTACCTGTTGATCTTATCTCTTTGAAAATACTTGCATTGATGTGATTTTTGGAAACGATTGGTTAACTGCTCATCATGTTTTTCGTAAGGTTGTTAGCTTTCATATTCCTAACCAACCTATTATGCGAATTCAAGTAACCAAACCACTAAAGTTAATCATTGTTATATCAAGCCATAAGTAAAGAGCCCCGAGCCTTTCGCTGATAACTTCCTTATGCGGAATGCACCGAAGCCAGACTTTCCGTAGGAGACGTTGTGAATGACGATGGCAAGTTGATAGGTATCAATGTGACGTGTTATCCAAGTCTTGGATGAGGGTCACAGTTTTGAATGATATTTTTATTGTTAATAAATTTCTTGACGTATTCTTGAAGACTTCTTAGCCTACCCCAGAGCGTAAAATTGAATTTTGTATTGACCCCAGTATAAAACCCATTTCTTAAACCCTCAAATATTTCTTCAACTAAAACGAACGTATTATGCGCCAAAGACGTTGGCTCGAGTTGTTGAAGATTACGATCGTACCATTCAATAACATCGTGGAAAAGTGAACGTGATAGCTGACGCGTTGTGTAGAAGATCGTATACGGTTACAAGTGCGAATATACGAACCCACGTGAAGATAACGAATATACGATTAAAATCGACTTTAATCGATAAAGTTAAAGCCGCTCAAGCTACATACTCAGAGCTGATAAATGTGAAGAAGAAGGTTCAAGAGGGCGTTATTCTAGAAGCAAGAATCGACGAAGAGAGGAAATCTCAACTCTCGATTTAATTGGCCCATTTGAAATCCTCGATGAAGTAGGAACTGTGGCCTATAGACTCGTTTTACTGCCAAGTATGTTGCGTGTTCAGAATATTTTTTTTTCGTATCGATGTTACGTAAATATGTGGACGACCCAAACCACATTATTAATTTAGAACCAGACGAAATAGCGAAAGATTTAACGTATGAGGAGATACGTGTTAACATCTTGGATAAGAAGGATCATATTCGATGCTTAAAGGTTATACCTCAACAGTTAGAATTTGAAGTGAAGTCAAGGTATCCTCACATGTTTGGCATACCAAGTACGTACGTAAATTTCGAGGGCGAAATTCCATAAGGAGGGGAGATTGTGAGACCCCAGATTTTATGAATAAATATTTAATTTTTCTCGAAATAATTTTTTTTATATTATGGTGTGGATTTGATATAATAGTTATGGGTAGTATTTATAAATTTTGCAAAGTATGCAAGTTGTCATATTATATTCATTTGGTCGGGAAATATTCTTTTTGTCGGGAAATATCCGTACGACGGTACAATCATTGGTGGACCCCACAACGAAATTATTGTCGGATTGAGAAAACGACAAAAATACTTTATGAAAATAACGGCGGAAGTTTTACCGTTGATACTGTTGAACTACTCGGTAGTAAAAGTACAGTAATACGCGTTGTTGCATAGTAGCACACGGTATTGATTATTGATATTTATGTGAGAAGTCGCTCAGTTTGATTCAATTATTGTTGATTAATAATATGAGTTATTATAATGATAATGACGTTTTGTTTTATTCGTATTATTAACGTAATAAAACATAAACATCTTTTTATATAAAACAGAATACTTTATTAAAGTTATTCTATAAATAGAATATATTATATTTTATTATGCATAGTATTGCATAGTATTTTACATAGTGTTGCATAGTGTTTGCATAGTAAAAATCTTTTTATATAAATAGAATATATTATATTTTATTTAAAAGATTTTTCTTTAAATATGGACAGTCAGATTAAAGTAAATCAATCTGGACCGTTCATGGATTAGTTACTATGCATTCCATTTTCCTATAAATAGAAGCTCATTCCTTCATTATTTTCTTACGAATTCACTGAACTCTAGAGAGAGAGAAACTATAGAGAGAGACTATATAGAGATAGAAGAAAAGTTTTCTGCTACTTCACTACTCTTATATCCAATTCTTTTACGGTAAGGGGTGTTATTATTTCTTATTCATGAAGAGAACTGTTGTTATTCCATTTCTTATTATTCTGTTGGAATAACCTGTATACGCGGTCTACCCTATACTTGGTGACATTCTTCTATTATTCTGTTAGAACATCCTGTCTGTGTGTTTTATACCGGACCTGGTTCCGTTTTTATTATTATTCTGTTGGAACATCCTGTCTGTGTGTTTTACACCGGACCTGGTTCTGTTTTTATTATTATTCTGTTGGAGCATCCTGTCTGTGTGTTTTACACCGGACCTGGTTCTGTCTTGTTATTATTCTGTTGGAACATCCTGTCTGTGTGTTTTACACCGGACCTGGTTCCATTATTTATTATTCTGTCGGAATATCCTGTCTGTGCGTTTACGCCGGACCTGGTTCCATTATTTATTATTCTGTTGGAATAACCTGTCTGTGCGGTCTATCGCATGTATGGTGATTTCTTTTGTTATTCCATTCTTTATTATACTCAGTTGGTTAAGTCTTGACTTCTATACTCCATGAAATTTGTGGAATATCCTTGATAATTGCGTTTCATCCAGTATCTTTTCATGAAAATATTCTTCTAAGCATTCTTGAATTTTACTCCACAAAGCAGTATCATGTTGACAATTTGGACGTTGTTAATTCTTGGATAAATTAATTCTTGAACTTGTTTTATTGAATTCTTATATCATTGTCATTATCCTCATGTTTATAAAATGTTAAAAGTCATCTGTGGCCTGTAGTGCATAGATGGACTTGGTATGATTATAACCAGGGATTATTCGGTATAATCATGACCGTAATGTTACAAATGATGTGGTAAAAGTCCTCATTGGCCCATAGTGCATTGATGGACAGTTGTTGGTATGGTCATGACCATTGATGAATACACAAATATCCTTGGCCCGTAGTGCATGGAATTTGTGGTCGTGACCCTAACGAATATCCTTGGCCGTAGTGCAGGGATGATGTGAATTATTTATTAAGCTGAGTCTCAGCGATAAAAGTGATGAAAAACTTTTTAAATCATAAAAGATAGTAGAGTTTATTTTCTACTTGACTCTTTTAATGGATTGCTTGTTCCGCTGCAGTTAAACTTGATGTCTATTATATTTTATCAGTTTAACATTGTTGAAGGCTAATGATAATTTATTCTGTATTATCTTAGTCATAATATTTCTTACTAGGCTAGTTGAGCTCACCCTTTCTTTCACTGTTCTCTTCAGGAAATGAGAACGTAGCTAGGGCAAGTCGGGGAACTGAGCGATGGTCCGAATGATAGTATTAGTTAGTAGTCCTCACTATTCTATGTAATAGTGTGTTAATAAATGTAATGAGACTCCTTTTGAGTATGAATACTCTCTAGAAGATAATATTTGTATTCAAACTCACAGTTTATGTTTTGTCGTATTGTACACGACAGTTGTATTAGTAAGTTGTATTTGATTTCTGTACCATGTATCTGGCGACCCAAGATGGGTGATGTATACCAAATTTTGGGGGCGTCACATAACTACAGCGGAACAAGCAATCCATTAGAAGAGTCAAGTAAAACATAATATTTACTAACTTCTATGATTTAAAAGATCATCATCACTATTTTATCGTTGTAGCATAACTCAACAAATAATTCACATCATCGAATTATCCATGCACTACGGGCTAATGATATTCGTTAGTATCATATCCATGAATTATCCATGCACTACGGGCCAACGATATTCATTATTATCACATCCACGAATTATCCATGCACTACGGGCCAAGGATATTCGTTAATACCACCAGTGGTCATGATCATGCCAACAACTGTCTATTAATGCACTACGGGCCAATGAGGACTTTTACCACATCATTTGTAACATTACAGGTCATGATTATACCGATACATAGTCATAATCATACCAACAACTGTCCATCAATGCACTACGGGCCAATGAGGACTTTCATCACAATATAAGCATGAGGATGATGACTAGGGGTGATAAACGGTCCGAACTACTCGGTACCCGACTTAGATTTAACTCGAAAATATGATATGAGACTCGGATTCGGTAGAAATCTGAGTCGAATATGGGTCAGGCTCGTTTTGGGGGAAATGATACTGAACTCGAACGTGAGCAACACACCGTTCGCTCGTTTTAGGGTTCGAGTACTTTGCCCTCATCTGATCCATGCTCAATCGTTACTCGCTCGTTTAGGAGTTCGATACGTACTCGATTCCAAGCGATTCTTAGTCTCTGATTCTAATTTTCGTAAAGAAGTGGAAAGGTTCTATTCATCTCTATCATCTCACCTCGCCTCGCCTCTTCGTTTACTGTAATTTGTAGAATCGAGATTTCAAATTTGTTGGGACTTATGACTGAATCATCCCAACGACCAATTGAGATAACGAGGCTTAAGTGTGTAAATTTTCTGTGTTTTGCTCATGTTTCTTCTTCAATTCTTCTCTTTCACTTAAGTAATCTGTATATGTATATCTTTCAGACTCAATTTCAAACAACTTATACTACACCAAAAATTCCCGATCAAAAAAATTAAAGCCCTAATTTCTTGCTTTCAAAAACGTATGGAGGAGCCAAGCCAGAAGTTGGAATATGTGAGGACATTGTTGATTGATAACTATGACAGTTACACATACAATGTATTCCAAGAGTTTTCTATCATCAATGGAGCCATGGAGGTAAGATCTCTGTTTCCCTAACTCTATTTATGTGGACATGCCTCGTGGATCTTTTTCTTGCCAAATTTATTATTTGCTGATACAAATGGTTGAATTTAAAGATTTTTTATGAATTATTGTACTTGAGATAGTCAGAAGAAAATGATAGTGTCATTTCTCAGCTATGTTAAATTTAACAATTGAGTGGGTCTGGTAGGAGAATTGTAGCTTTTTAGTCTGTGCAGGGTTATCCCATTTCTCTAATCTTGTGTTTTTGTTGACCTCTTCATCACAACATTTTCATTGCAAGCATGAGAACAATACATTTATCTATTTTATTTTTCCAAACAAAATAATTCATTTTTTAGTTTAGATTAGAAGAAGTTAGGAATCCATGAGTACTCATAAGTCAAAAATCACAATTACATCTGACACCATGGGGAACTATACCTATGAGCTTCAAAAATTATTGCTCTGATGTTGAGAAATTATAATTATTATAGGAAGTCTTTAATAACCCATTTACTTGATTAGAAAATTATCATCTAACTTCTGAGTTTGCAGTTTCTATAACCCAGAAAAATTCATATACTCATAGAACTTAATTTGATGGTCAAGTATGTTTTCCATCCACTAAAATTCAGGTTATTTATCTTAAAGTTCCAACTTTCTGGTTTCATCTCATAATGTGATTCCTATTGTTTCCAGTAATCCATCTCTTCGTGTTGCATACATTGACGAAGTTGAAGAAAAGGAAGGTGAAAAAATACAGAAGGTTTATTATGCTGTATTGGTCAAAGCTGTAGATAATCTAGATAAGGTATAATTTTTCTTAATTCTGAACAGGATCACCACATTCATTTTGCTACATTAATCACTAATTGCATCTCTTTTCTTCTTGTAGGAAATCTACCGCATAAAATTGCCAGGTTCGGCGAAGATAGGAGAAGGCAAGCCTGAAAATCAAAATCATGCTATAATTTTTAGTCGAGGGGAAGCTCTTCAGACCATTGATATGAATCAGGTAAACACATGTACAAATTTGTATTTATGGTTAGCTAGGCTTTAGGGGTTGATTGTAAATATTGTAATGCTTTTTTGCAGGATAATTACTTGGAAGAAGCTTTTAAAATGCGGAACCTGCTTAAGGAATTTAATGAGGATCACAGGGTGCGTCCACATTCAATTTTGGGTGTTTGTGAACATATCTTCACTGGAAGGTTAGATGACCTTTTAACTTATCATTGGGGCAACAAATTATTATTATGTTTATACCTTAGCCGTATCTTATACTTGTCAAATCTGTGATGCAGTGTTTCTTCTTTGGCTTGGTTTATGTCAAATCAAGAAACAAGCTTTGTGACAATAGGTCAAAGAGTTCTTGCAAGACCATTGAAGTATGTTTCTTTTCTTAAAGAAATTTTAAATTAAAATACTATTCATCCTCTGTAAATGTTAAGTAACTATCTGGAATACATTTACAAATATATATTGTTTCAAGAAACAAGCTTTGTGACAATAGGTCAAAAATGTTGCCTTCAACACTGCAAAGGTAAGTAGAGCGGATAATACTAATTGTTTAAGGTAACATCTTGTTATGCAGAATAGAGTCGATTCGTTTCTCTTCTATAGGAAGTAAATATTTGGAAATAGTTTCATGAAATTGTATTATTGAATCTGTCGATAATATTGCAACTTAGTGTTTTTTCAATTTTTCCATTAATTTTTATAACATCCATATTTATGGTGTACCTGTTCAGAACCATCTAAATTGAAGCTATTTTCCTTGGTTGGCAGGACTTGATGAAGAAGGTATACTTTCCTTGTTCATTAGAAGGTGTTTAGTTTAGAGTCATTTAATCCTTGCCTAATCACTTTCTGTAGATACATAAAGATTGGATAAATGTATAAAGTATAAATAGATCTTGTAAATATCGTTGGAAATATAGAGAGGGGATGTGTATGTACGAGATTGGATAAATGTAAAGTATAATTAATATTATAAATTTATCATTGTAATATTTGTAACACGTGTATTTTTATATATAAATGAAATTAGAGTTTTTAAAAGTTTTCACTTTATGTCTCATTTTGGTGTGATCCATCTCAGACTCGAACTCGAATAGAAAGGCTCGCGAATTACTCGTTGTGAAAACGAGTCGAGTAACTCCGAACCGAGTAGTATCGAGTAATTTATCGGGTCGAACTTAAGCAGCCTTAGAAATTATCAGTTCGAATTCGAGTCGAATCTGAACACAAATTTTTTGATCCGAGTCGAGCTTGAGCATTAGGGTGTTCGGATCGACTCGGGCTCATTTTCACCCCTAATGATGATAATGATATAAAAATTCAATTAAATGAGAGCAGTGATAAATTTTAAAGATTTTTATTTCAATTTATCTAGAATTCAATAATGTCCAAATTATCAACATGATACTGCTTTGTGGAGTAAAATTCAAGAATAATATTGTATCAAAAATAATTTGGACATAAAAGAAATCAATTTTTATCATGAATAGTATCCTGGGTGAATAGTACCCAAGTGAATAGTATCCCGTGAATAGTACTTCGTGAATAATACCCCGACATGAAAAGATTAAGATTTAACAAGAATGTTCAAAAAAATATTCTTGTGAAAAGATACTAGATGAAGCTCAAATTTCAAGGATATTCTACTAATTTGAAAGAGTATAAAAGTAATACTTAACAAAATGAATGTAGAATTCGGAATCTGAAACGAAATAATATTATTTACATACTACAGAGTGTGGAAGAAAATATTATTTCTTACGAATATTGAACATTAATAATATCCCTTACCTTAAAAGGAGAGTATTTCTGGCTGGTAGGGCGGTGATATTCTTGAAAAAAATTTGCACTGTTTTCTACACTCAAATCTTCCTTAAACTCTAAAGAAATACGCTCAATATTATAGAAGAAGAATTCTCTAATTCTGGTGTGATTTTCAATTCTAAATTAAGCATCCTATTTATAGGAGAATGACATGATACTATTTGGACGCACAGTAAAGGAAAATCACGGATGAACAGAAGATTCACAGGCGAAAATTTCAGATTTCACATGATTTACTATGCAACCCTATGCTGCATAATAAAAATAATATGCAAACACTATGCAGTACTATGTAAACACTATGCAGTACTATACAAATACTATGCAGTAAAATAAAATATAATATATTCTATTTTATATAAAAAATAAAACTTATATAATAATAATAATAATAATAATAATAATAATAATAATAATAATAACTCCCTTCCAACCAAGTCCCCCCCCCTTGTGACCATCATTATATATATATATATATATATATATATATAAAATTGAGATAAATTTTTATCAATAATTTTGAAAAATAGGTAAGTGGAGGGTCCATATAATAAGCAAAATTTATAACAAATACTTCATAAAAATCTCCTCTATTTATCTCAATTCACTTGACTTCACAAAATACATTTTTAATAGCATTCATCATTAATATTATAACTCACAATATTAATAACTAGATAATATCCAAGATAGAGGGGGCTTTTCGATAAGGATTTCTCCTTATTGGGGCGCAATTAGGTGACCGAACCCCTTTCATTGACAAAATTTTCTAGATATCGTCAATAATGTAAATAATAATATGAATAACTTTATTGTCTCAATTATTAATTTAATAATATAAAATATTATACAGATGATACTGTGACAATAATTGAATCATTAATGTGAGATACTATACAATAATTACTATAACAATAATTAAGCAAAATTGAGTGATTTCTCACGTAAACATTAATAATCAAAGATATTGTACAATACCGTGTGTTACTATGCAACCACGCGTATTACTATACTTTTATCACCGGGTATTTTAACAGTTAATGGTAAAACTTTCACCGTTATTTTTATAAAAAGATATTTCTGTTATTTTCTAACTCCAACAGTAATTCCGTTATGGGGTCCACCAATGATTGTGCCGTCGTACGAATATTCCCTAATAAAACGAATATTCCCCGACCAAACAAATATTTTATAATAACTTGCTTACTTTACAAAATTTGTAAATATTACCCATAACTATAACATTATATCAAATCCACACCTTATTATTCAAAAAGATATTTCGAGAAAATTAAATCTTTATTCATAAAAGTTGGGCCTTACAAGCCCGCCCGTCAAAAAATGAATTTTGGGTTTCACTTTTTCAGCCCGTCAAAACCTGACTTGTTTTGGCCCCACCTGGCGATGGCCCGACCCGTTTGGGTCAGGTCCAGAAATTTGTCAAAATGCAGTCAAAATCAATTCAGGCCCGCGGATCGGGCTAAACCGCTCATCAAAAAATGAATTTTGGGTTTCACTTTTTTAACCCATCAAAATCTAGGCCGTTTTGGCCCGTCCCGTTTACCAGGTTATGAGATATCGTTTTTTAACAATTTAAAGATAAATTTATACTTTTTACTTTTGTTAAAAGTGTTTCGATATAAATACAATTTATTTACTTCGGTCAAATTACTTTTGAACTCAAATTACTCTTTAAAAATATTTTGGAAGAGTTACCAAATACATAAACATCTTTATTTTTTAATTTAGACAGCTAGTCAACTATATAATTAAAACACAAATTTATTTTAGTTTGATTTCACCGATTTTTAATTTAGCTTTCCTAATTCATATTAGCATAAGTACTATCTAAAATTTGTATCAATTAAATAATATCCAAATTTTAAAATATTCCTATCTCTAAGATGAATATAAAAAAAGAATATTTTTTCTTTCCTATTCAAATTAGTATAAGTTTATACAAATTTATAATAATTAATAATTAAATAAATACTATCTAAAATTAGAAAGTATTCAAAAGAAACGAAACCAATCTCTAATAAAAAAAGAAATTTCTAAAAGAATTTTTATTTTTGGTTTTACCAATTTTATTACAAAATTGGTAAAACACACTTCACTAAAAAAGCACCTGCAAAATAATTACAAACAATCAATTAAACACACTAAAGAGATATATCACAAGATTTAATTATGTTAATATTAATCATAAATTTTAATATTAAATTGATATCCTAATTACTAATTTAATTCATTTAAACTTGAAATTTTATCAAATCATATGATTAATTGTATTAATAATATATGTGAATTTAAAAAACAATAACCGTAACATTAGTTACAAAATTATAGTGGATTCATTTATAAGAAATTATCATAACCAAATTAAAAGTTATTAAAGCATGAGTTTCATAACTCTATTCGGATTAGAATTTCAAGCAAATTTTAGAAAATATAAGAGCTAATATAGAATTCTATTACAATCTTAAATAAAATTAAAATAGTTATTTTCACATAATCATAACTAAATAAATCTACAACAATCCATTCAAACATTTAGCTTACTAATTGATTGAAAGAACCTACAATATATAATTCAATCGTTGCTTATTTGAATATATTTAGCTTACTAATTAATTGAAAGAACCTACAATATATAATTCAATAGTTACTTATTTGAATAAATATCTAATTATTTAATAGTTACAACTATATTTCTCGAAATCATAATTAATTTATTTTAATTATTAATATAATAAATTATTATCCATGTTGTTTATATAAAAGCCCAATCCTCAAACAGGTTCTTAATATCCTCCACATAATCTATCATATTCAATGTTTATAAAAGAGTACTGTTATCTGCTATTTATTACGATAAATTTACGCCGAATCATAATTGTAAAACTTATCAATACGTGAGATTTATAAAAATTATACGAGTATTCTACTTATTACACATCTCTCTAAAAAAATTATAACTAATACTTATATCTACGTAATTTGACAATAAAAAAGTTGACGTGAACATTCACAAATCGCAATAGATATTAATTATTTCCCTTTTGAAAAATACAATTATACAAGCCTCATAAATGAAGAGAAAATAAAATTTCATAATAAAGGGGAAAAACAATCACACAACAAAGAAAATAATAAAAATTGAACACGTGACCTAATGATCAAACTCGATACCCTCCTTATCTTAAAATACAAACCAATGATCATCTCGAGTGGATCTCAAACAATAAACATGAGCTTAATATGAGTCTACTAATCTCATTAGAAATTAAACTAAAAATAATAATAATAATAATCAAGTAATAGTTGTACATTGAAAATTGACATATTAATTAGTAACAAAAAGGGATAAAAAAAAATTACTGCAAAAAATGAATTTAAAAAGAACAATCGCTACAGTTCTAAAACGTCGTAATGAGTTAAATTGAAGCCACCTAATTCTAGGAAAAAAATAAAAATAAAATAATCAGCGTATAAAATATAATTAATTAATACTTTTATTTTGAAACAAATTAAGAAAATATATTGAATAATCATAAATTTCAATCAAACTGGCTACATCCAGATACATTATTCTTGTACCGTTGGGTACGTACTTATTCACATATTCATGCATGTGTATAGTAGTAGTAGTAGTAGTAGTAGTAGTAGTAGATATGGCTTCAATTTTATTGTCACTAAGTAGCCTAATATATAAACTTTAAACAAAAGTATTAATTTATTATTATTATATGCCATATTAATTAACACCCCCTATATGAATTAATTAGCGTTGCATGGCTAGACCAAATTGGTCTGTGGGCCGCCTTATATATTTTCCTTATCATCCCCCTCTTGCGGCACCTCATCACCGTTGCCACCGCGGCATCGCTGTGAAGGTTCACAACCTCTATTGTACGAATTTGCAGGAGCCTCTACACAACCTTCACGTTTTAGGCATCTACTTCCATCTTTCATCAAAGCCCCGTAGCTGATAAACGTCGTCGCATTAGCAACTTCGCTCAGCAAAACAAGGCTCAGGCAAAAGACGACGGCGGCGGCGGCGGCCATTTTTCCTCGAGTTTGAGCCATGATGATCAGAAGATCGATCGGTTCTTAGAATAAACTAAAGTTAATTAATTATACGATAGATCAAAATTACGAATGCGAATGATTATTATGCATGGTGCATGGATTTATACGTAAGGAGAAGAGTACTAAAATAAGACTTGCATGGTATTGTGAGGTTTAGATTAAATTTTGACTTGAAAGAATTAATGATATTTAATTTGTGATTCATAATATTCTAATAAATTTCGAATTAATTCCATCCTTTCCTTTGATGTCGTTCAAAAAATTGAGTCAATTAATTTAAAGTTGAATCTTTCAAACTTATAATCAAGTGTATGGTGAGTTTAATTTATTTTCATACAATTTAAGGACACATTTGTACTTTACGCTTTTGCCAAAAATACTTTAACTAAAAATACATTTTTGTTAAAAATGTCTTGGTCTCCGGTTTTCATTTTAGTTTAAAAAAATAAAAAATAAAAAATAAAAAATAAAAAATCGCGAAACAACCTCTAAATGTCACTACAACAAAAAATATTATTTCCGTCGGAATATTCCGTCGGTAATAAGGCTATTCCGTCGAGGTTAACCTTACTTCCGACGGAATATTCGGTCGAAAATTCGGTCGTATATAAGCAGGTCGAAATTAAGTCCGTCGATCTTTCGGTCGGGAATACTTAAACTCGACGGAATTATCCTCCACCGAATATTCACTCGGGGTTAATATATTTCCGATTGAAAATCGTCTGTCGAAGATAAGTGTGACACGTGGCAGCATAACAAAAATGGCAAATTCCTTATTTCTGACGGAATTCCGTCGAGAATAGTGTTTTTTTAAAATATTTAATTTGTTTTTGCAATATCCAGGGTTTTAACCCACATCTTGTACATGTACCTGTATTCCCAACATCACATACACATACACAAGCTAACAATATGGCCAATAACATGAATTACAATTACCAAGACCGACATTATGTTAAAAACCAACCAATTGAGAAGTAAAAAGGTCAAAAATGTCCCATTAATCTAAACTAAACTATATCAAATATCTCATTAAGCTAAATTAAACTACATGTCAAACCGCAACAAAACCAAAGTAATGACAAGGTTTAAACTACAATACATCAAAAATAATGTAAACTACAAAAAAATGTAACTCAGAATGTAAACTAAGTCAAAAATAATGTAAACTACAAAAGAATGTAAACTAAGTAAAGCTAGTAGAGCCCCCGGTGTGAGGGGATCATCGGGCGGGCGTCGATGCTGCTCTGGAGTATGAAAATCGTCATCATCATCATCCTGCTCGTCAGTCCGCTCGTCACCCTGTTGATATAATATAATGTAACTCATTATTCCATATATATGATTCAGTTAAAGATAACTAAATGAAAATTAAATAACATGCAGAATATATATTTGAATTTAAAACAAATAGTATACTTGAGCAATCGAGCGCTGACTCAACATCGGCCCAAACGCGTCCTCGACTAAGGTAACCACCATCCGAACAATCTCGTTGCGTATCGCGGCCCACTGCTCCGGAGGGATACCCGTACTCTCGGCGGTGGCACCAACTGCAACGTCCTGCGCAAGCTGATGGAGGCGAGAACGGCTGGGCAGGTCCTGACGATGGAACATTGGATCGGTCTCAAACGTCTCCGACACCGTAACCATAACACGCTGGAACAAAGCATCGTCTAAGCCAGCGCCCGTATGTGATGGTCCCACGGGGGCTCTCGGGCGCAGACGCTGGCTAGAGCCTACAAAAATAAATATAACATAAATAATATTATAAGTTTACTTTATTTGTGATGCCCCTAAAATAGGTATACAACACCTATTCTGAGTTGCCAAATACATGGTACAGAAAGCAAACTACAATATCAATAATACAATTATCGTGCAAAATACGACAACACATACTGTGAGTTTAAATACAAATATTGTCTTCTGGATAATATCCACACTCAAATAAATCCTCATTACAATTATTCAAACACTATTTTACAGAAATAGTGAGGACTGCTAAAACATCTTTCTAGAACCATCACTCCATACCCCGACTAGATCCTGCTATGTTCTCACCTCCTGAGAAGAAAAATAGAACAAAAAGGAAAAGGGTGAGCTCAACTAGCCCAGTAAAGAATATTATGACTAAGATAATATACAACAAATTATCGTTAGTCTTCAACAGGAAAAAATCTGATAGAATATAATCGACAACAAGTTTTAGATCAACAACTGCAGCGGAAACAGCAAACCATTAGAAGAGTCAAGTAGAGAAAGAATTCTACTATCTTCTAAGATTTAAAAGTCCATCATCAATATTTTATCCCTGTAACATCAATTAATAATCATCTTTATCCAAATATTCATCTTTGCACTACAGGCCAAAGATATTCATTTGTATCACCTGTCAGTCATGTTCATCTCAACACCTGTTCATCTTTGCACTACAGGCCAAAGATATTCATCAAGTAATCATACATCTTTGCACTACGGGCCAAAGATATTCATCAAGTAATCATACATCTTTGCACTACAGGCCAAAGATATTCAGTAATATCATCATTTAGGACTGAGGATGATGAAAAATATCTTAAAGAGAACGAATCCAGTGAGATAGAAGGACAAATATTAGGGATTCGTATAACAGTTTATCCAAGATCAATAATACTTCATAATAATCAATTGTGAAGCAGAATTCAAAAATAAAGATCAAACACGGATACAATCAAAGATAGTAACCATAATTGACATCTTGGACAAAAAGAAGAAAATTTCATTTTTCGGTGAATAGTACCGTATTCGTGAATAGTGTCGTATCCGTGAATAGTGCCGTATACGTGAATAGTAACCCCGACATACAAAGTTTCAAATTTGATAAAAATTCAGATCAATACTTCGGCATAATGATATTGAAGAAATAATATCATGTATGAAGAAAATAACATCCCTTACCTCAAAATATCAGTACTTCTGGTCGGAATACCGGTATAAGGCTGAAAGAAACTTGCTCTGATGAATAGAAACTCTCAAAGTATCTAAATACTCACAAAATACACTCAATAATCTAGAGAGAGAAAGAGAGAAAACTTGTTTCTGGTGTGATTTTTAATTCTAACTTAGCCTTCTATTTATAGGAAAATATTAGCACGCCGAAGCAGACTTAACCTGCAACCTGATGGCTTTACCTGCTACTATTCCCACCCACCACATTTGAATAAAAATCTCAGCACATTTCTTCACCAACTAAGAGTGGGGCCCACCAATTCTAGAATTTTCTATCAAAATGATAAACTCCAAAAATTCAACAATTTCTGAACCAGTCATCTCGTAAAATTCATAATAAATCATACGTTCATTTTTAACGGTTCAAAATTTGTGGACATATACTCAACTTATATATGTATAACATATCCAAAAATTACCACGATCCAACGGTCGGATTAAAAATTATAACCCCCGCAAAATATCTCAAAAATCCTAATTTTTAATACCTCCATTCCGACAAAAATACTGATAAAAACCTCAACATTAACTCCTTCATTTTTAACCACAAAAATATATCCCTCATTTATATCCACATAAAATAAATATTTCCTTATCATATGAATCAATAATTAATTATTCACAAATAATATTACAGAATCACATTTATGACAACCAGGCCGTTCCCAAGAAAGAGGGGGCTTTCCAATAAGGATTTCTCCTTACTGGCGCGCAATTAGATGACCAAACCTCTCCTTAGACAGAACTTTCTAGACATTGACAATAATGTTATCTAATAATATTATTCAAATAATATGAATTATTGATCTGATAATGGAAAATATTGTGCAGCAACAATTATTGAAACAACAATAATATAAAATATCAATACAGCAATTATTGAATCAATAAAATAAAATATTGAACAGTAACTACTGTAACAATTATTGAGTAGTGCCTTCTTACGTAAGAATCAATAATTGGTGCAATACTGTGTGCTACTGTATTTTAACCACCGGGTATTCCAACAGTATTAACGGTAACAACTACGCCGTTATTTATAAACAACTTATACTTGTCGTTTTCTTCATCCAATCGCTTTTCGTTATGTGGCCCACACAAGGCTGCGCCGTCGTATGAATATTCCCCGACAGCAAGAATATTCCACGACCAAACGAATATTCCCCGACAAAATGAATATTTTATAACCACTTGCTTATTTTGCCAAAATTTGCACATTTCACCCATAACCAAAGTATTATATCAAATTAACCCCTTATTATTCACAATAATATTTAGAGAAAATTTGATTTTATTTATTAATAAGTTGGGGTCTTACAACCTCCCCTCCTTATGAAATTTCGTCCTCGAAATTGACGTACGCACCTGATATTTCAAAAAGGTGAGGATACCTCGCTTTCATTTCTGATTCCAAATCCCAGGTCATTTCTTCAATAGTATGGTTTCTCCACAAAACCTTAACTTGTGGTATAACCTTCGTGCGTAGGACATGCTCTTTCCTATCCAAGATCTTAACAGGTACCTCCTTGTACGTTAAATCTTTTGCTATCTCGTCTGGTTCTAACGCAATAATATGATTCGGGTCTTTAACATATTTACGAAGCATAAATATGTGAAAAACATTATGAGCACGAGACATGCTTGGAGGTAATGCGAGTCTATATGCCACATTTCCTATTCGCTCAAGAATCTCAAATGGACCAACAAATCTTGGATTGAGCTTTTCTCTCTTCCCAAATTTTGTAACTCCCTTCCATGGTGCAACACGTAATAATACATGATCCCCAATATTAAATTCCACGTCCTTCCGATGAAGATCCGCATAACTCTTTTGTCGATCCTGTGCCGTTTGTATACTTTGTCGAATCGTTTGGATCTTCTCTGTAGTAATGCGTACCAACTCTGGTCCCAACAATGTTGCTTCACCCACCCCGTCCCAGCATACTGGAGAACGACATTTTCTTCCATACAACGCCTCGAATGGAGCCACACCTATGCTTGCCTGATAACTGTTGTTGTATGAGAATTCCACCAATGATAGGAACTTATCCCAACTCCCTTTGAGATCTAGGACACAGAGTCTTAATAGATCTTCAAGAATTTGAATAGTCCTCTCTGATTGTCCATCCGTTTGAGGATGGTATGCCGAACTGAATCGTAAATCTGTGCCCATAGCTTTCTGCAAGCTAACCTAAAATCGTGAAGTGAATCTTGGGTCACGATCCGAAACTATGGATACTGGCATGCCATGCAATCTCACAATCTCGTTCACGTACATACTAGCAAGACGTTCAAGGGAATAAGTCTCACGTATCGGCAAGAAATGAGCGGACTTGGTTAATCTATCAACAATAACCCAAATCGCATCTATGCCTTGAGAAACCTTGGGAAGACCCGTAACAAAATCCATAGTAATGTGTTTCCACTTCCATTTCGGAATCTCAAGTGGTTGCAATGGACCCTTTGGTACTTGATGCTCCGCTTTTACACGTTGACAAGTTAAACATCTCGAGATAAACTCCGCGATCTCTCTTTTCATATTGCTCCACCAAAATGTATGTCGAAGATCGTGATACATTTTGGTACTCCCAGGATGGATTGCAAACGGTGTGTTGTGTGCCTCCATCATTATTCTATGCTTCAAGTCAAAATCGTTAGGAACACAAAGTCTGGAGTTGACTCGAAGTATTCCTTCTTCATCGATTCTTGCTTCTGGAATAACACCTTCTTGCACTTTCTTCTTCATACGCATCAGCTCTATGTCCGTAGCTTGAGCAGCTTTAACTTTATCGATTAAAGTCGGTTCTACTCGTATATTTGATATCATCATGTGGGTACTTGGAGCCTTCATCTCTATCTCCATCCTTTGCAAGTCATACAAAATGGGCCTTTGTGTTAACAATATTGCACTCGTACCCGCATATGATCTTCTACTCAATGCGTCAGCTACTACATTTGCTTTTCCAGGATGATATTCGATGGTATGATCGTAATCTTTCAGCAGCTCGAGACAACGTCGTTGCCGCATGTTGAGTTCCTTTTTGGTGAAGAAATATTTGAGGCTTTTATGATCTGTATAGATCTCCACTTTCTCCCCATATAGGTAGTGTCTCCAGATCTTCAACGCGAAAACGACTGCTGCCAACTCCAAATCATGAGTAGGATAATTCCTCTCATATTCTTTGAGTTGTCGCGAGGCATAGGTTATGACTTTCTCATGTTGCATGAGAACACATCCTAACCCTTTGCCTGAAGCATCGCTGTAGATAACAAATCCATCCGAACCAGATGGTATTGTCAGAACAGGTGCCGAAATGAGTCTCCTCTTGAGTTCTTGGAAACTCTTCTCGCAATCCTCGCTCCAACCGAATTTTGTATCTTTACGAGTCAGCTGAGTTAACGGAGCAGCGATTCGAGAAAATCCTTCCACGAATCTCCGATAGTAACCAGCTAAGTCCAGAAAGCTACGTACTTCGGTTGCCGACTTCGGTTGCTCCTAATTGTGATTCATATCCCAATCTTGGATAGCACGTCACAATGGCACCTATTGTTTTACCACCACACAAATATAGAGTCCCCTATGGAGAGTCTGGCTTTGGTGCATTCCACAAAGGAAGTCACCAGATAGAGGCTCGGGTACCAACTTCTATAGTTGAGTTTTTAACTCCTGAAGTTCAATAGGAGCTATTCAATATGAGATTTTAGAAATGGGCTTTGTACCGGGTTCAAGGTCAATAAAGAATTCAACTTCACGTTCTGGGGGTAGACCAGGAAGTTCTTCTGGAAATACGTCAGGAAATTCACTAACAACAGAAATATCATTCAAATCTGACGTATTTTTGTTCAAGTCCATGACATGAGCTAAGAAAGCTTGACATTCGTTTTTCAATAAACGAATGGCTTTATGGCTTGGTATGACAACAATTGATTTTAGTGGTTTGGTTGCTTGAATTCGCATAACAGGTTGGTTAGGAATATGAAAACTAACAACCTTACGAAAACAATCAATTTTGGCATGATAAGTAGTTAACCAATCAATTCCTAAAATCACATCAAAAGCAAGTATCTTTAAAGAGATAAGATCAACAGGTAATGTGATGGTGCCAACTTGAATCAAGCAAGATTTATAAACAGTAGATGTAACGAAAGTTTCTCCTAACGGAGTTTCAACAGATAAGTCAAAGGTCAATTTCTCCGGAGTCAAGTTCAAACGTTGAGCACAAGCATGAGAGATAAAAGAATGGGTAGAACCGGTATCTAGTAAGGTATAAACTTCGCAAGAATTTATAATTAACTAACCCGTGATCACCTCGTTCGGGTTTCTCGCGTTTTGGCCAGTCACGACAAACGCTCTTCCAGGAACCGCTGATTTCGACTTATCCGGGACAACTTTTGGAGTCACCATCCCCGCTGAACTTGGTTTTGTTACAGAACACTCTCGAGCTATATGACTCTCCTTTCCACAGTTATAACATACCTTAGATTGTTGTGGGCAGTTTGGGCTTATATGTCCCTCTTTCCCACATTTGTAACATACGACCGGTGGTCGTTCTCCTCCCCTAGAAACAGTTGATGTTTGTGTTGACGTCTTCACATTATCATTGTTGTACCTTCTCTTCTTGAAATCTCCTCCTGACTCGCTCCTTTTATTACCACGACCACGATTACCACCAGAATGATTACCGCTTTTGTCCGAATATTTTCCTCCCTGCTAGTTTTCATTGCTTCGATGACTGCTGTCACCGATATGATCCTGGTTGTGGTCCCTCAGTTGACCGTACTCGTTATCTCGCTCTAATAATTGAGTCATGTTGACAACATCTGAATAGAGAGAAAATTTATGAGAGATAAGATATTGTCGAATCTCGGGTTTTAGACATCTCAAAAACATCCTTGTCATTCGTTCCTCATTTTCGACCAAATGAGGTGCAAACCTGGACAACTCTGCAAACTTCGCCTCGTACTGAGACACCGCCATGTTATTCTGCTCCAGTCTAATAAACTCTACCTCCTTTATATGACGAATACTTTTAGGAAAGTACTTGTCATTGAACAGTTTCTGAAATGTCTCCCAAGACATGCTGAGTGCGGCTGGATGGGTACGCTTCACAGACTCCCACCAGTAGTCTGCCTCACCGCGGAACATAAAGGTGGCGAATGGAACCTTCTGTTCTTCCGTGCATCCCAAGACATCGAATATCTTGGTAATTTGCTTGACCCACGTTTCCGCCATGATCGGATCCGGCTTTCCCTTAAATTCTGGTGGTCCCAATTCTTTGAACTGCTTAGCTGTGACAAACCGCGCGTTGTTATCATTTCCACCCGTATTCTGCACACGAGTCTCCCTCGTCTGATTTTGCATGAACTGCAAAAAGCTCCTAAACATTCTATCATTCATCGTTTGCTCGGTAACGTTGTTTACAGGAGGAATATTGCCTTCCTGTTGCACATTCCTTGGGTGGTGATCAAAGGTGTCTCCACGGTCTGATTTACTCTATTATTAACGTTCTCAGCTGCCATTCTTAAATACTGCCATAAAATAAGGGTTAATAGTCATGTCATATATTATCCCTACACTCTGACCGACCAAATAAACTTAGTCAGGTCATACTAGCGAAGGAATTCCCCGTCTCTCCCCTCCTAGTTCTTGTATCACATCTCAGCCAGGGATCATATCCCTAAGCTCTGATACCAACTGTGACGCCCCCAAAATAGGTATACAACACCCATTCTGAGTCGCTAAATACATGGTACAGAAAGCAAACTACAACATCAATAATACAATTGTCGTGCAAAATACGACAACACATACTGTGAGTTTAAATACAAATATTGTCTTCTGGATAATATCCACACTCAAATAAATCCTCATTACAATTATTCAAACACTATTTTACAGAAATAGTGAGGACTGCTAAAACATCTTTCTAGAACCATCACTCCATACCCCGACTAGATCCTGCTATGTTCTCACCTCCTAAGAAGAAAAATGGAACAAAAAGGAAAAGGGTGAGCTCAACTAGCCCAGTAAAGAATATTATGACTAAGATAATATACAACAAATTATCGTTAGTCTTCAACAGGGAAAAATCTGATAAAATATAATCGACAACAAGTTTTAGATCAACAACTGCAGCGGAAACAGCAAACCATTAGAAAAGTCAAGTAGAGAAAGAATTCTACTATCTTCTAAGATTTAAAAGTCCATCATCAATATTTTATCCCTATAACATCAATTAATAATCATCTTTATCCAAATATTCATCTTTGCACTACAGGCCAACGATATTCATTTGTATCACCTGTCAGTCATGTTCATCTCAACACCTGTTCATCTTTGCACTACAGGCCAAAGATATTCATCAAGTAATCATACATCTTTGCACTACAGGCCAAAGATATTCATCAAGTAATCATACATCTTTGCACTACAGGCCAAAGATATTCAGTAATATCATCATTTAGGACTGAGGATGATGAAAAATATCTTAAAGAGAACGAATCCAGTGAGACAGAAGGACAAATATTATGGATTCATATAACAGTTTATCCAAGATCAATAATACTTCATAATAATCAATTGTGAAGCAGAATTCAAAAATAAAGATCAAAACACGGATACAATCAAAGATAGTAACCATAATTGACATCTTGGACAAAAAGAAGAAAATTTCATTTTTCGGTGAATAGTGCCGTATTCGTGAATAGTGTCGTATCAGTGAATAGTGCCGTATACGTGAATAGTAACTCCGACATAAAAAGTTCCAAATTTGATAAAAATTCAGATCAATACTTTGGCATAATGATATTGAAGAAATAATATCATGTATGAAGAAAATAACATCCCTTACCTCAAAATATCAGTACTTCTGGTCGGAATACCGGTATAAGACTGAAAGAAACTTGCTCTGATGAATAGAAACTCTCAAAGTATCTAAATACTCACAAAATACACTCAATAACCTAGAGAGAGAAAGAGAGAAAACTTGTTTCTGGTGTGATTTTCAATTCTAACTTAGCCTTCTATTTATAGAAAAATATTAGCACGCCGAAGCAGACTTAACCTGCAACCTGATGGCTTTACCTGCTACTATTCCCACCCACCACATTTGAATAAAAATCTCAGCACATTTCTTCACCAACCAAGAGTGGGGGCCACCAATTCTAGAATTTTCCATCAAAATGATAAACTCCGAAAATTCAACAATTTCTGAACCACTCATCTCGTAAAATTCATAATAAATTATACGTTCATTTTTAACGGTTCAAAATTTATGGACATATACTCAACTTATATATGTATAACATATCCAAAAATTACCACGATCCAACGGTCGGATTAAAAATTATAACCCCCGCAAAATATCTCAAAAATCCTAATTTTTAATACCTCAATTCCGACAAAAATACTGATAAAAACCTCAACATTAACTCCTTTATTTTTAACCACAAAAATATATCCCTCATTTATATCCACATAAAATAAATATTTCCTTATCATATGAATCAATAATTAATTATTCACAAATAATATTACAGAATCACATTTATGACAACCAGGCCGTTCCCAGGAAAGAGGGGGCTTCCAATAAGGATTTCTCCTTACTGGCGCGCAATTAGATGACCAAACCTCTCCTTAGACAGAACTTTCTAGACATTGACAATAATGTTATCTAATAATATTATTCAAATAATATGAATTGTTGATCTGATAATAGAAAATACTGTGTAGCAACAATTATTGAAACAACAATAATATAAAATATCAACGCAGCAATTATTGAATCAATAAAATAAAATATTGAACAGTAACTACTGTAACAATTATTGAGTTGTGCCTTCTTACGTAAGAATCAATAATTGGTGCAATACTGTGTGCTACTGTATTTTAACCACCGGGTATTTCAACAGTATTAACGGTAACAACTACGCCGTTATTTATAAATAACTTATATTTGTCGTTTTCTTCATCCAATCGCTTTCCGTTATGGGGCCCACACAAGACTGCGCCGTCGTACGAATATTTCCCGACAGCAAGAATATTCCACGACCAAACGAATATTCCCCGACAAAATGAATATTTTATAACCACTTGCTTATTTTGCCAAAATTTGCACATTTCACCCATAACCAAAGTATTATATCAAATTAACCTCTTATTATTCACAATAATATTTAGAGAAAATTTGATTTTATTCATTAATAAGTTGGGGTCTTACATTATTCATAAACAAGAAATAAACTAAAAATATTATACCTCCTAGTAGTGTATAGGCTGGTATCCTTGGTAACCCCAGCACTCGATACCGGCCGGTAGTACTAGTGGGAGTATCCTGAGATGCGACCCAAAGAGCAGTGTCCTCGTCCTGAGATAAACTAATCTCGGGCGGAGGGACGGTGGAATCTAACGTCTCAGCATCGCCCCTAGCAGCCTGCAACTCTGCTGTACGCTGGTTGCGGAGCTTCTCAAACCGCTCCTGTAATTTGATATACAAGTGAGTTATCTTGGTATCATCATATAAATTACGTAATATTTATTATAGTAAATGTATTACCGCTAGTGCTACTGGAGATATCGTCGACCCCGATGTAGAGCCCTTCGGCGTATAGACTCTATCCCAGAACTCGATCATAATAGGAGGTTGGCTTAAGCTACTCCGCATGGCCTAAATCATATACATTAAATAATATCACCTTAATTTATTATAATTACAGTTTAATATTAAACTAAACTAAAGGAAAATACATACCGACTTTACCTCCTGAAATGACTGCGAGCCAGATGTATGTATAACTCGCAGCTTGCCACGATTCTTCTTCATCTGCTCCGACTTGGTCTTGAATGCGGCATCATCCCAATAAGCACACATCGCAGCCCATGCTGCATCTGATACTGCCGGCGGCTGATGCTCTCGCAAAGTAGTCCTGGGCGATTCTTCTACAGCCCGGACTGCCCTCTGTCGCATCTCGTACAGCCAACCTGTAACACCCCCTTTTCGAAATAGAAAGAGAGGTTACTCAAAACACAACAGAACTAAGGAATATCACAAGGCTCTAAACCACAAAATAATAATCTCATAATAATTAAATGTCATAAGACAAACCATAATAAATTCCACACTGGCTCAAACTACAATCTAAAATAATTATTACAATTCCAAATAAACTGAAATATCAAGCCTAAACAGAATATCTCTAAACCATTGGAATGAAGGGAGCTCTCATCACACTTGACCTTGATCCCCCTGATTACCTGTCGAAAGAAAAACACAGCATGAGCCAAATGCCCAGTACGGATATAGAATACAAATAATGAACCGAAATAACTAACTCAATTTAATGAACTGAACTGAAACGAACAAAACTAACACAACGAAATAATAGGTTGAATCAAATGGCTAGGTGTTATTTTATACTGAGCTCAAAATAAATAGTAATATACCTTGCCACACAGGAAAGTCAAATAATGCCACACAGGCAATCACACATCGGACTGCGCAATCCAGATGCATACAAAATCGGAAGGCGTGTTTGGCACAAACATCACCACTCCACAGAACAGACCAAAATAGAAAACTAGGGTCAGCCCATACGCCTCCCACAACAAAATACCAAATGGTCAACTTCCACCGGAGCACAAAACGGAGACGCTGTGGACTGATCACACCACCACGGAAGGTGTCATGCCTCGGTGCCAAGAGGACATGCCTGTGGTACCCCCACAGGTGCTTATAGCTCAAGTATACCCTACGGTATTCTAACAAAATATAATTTAACAGCACATGCGACAAAATATCAACATAAAGGGGTTCTAAAATGTACATGTTAAATTGAAATAAATCATCAACACAAATCGCCGAAAATATACTAACATGTACATTACTACTATATCAAAATAAATTTATAGACATGATACACTAGTCTAAAGGGTACAAATAGGAGTTCTAATATAAACGACAAAATAAACTATCATAATAAATTGACAAGAAATAATCATGAGAGGCAATACTAAATTTCGAAACGAATAACGAAACGAACAAATTAAAAACAAAAGAGTCTCGCTGAAAGAGTATGGAATTCGTACCTGGATTAAGTAACTTAATACCCGAAATTATATTCCAAAAACTCGTTTAGACTCTCTCCGATCAATCTAAATAATTTAATAAGATTTTATTACAATTCAATCATTAATAACATAATACTATTAAATTTATTATTAAGAACTTTTATAACTATGCCAGTAAAATTAATTAATTCAAATTAATAAATATAACTTCAATTGATTTACTAATTTCGTATACAATATTTCATAGCCAAATGATTATTAACACATAATATACGAAATCAATTAATTTACGAAATTAATGCTTGCAAGTGCTGCAGGCTTGTAATCAATATATCTTGTTGGTGTTTATATTCTATATAAACATAATATATATATACACACCTGCAATCCTTCATAACTTAGTAAGTGTACTGAGCATCTATGAAATAAAACTATTATACAAATACTGTAATCAAAGGACACTTGCCTGATAAAGATTAAAGTTGATTCTTCTCTCTTTTTCTTGCGTCGCTTCACGAGTCATGCCCAATTCCTTTCTCACGTTCGTACGAGATGTAATGAAGTGTAATTAGGTTTTATTTCGTATCTTATTATTTCTCCTAATGATAATAAAGTTAATATTTTCGACATTTAATTAACTTAAACCCAATAAATTTTAAGGCCCAAATTGTACTAAATTAATTTACCCATATCTTATTAATATTTATTAGCTCACACAAATTAAATAACTAATTTGACCTAAATAAATGACAAAGTCCAATTAAAATATTTTAAAATAAAATAATATTAATTATTCAATATTTATTTATTTATTTTCCGGGTATTACATCACCTACCGCTTAAAAGGATTTCGTCCCCGGAATCAAAAGAATGGAACGCACCTAATTTTCAAAGAGATGCGGATACTCCGCTCGAATAGACTCCTCCATCTCCCAAGTAGCCTCCCTCTCCGAATGATTCCTCCACAAAATCTTAACAAACGGAATAGTCTTCCTCCTCATAATCCTTTCTTGACGATCCAAAATCGCCTCGGCTTGTTCCTCACAAGTAAGATCCTCCCGAATCTTATCCAACGGATATTGCACCACATGCAATGGATGATATTGGTAACTCCTTAACACCGACACATGGAACACATTATGCACATGAGCTAACTATGGAGGCAAAGCTAACTGATATGCAACCTCACCAACCCTCTCCAGAATCTCAAATGGGCCAATATAACGCGAACTAAGCTTCCCTTTCAACCCAAATCGCCGAATACCCTTCCAAGGAGAAACTTTTAGAAACAAATGCTCACCGGGTTCAAACTCTAAAGTCCTCCTATGCTTATCAGTATAACACTTTTGCCGTGATCGAGCCGACTTCAATTTCTCCTTAGCCACCGCTACTTTCTCCGTAGTGATTTGGACTAACTCAGGCCCTTCTATGGCCCTTTTGCCAACCTCATCCCAACAAGTTGGTGCCCGAAATTTCTTACCATACAATGCCTCAAAAGGAGCCATTCCAATACTTGCATGCCAGCTGTTGTTATAAGCAAACTCAACTAGGCTTAAGTAATCATCCCAATTACCCGACCACTCAAGTGCACAAGACCTCAACATGTCCTCCAACATCTGAATAGTCCGTTCGGATTGCCCATCAGTTTGCAGATGAAAAGAAGTACTAAAGTTGAGCCGAGTATCCCAAGCTCGTTGAAACCCTTTCCAAAACCGTGAAGTGAACCACGGATCCCGATCTGAAATAATAGACACCGGAGTACCATGAAGTCTAACAATCTCCTGCTGAAAGATATGTGCCAACCTATCCACCGAGTAACCCTCATGGATTGCCAAAAAGTGTGTCGATTTGGTCAATCGGTCCACCACTACCCAAATGGCATCATTCTTCTTAAAAGTCTTTGGCAAACCAATAACAAAATTCATCGTGATATCCTCCCACTTCCACACTGGAATGTTTAACTGTTGTAGCAAACCACTAGCTCGTTGATGTTCTATCTTCACTTGTTGACAAGTGAGGCATTTTCCAACATATTCAGCCACGTCTCATTTCATCCCATTCCACCAAAAAAATTTCTTCAAATTCCTATACATCTTCATAGAACCTGGATGAATAGAAAATGGCGAACTATGAGCCTCAGCCAACACCGCCTCCCAAATGATTGGATCGGACGGTACACACAACCGCTCACCCAACCAAATCACACAGTGGTCATCAATACGAAATTCAGGCTGCTTGCCCTCCTCTAGATTCTGTGTCATACCCCACAATTCCCCATCTTCCTTTTGAGCTTCTTTGACCCGCAAGATAAGAGAGGGCTACACTCTCATACTCGCCAAATGCCCATCTGAACCTTACACATACAACTCCAACTCTAACCGCTCCATATCCGAAATAAGCTGAGGTTGTGTAATAAGGGCTGCTACACTCCAAGAACTCTTTCGGCTAAGAGCATCTGCAACCACATTTGACTTTCACGGGTGATATTGAATTCTAGTATCATAATCCTTTAGAAGCTCCAACCAATGCCTCTGCCTCATATTAAGCTCCTTCTGAGTGAAAATTGTAAGACCCCGAATTTTATGAAATAAAAGTATTTAATAATTACAATTCAGTAAATGGTTAAATTGATAAAAGTTTAAAGTTATGGGTGAAATATGAAATTTTTTCAAAATAAGCAAGTGGTTATAAAATAATCATTGTTGTCGGGGAATATTCGTTTGGTCGTGAAATATTCTTTCTGTCGGGGAATATTCGTACGACGGCGCAGCTATTTGTGGGCCCCATAACAGAATAACTGTCGGGTGAAGAAAACGACAAATTTAAGTTTTTACAAATAACGGCGTAGTTGTTACCGTTAACACTGTTGGAATACCCGGTGATTAAAATACAGTAATACGCGTTATTGCACAGTAGCACACGGTATTGCACAGTATTTTTGAAATTATTGATTCTTACGTAAGAAGGCACTACTCAATAATTGTTACAGTAATTACTGTTCAATATTTTATTTTATTGATTCAATAATTGCTACGTTGAAATTTTGTATTATTGTTGTTTAATAATTGTTGCTGCACAGTATTTCTCATTATCAGATCAATAATTCATATTATTTGAATAGTATTATTAGATAGCATTATTGGCAATGTCTAGAAAGTTCTGTCTAAGGAGAGGTTTGGTCATCTAATTGCGCGTCAGTAAGGAAAAATCCTTATTGGAAAGCCCCCTCTTTCCTGGGAACGGCCTGGTTGTCATAAATGTGATTCTGTAATATTATTTGTGAATAATTAATTATTGATTCATATGATAAAGAAATATTTATTTTATGTGGATATAAATGAGGGATATATTTTTGTGCTTAAAAATGAAGGAGTTAATGTTGAGATTTTTATCCGTATTTTTGTCGGAATGGAGGTATTAAAAATCAGGGTTTTTGAGATATTTTGCGGGGGTTATAATTTTTAATCCGACCGTTGGATCGTGGTAATTTTTGGATATGTTATACATATATAAGTTGAGTATATGTCCACAAATTTTGAACCGTTAAAAATGAACGTATGATTTATTATGAATTTTACGAGATGACTGGTTCAGAAATTGTTGAATTTTCGGAGTTTATCATTTTGGTAGAAAATTCTAGAATTGGTGGGCCCCACTTGTGGTTGGTGAAGAAATGTGCTGAATTATATTTCAAATGTGGTGGGTGGGAATAGTAGCAGGTAAAGCCATCAGGTTGCAGGTCAAACCTACCAAAATTTTCCTATAAATAGAGGGCTAAGTTAGAATTGAAAATCACACCAAAAACATAAGCTTTCTCTCTTTCTCTCTCTATATTATGAAGCATATTTTGTGAGTTTTTAGATACTTGGTGAGTTGCTATTCATCAGTGCAAGTTTCCTTCAGCATCATATCCGATATCCAGCCAGAAGTACTGCTCTTTTGAGGTAAGGGATTGTAAGGGATATTAAGGGATTTTAAGGGTTGTTATGATTTTCAGTTTCGTAATTTTTCTGAACTTCAAAAATTCTGGAAAAATTTGAAATGATATTTTGATGAGTTTTATTGATTGTGTCCAAAAATGGTGATTTTTGGATGTATAGATTGAGAGTTATGAATTTTATGAGAAAAGACTATTTTAAAAGTAACAGCTTATAATTCCTTGTGGTTAACTCCAAAATTGATGAAATTTTTATTGGGAGTACATGTATATGATAGAAGTATACTCTGTAAATTTCAGAATTTTTAGACAAAAGTACAATGTTTGATAAATGTCTAAATATTCGGCTATTTTGGCCATATGAAAAATAGTAAATGACTTTTAAAAATTCTGAGAAAAATATATGTTCACTATGGGACTATATTATGCTAAATTCCAGAAAAGAAATATTTTTGGAACGATTTGGTATTTTTCATGAAAATAGTCTAGTTATGAGAAAATGAATTAAATATGTTATGTGAAGTAAGAAAATTGGAAAATAGGATTTTATGGCTTGAGAATCCTATATGAGATATATGCAGATTTTTGATGAGGGTTTTGGCTATTGGTGATAAAATCTTATGAGTTTGGTATTTTTGATGATTAAATGCATTATTTAGTAAAGTGTAAACAATTTAAATAAATTGTTTATAAGCTTAAGAAATGTTATTCTTTCAATATCATTATACCGAAATATTGGTATAGATTTTATTGTGGAATTTCTACCTTTTGTGTCGGGGTTACTATTCATGAGTTACTATTCACGATTTACTATTCATGAGTTACGAATATTACTCTTGAGATTAAAACTATATGTTGATCATATTATTTTTATCATCATATATAACATTTTTATAACCCTGATGTTGAAATTCTCTTTCACTGGAGTGTAAAGATGGGTAGATTATTGGTATGATCATGACTAGGGTTCTCTTTGGCCTGTAGTGCAAAGTTGAATTGTGACTGGTATGATCATGACCATTGAATTTATAAGTGAATATCTTTAGCTTAAGTGCAAAGGTGAATTGATCAACATGGTTATAATTATTGTTTATATAAATTCTGAAATGATTATATATTTCTTTGAGATATTAATATCTTTGGCCTGTAGTGCAAAGATGAAATATTGATGAATATCTTTGGCCTGTAGTGCAAAGATGAATTGTTGATGAATATCTTTGGCCCGTAGTGCAAAGATGACATGTTGTTGAATATCTTTGGCCAGTAGTGCAAAGATGAACAGATGTTGAGATAAACATGACCAACAGATGATACAAATGAATATCTTTGGACGTAGTGCAAAGATGAAGTTATTAGTATGATTATGAACAGGAAATGTGATTTGGTGTAACCATGATCTTTGATGTTTCAGGTAAAGATAGGTGATGAAAATTATCATCGTCCTGGATGAGAAGAGGAATTTAGAACTAATTATGATTATGAGTTATTCATATGATTGTGGACCAGAATTGTTGATTGATGTTACAGGGATAAAACATTGTTGGTGGATTTTTAACATGGAGAAGATAATAGACTTTATAGTCTATTTGACTCTTCTAATGGATTGCTCGTTCCGCTGCAACTATGGTTGAAATTTTATCATTTACCATATGTTCTAAATCTCTGATTTATTGTTGATGAAGGCTATTGATAATTGAATTATCTTTAGTCATGATATTCTTTACTGAGCTAGTTGTGCTCACCCTTTTGCTTCACAATTCCTTTCAGGTAATAAGAGTGTAGCTGGGTCGAGCGGGGGTAACAAGGGAATAGAACGGTGGTCATCATTTAGTAGTTATATTTGGTGAAGAAAATAGGGTGAGGCGAACCCAACGTTGGAAGGGTGTTTTGTTACTATCATACAAGATGTCTAATGACATACAACCTCGTGTCATCATAAGACAGGGTTGTGCTCATCCACTTGCTGAGTATATCTATGGGCACTACCTATATAATCTTGGTGTTTGTTTGAAGTATAATTCTCAATTAGAGACAGTGGAGATAATGATAAGTCAAGAGAAGACTCACCATTGGGAAGAATATGATAGTAATCTTCTCATTTTTCTTTGGGGTCTATTGGGTCAACCAAGGATAATTCTGTGGCCATATGATATCTATCATAACCTAGATGCGTGGCCTCCCATGTACGAAGGTTTCCTTGAGCACTTCCCAAAGATTCTAATTTCTAAAATAGTTTTTGACTGTACCTTTATGTAAGGTACCTTTGTGAGGTGCTGATACATGATGGTGTCCAATGTCACATTTGGTATATATTTGTATCCAAACTCACAGCATATGTGTTGTTGTATTTTGCACGACAATTGTTGTAATAAAGTTGTAGTTGTTTTCTGTACCATGTATTTGACGACTCAGAATGGATTGGATGGAATGGACCTATTTTGGGGTTGTCACAGGTGGTATCAGAGCCATAAGTAAAGAGCCCCGAGCCTCTCGCTGGTGACTTCCTGTTGATGGGGGATGCACCGAAGCCAGACTCTCCGTAGGGGACGCCGTTCTGCGGTGGCAAACTGATAGGTACCATTGTGAGGTGCTGTGGTTGAAGCACCACGAGAGTCACAGGTGGTATCAGAGCTTAGGAATATGATCTCTGGTGGAGATCGAGAAATATAACTAGGAGGGGAGAGATGAGTAAATCCTTCGCTAGTGTGTCCTACCTAAGCTTATTTGTTGGTCAGTCATAATATTGGGATATTATGTGATATGTTAATTTGTTCAATTAACCCTTATTTTGAAGCTGTATTCTAGAATGATATCTGAAATACAGGAGATGAGCAATGGAGAAATCATGATGATAGGGAAGATGGAATCTGAAATGAAAGCAAGGTATTCTCAACTCTTTGAAATACCAGGTACGTAAATTTCGAGGACGAAATTTCATAAGGAGGGGAGATTGTAAGACCCCGAATTTTATGAAATAAAAGTATTTAATAATTACAATTCAGTAAATGGTTAAATTGATAAAAGTTTAAAGTTATGGGTGAAATATGAAATTTTTTCAAAATAAGCAAGTGGTTATAAAATAATCATTGTTGTCGGGGAATATTCGTTTGGTCGTGAAATATTCTTTCTGTCGGGGAATATTCGTACGACGGCGCAGCTATTTGTGGGCCCCATAACAGAATAACTGTCGGGTGAAGAAAACGACAAATTTGAGTTTTTACAAATAACGGCGTAGTTGTTACCGTTAACACTGTTGGAATACCCGGTGGTTAAAATACAGTAATACGCGTTATTGCACAGTAGCACACGGTATTGCACAGTATTTTTGAAATTATTGATTCTTACGTAAGAAGGCACTACTCAATAATTGTTACAGTAATTACTGTTCAATATTTTATTTTATTGATTCAATAATTGCTACGTTGAAATTTTATATTATTGTTGTTTAATAATTGTTGCTGCACAGTATTTCTCATTATCAGATCAATAATTCATATTATTTGAATAGTATTATTAGATAGCATTATTGGCAATGTCTAGAAAGTTCTGTCTAAAGAGAGGTTTGGTCATCTAATTGCGCGTCAGTAAGGAAAAATCCTTATTGGAAAGCCCCCTCTTTCCTGGGAACGACCTAGTTGTCATAAATGTGATTCTGTAATATTATTTGTGAATAATTAATTATTGATTCATATGATAAAGAAATATTTATTTTATGTGGATATAAATGAGGGATATATTTTTGTGGTTAAAAATGAAGGAGTTAATGTTGAGATTTTTATCCGTATTTTTGTCGGAATGGAGGTATTAAAAATCAGGGTTTTTGAGATATTTTGCGGGGGTTATAATTTTTAATCCGACCGTTGGATCGTGGTAATTTTTGGATATGTTATACATATATAAGTTGAGTATATGTCCACAAATTTTGAACCGTTAAAAATGAACGTATGATTTATTATGAATTTTACGAGATGACTGGTTCAGAAATTGTTGAATTTTCGGAGTTTATCATTTTGGTGGAAAATTCTAGAATTGGTGGGCCCCACTTGTGGTTGGTGAAGAAATGTGCTGAATTATATTTCAAATGTGGTGGGTGGGAATAGTAGCAGGTAAAGCCATCAGGTTGCAGGTCAAACCTACCAAAATTTTCCTATAAATAGAGGGCTAAGTTAGAATTGAAAATCACACAAAAACATAAGCTTTCTCTCTTTCTCTCTCTATATTATGAAGCATATTTTGTGAGTTTTTAGATACTTGGTGAGTTGCTATTCATCAGTGCAAGTTTCCTTCAGCATCATATCCGATATCCAGCCAGAAGTACTGCTCTTTTGAGGTAAGGGATTGTAAGGGATATTAAGGGATTTTAAGGGTTGTTATGATTTTCAGTTTCGTAATTTTTCTGAACTTCAAAAATTCTGGAAAAATTTGAAATGATATTTTGATGAGTTTTATTGATTGTGTCCAAAAATGGTGATTTTTGGATGTATAGATTGAGAGTTATGAATTTTATGAGAAAAGACTATTTTAAAAGTAACAGCTTATAATTCCTTGTGGTTAACTCCAAAATTGATGAAATTTTTATTGGGAGTACATGTATATGATAGAAGTATACTCTGTAAATTTCAGAATTTTTAGACAAAAGTACAATTTTTGATAAATGTCTAAATATTCGGCTATTTTGGCCATATGAAAAATAGTAAATGACTTTTAAAAATTCTGAGAAAAATATATGTTCACTATGGGACTATATTATGCTAAATTCCAGAAAAGAAATATTTTTGGAACTGATTTGGTATTTTTCATGAAAATAGTCTAGTTATGAGAAAATGAATTAAATATGTTATGTGAAGTAAGAAAATTGGAAAATAGGATTTTATGGCTTGAGAATCCTATATGAGGTATATGCAGATTTTTGATGAGGGTTTTGGTTATTGGTAATAAAATCTTATGAGTTTGGTATTTTTGAATGATTAAATGCATTATTTAGTAAGTGTAAACAATTTAAATAAATTGTTTATAAGCTTAAGAAATGTTATTCTTTCAATATCATTATACCGAAATATTGGTATAGATTTTATTGTGGAATTTCTACCTTTTGTGTCGGGGTTACTATTCATGAGTTACTATTCACGATTTACTATTCATGAGTTACGAATATTACTCTTGAGATTAAAACTATATGTTGATCATATTATTTTTATCATCATATATAACATTTTTATAACCCTGATGTTGAAATTCTCTTTCACTGGAGTGTAAAGATGGGTAGATTATTGGTATGATCATGACTAGGGTTCTCTTTGGCCTGTAGTGCAAAGTTGAATTGTGACTGGTATGATCATGACCATTGAATTTATAAGTGAATATCTTTAGCTTAAGTGCAAAGGTGAATTGATCAACATGGTTATAATTATTGTTTATATAAATTCTGAAATGATTATATATTTCTTTGAGATATTAATATCTTTGGCCTGTAGTGCAAAGATGAAATATTGATGAATATCTTTGGCCTGTAGTGCAAAGATGAATTGTTGATGAATATCTTTGGCCCGTAGTGCAAAGATGACATGTTGTTGAATATCTTTGGCCAGTAGTGCAAAGATGAACAGATGTTGAGATAAACATGACCAACAGATGATACAAATGAATATCTTTGGACGTAGTGCAAAGATGAAGTTATTAGTATGATTATGAACAGGAAATGTGATTTGGTGTAACCATGATCTTTGATGTTTCAGGTAAAGATAGGTGATGAAAATTATCATCGTCCTGGATGAGAAGAGGAATTTAGAACTACAGTTATGATTATGAGTTATTCATATGATTGTGGACCAGAATTGTTGATTGATGTTACAGGGATAAAACATTGTTGGTGGATTTTTAACATGGAGAAGATAATAGACTTTATAGTCTATTTGACTCTTCTAATGGATTGCTCGTTCCGCTGCAACTATGGTTGAAATTTTATCATTTACCATATGTTCTAAATCTCTGATTTATTGTTGATGAAGGCTATTGATAATTGAATTATCTTTAGTCATGATATTCTTTACTGAGCTAGTTGTGCTCACCCTTTTGCTTCACAATTCCTTTCAGGTAATAAGAGTGTAGCTGGGTCGAGCGGGGGTAACAAGGGAATAGAACGGTGGTCATCATTTAGTAGTTATATTTGGTGAAGAAAATAGGGTGAGGCGAACCCAACGTTAGAAGGGTGTTTTGTTACTATCATACAAGATGTCTAATGACATACAACCTCGTGTCATCATAAGACAGGGTTGTGCTCATCCACTTGCTGAGTATATCTATGGGCACTACCTATATAATCTTGGTGTTTGTTTGAAGTATAATTCTCAATTAGAGACAGTGGAGATAATGATAAGTCAAGAGAAGACTCACCATTGGGAAGAATATGATAGTAATCTTCTCATTTTTCTTTGGGGTCTATTGGGTCAAGCAAGGATAATTCTGTGGCCATATGATATCTATCATAATCTAGATGCGTGGCCTCCCATGTACGAAGGTTTCCTTGAGCACTTCCCAAAGATTCTAGTTTCTAAAATAGTTTTTGACTGTACCTTTATGTAAGGTACCTTTGTGAGGTGCTGATACATGATGGTGTCCAATGTCACATTTGGTATATATTTGTATCCAAACTCACAGCATATGTGTTGTTGTATTTTGCACGACAATTGTTGTAATAAAGTTGTAGTTGTTTTCTGTACCATGTATTTGACGACTCAGAATGGATTGGATGGAATGGACCTATTTTGGGGTTGTCACAAAAATGTACTTAAGACTTTTATGATCGGTGAAGATATCTCAAGTCTCTCCATACAAATAGTGCCTCCAAATCTTTAAGGCAAAGATCACCGCTGCCAACTCCAAATCATGTGTGGGATAATTCACCTCGTAAGGTTTAATCTGCCTAGAAGCATAAGCAATCACCTTACCGTGTTGCATTAAAACACACCCCAAGCCCTTCTTAGAAGCATCACTATAAATTTGGTAACCTCCAGTCCCCGACAATAATGCAAGTATAGGAGCTGTCACAAGTCGTTTATTCAACTCCTCAAAACTTTTCTCGCTCTCCTCATTGCACACAAACTTTGTGCCCTTTCTCATCAACTGGGTCAATGGTAAGGCAAGCAAAGAAAACCCTTCCACAAACCGCCTATAATACCCTGCCAAACCCAAAAAACTCCTAATCTCCATCACTGTAGTAGGTCTTGGCCATTTAGTGATAGCCTCAACCTTCGCAAGATCCACCTTAATGCCTTCAGCAGAAACAAGATGTCCCAAAAATGAGACCTGTTCCAACCAAAACTCGCATTTAGAGAATTTAGCATACAGTTTCTCTTTTTGCAAAATCCCCAACACTGTGCGAAGATGTTCCTCATGCTCTTCCTTACACTTGGAGTAAACCAAAATGTCATCAATAAAGAAAATAACAAATTGGTTCAAGTACTCCCTGAACACCCGATTCATTAAGTCCATAAACACCGCCGGAGCGTTAGTCAACCCGAATGGCATCACTAGAAACTCGTAATGCCTATATCGAGTACGAAAAGTTGTCTTAGGGATATCCTCATCCCTCACCCTCAACTGATGATAGCCCGACCTCAAATCTATCTTTGAAAAATACTTTGCCCCCTGAAGTTGGTCAAATAAGTCATCAATCCTCAGTAATGGATACCGATTTCTGATGGTAATATTGTTCAACTCCCTATAGTCTATACACAGCCTCATAGACCCATCCTTCTTCTTTACAAACAGGACCGGAGCACCCCACGGCGAAACACTCGGCCGAATCACACCACGATCTAACAGCTCCTGCAACTGTTCCTTTAACTCTTGTAACTCTAATGGTGCCAGTCAATACGGCGCCTTAGAGATAGGCTCCGCACCAAGAACAAGCTCAATAGAAAACTCTACTTCCCACTGTGGTGGCAACCCTGACAACTCCTCAGGAAACACATCGGGAAAGTCACGAACAATTAGAACATCTTCAATACGAGACTCACCCTTAGAGGTATCTTTCACAAACGCCAAATACCCCTCATAACCCTTTGCCACCAAATTTTCAGCCTTCAAAGTTAAAATCAACTTCACCACTCTACTCGGCTGCGAGCCCTGAAAAACGAATTCTGGAGACTTCACATCTCCAAATATAACTTTCTTCGCCTGACAATCGATAGTGGCCTGGTGCTTATCCAACCAGTCCATCCCAAGAATGACATCAAAATCGTGCATACACATCGGAAGAAGAGTAGCCCTACGAATCTTATCCCCAAAACTGATCGCACACCCTCGATACAAATCAAAAATAACAACAGAAGTCCCCATCGGGGTAGCGATAGACATAATAGAATCTAATAACTGAGATGGCACACCCAGGTGCCGAATAAAAGACTGAGCAACAACGGAATGAGTAGAACCCGTATCAAATAAAATAGACGCTTCACGATTGCCAACTAAAAGAGTGCCAGAAACAGTACCTGGTGCACCTGCCGCCTGGTTATATGTCAAGGCAAACACTCTACTACCCTGACGCTGACCTCTATTGCCACCATTATCACCACCTCCACCATTACCACGTGGACCGGTAAAATCCCTAGCAATATGACCCATCTGTCCACATAAGAAGCATACACCTGTGAGTCTGTGGCACTGTCTCCCCAGATGATTAGCCCCACAAGTAGCATAAGGAGCTATCGGAATGAGATTTGGGTTACCCCCACCAGCTGGTCCCAGTTAACGACCTTGATTCTGCCCCTGCTGACGATTCTGACCATTCCAAGGTAGCTACTGCTGATGATTCTGCCCTTGCTGAGGCATCTGCTGATAACCCCTATTTTAATTCTGGCCACGCCACTGCCCCTGTTGGCCACCACGATTCTTGTTCCATTGACCACCTTGATTCTTCCCATGTTGACCCGAAGTTTGACCCTGCTGCTCATCTCTGTCCCTCTTTCGACTCCCTTCCGATTTAGAAGACCGAAAGTCCTGTCTCTCCATCTCAATATTCTTGGCAGCATTGGCCACTGCTGACACATCTGCAAACTTGGTGTTAATGAGATGCTGCCGATACCTGTAATGGATCCTCCACTTGAATTTCTCTGCATGTTCTGCTGCGGTCCCTACTGAGGTTCCCGCAAATCCTGCCAACCTGGTGAACCTCGTCATAAAATTCGTGATGGAATCATCATCTTTTTGTCGGATGGACAAATATTCTCTAGCATAGGCCTCTTTATCAACAGCTGGAAAGTACTGCTGATAAAAGACCTCACAAAACTCTGCCCAGCTAAGTGCCTCGGCATAACCATCATCTTTTATCACTTTTGTCGCTTTCCACCACCTCTGTGCATCCCCTTCCAGCTTGTAAGCAGCAAGTAACACTTTCTGATTATACGAACACCCCAATACATCAAAAATCTTCTCTAAATGGGTAATCCAATTCTCTGCATCAATTGGAGTTGGAGCTGAACTAAATGACTGTGGTTTCTGCTTCTGAAACCTTTCCAACCATGCATACATTGCAGCCCCCTGCTGATCATGACCATCTACATTCCCTTCCTCTTCGTTTGCTTATGGACCATTATTTCCCGGGTTCTTCTACTCAGGAATTTCTGGTGGTGGCTGCTGCATTGCCTGTACAACCTGTGCCACCAACTGAGGTAAAGCCTGATTTACCGCCTGATTCACCAAGGTAGCCAATTGAGCATTAACCTGATCATTAGGTTGCTCATTGGGCTGACCACCACCTCTTCCCTTATTGTTACCTCTCCTCGCAGCAACTCTAGCGGATCTATGAGCCATCTAAGAAAGAGATCACAAATATAAACAAAGCAGATTAGAGATAAATTCAAATATAGCAAATATGATAGCTGAATAGAAAATCAAAGAGAACAAAAACCTAACCCAGAAGTCTACCCATAACTTACAGGTCAAACCTAAATAGGTTTTCTACAAGAAAGAACCTAAGCTCTGATACCAACTCTGTAACACCCCCTTTCCGAAATAGAAAAAGAGGTTACTCAAAAAACAATAGAACTAAGGAATATCACAAGGCTCTAAACCACAAAATAATAATCTCATAATAATTAAATGTCATAAGACAAACCATAATAAATTCCACACTGGCTCAAACCACAATCTAAAATAATTATTACAATTCCAAATAAACTGAAATATCAAGCCTAAATAGAATATCTCTAAACCATTGGAATGAAGGGAGCTCTCATCACACTTGACCTTGATCCCCCTAATTACCTGCAGGAAGAAAAATACAGCATGAGCAAAATGCCCAGTACGGATATAAAATACAAATAATGAACCGAAATAACTAACTTAATTTAATGAACTGAACTGAAACGAACAAAACTAACACAACGAAATAATAGGCTAAATTAAATGGCTAGGTGTTATTTCATACTGAGCTCAAAATAAATAGTAATATACCTTGCCACACAGGTAAGTCAAATAATGCCACATAGGCAATCACACATCGGACTGCGCAATCCAGATGCATGCAAAATCAGAAGGCGTGTTTGGCACAAACATCACCACTCCGCAGAACAGAACAGAATAGAAAACTAGGGTCGACCCATACGCCTCCCACAACAAAACACCAAATGGCCAACTCCCACCGGAGCATAAAATGGAGACGTCGTGGACTGATCACACCGTCACGGAAGGTGTTATGCCTCGGTGCCAAGAGAACATGCCTGTGGTACCCCCACAGGTGGTTATAGCTCAGGTATACCCTACGGTATTTTAACAAAATATAATGTCATAACACATGCTACAAAATATCAACACAAAGGGGTTCTAAAATGTACATGTTAAATTAAAATAAATCATCAACACAAATCTCCAAAAATATACTAACATGTACATTACTACAATATCAAAATAAATTTATAGACATGGTACACTAGTCTAAAGAGTACAAATAGGAGTTCTAATATAAACGCCAAAATAAACTATCACAATAAATTGACAAGAAATAATCATGAGAGGCAATACTAAATTTCGAAACGAATAACGAAACGAACAAATTAAAAACAAAAGAGTCTCGCTGAAAGAGTACGAAATCCGTACCTGGGTTAAGTAACGTAATACCCGAAATTACATTCCAAAAACTCGTTTATACTCTCTCCGATCAATCTAAATAATTTAATAAGATTTTATTACAATTCAATCATTAATAACATAATACTATTAAATTTATTATTAAGAACTTTTATAACTATGCCGGTAAAATTAATTAATTCAAATTAATAAATATAACTTCAATTGATTTACTAATTCCGTATACAATTTCGTAGCCAAATGATTATTAACACATAATATACGAAATCAATTAATTTACGAAATTAATGCCTATAAGTGATGCAGACTTGTAATCTATATATATATATATATATATATATATATATATATATATATATATATATATATATATATATATATATATGTACCTACAATCCTTCATAACTTAGTAAGTGTACTGAGCATCTATGAAATAAAACTATTATACAAATACTGTAATCAAAGGACATTTGCCTGATAAAGATTAAAGTTGATTCTTCTCTGTTTTTCTTGCGCCGCCTCACGAGTCACGCCCAATTCCTTTCCCACGTTCGTATGAGATGTAATGAAGTGTAATTAGGTTTTATTTCTTATCTTATTATTTCTCCTAATGATAATAAAGTTAATATTTTCCACATTTAATTAAATTAAACCCAATAAATTTTAAGGCCCAAATTGTACTAAATTAATTTACCCATCTCTTATTAATATTTATTAGCCCACACAAATTAAATAACTAATTTAACCCAAATAAATGACAAAGTCCAATTAAAATATTTTAAAACAAAATAATATTAATTATTCAATATTTATTTATTTATTTTCCGGGTATTACACAATCGGCATAATTCTTCGAGATGTGGGCAATGATAACGGCGTCACCATCCGCCTCAGTGATGCCGGCCTCGTATATGTAGTATCTCTATCAAACAGACATAATATACGTATAATTAATTATTTGAACAATATGTAAATAATATGGACCTTGATTTAATATATGTAATTTGACTTACGTGAAACTCCCGCAACACTGTCACCATGAAGCCGACATCGTAGCGCGTGTACTGGCTAAATCGCATGCAGCCAGTAGGGAGATGCGCCAGGCAGATGGCGTGTACGGTCGCCTTAGCGACAGGATCCATAATACTAGAATACAAAATTTTTGTTAAGAACATTTTAATTTATTAATCACATAATAATATCATTCTAATTGAACATAAGTTATATATGTTGGTTGAAACCTACACAGACGAGCCGACATCAACTGGAACTGTGTCAGGCACTGCCGGCGGACGACCTAATCGACCGAGGTTAGGCCCTCGCTGACGCCGACGTCTAGCATCTGTATGTTTAATATAGTTATGACATTGTCAAAAAATAATAAATGGATGTATAATATAGTTATGAAAAAAATGCCGAAAAAAATGTTACTGAGCCAAAAAAAATAAATTAACTCACTAGCATCTGAAGACGACCCGTCCTGGGAGCTGTCACCCGAATACCCATCCACAAACCCACGTGAATATAAGTCAAATTTAACTTCATCGGCAGTCTTCCATATCATGTTCTTACACTTGAAACACGGACATCTCATCTTTCTGTTCAGATCATCAACATGTTCTATTGCTTTGTTCATAAAATTGGACACCCCTTCACGGTACGCATCAACTAATTCCCTCCCATCAATCTTAATCCTACGGTACATCCAACTCCGGTCGGCTGACATCTTTAATTGAAGAAAATATCTAATTAGATCAAGAATAATCATGAATGTGGTACATGCATGTATTTAGTTTACCTGGTATATATCTCCACTCTACAGGGGTTAGGCTTCTATCTCGTTCCTGGATGCGTCTACTCACATTAAGCCATTCAGAAGGTGCGTGTTTATAATATTTTAAGAAATTTTCAGCAACACCTCCCCATGGTCTTCAAGTATACGAAATAGACCAAGACCAACTTAGTCTAAGTATGCACTCGAAGAACATGTAGAGACACCAGCTGAAAAATCCTCAAAATATTATAAACACACACTCTCTTAATTGACACCGACCTAAGTGAGAGATATAACATCCAGTAACAGTCCCAAACTGAGGACTATTTGACATTCACTCCTACTGAATGAATGTCGAGCGGGTTTCTAAGTTCCAAAGTATCGTGCTTTATTATTGAGTGTATTAAAGATTAAAGGGAGAGTATTATTGAGTTTATTGAAAATTGTGGTAAACTAAGTAAATGCTACTTAGTTTATTTTGCCAATGATAAACTAAGTAAGTTGTACTTAGTTTATGAGAATTGTTATTTGGATTCTATAAAGACTATTGTTCAACGGGTTTCTAAGTTTCAAATATATTATGTTATTTTAATTTATGTTTATTTAATTTATTAGCTGTGATTTTATTTAATTATGAATATTTTTTATGTAATGGAAAACTAAGCAAAAGCTACTTAGTTTAAGATAATTATTGTATTTTATTTTATTTTACTATATTTTATTTTATTTTAACTTTATTTTTTTATTATATTATATTATTTAAATTAATTAATTTACATTTAATGATATTAAATTAAATTAAATTTTGAACATCTTAATTTATTCTAGTTTATTATTAAATTTATTTTTAAATTAATTTATTATTATACTTTTATTTATTTATGTATTTTAATTTATTTCATTTTGTATTATTTTATTTTACTTTATTTTATTTTATATGTTTTACTTTAATTTAATTTAATTTAGTTAAATTAAATTAATTAATTTATTTAGATTTATTTTTATTTTATTTATTTTTATTTTATTTTTTATAATATTATATTAAATAATAAAGTAAATTTATTTTATTGTATTAAATTAAATTGATTTTATTTTTAATTATATTATATTAAATAATAAAGTAAATTTATTTTATTTTATGTTATTAAACTTATTTTATTTTAAAGTTTATTATATTATATTATATTATATTATATAATTTATTAAAGTTATTTAAATCTCCTAGTATTTTTTTTGTATTGATTTATTAATTTATTTAATTTTTCTAGTATTACTACTTAGTTTTAGTGGCAAACTAAGTCCTAATTGTCTTTTATATAGTTAATTAAATATTTATTTATTACCAACTATAACTTCCACAGAATTTCAGTTAGAAATTCCGTCGGAATTAATACTTAACACCAAAATAAGGGAAGTCTTCAATTGATTCACAAATTAAAATTCACAATGCTGGAAAAGGTAGAAATCAGAACACTGCAAATTAAGTTTCTCACACTTCATTATAACTCCTCAATATCAGATAACAAATTAAACACACTACTGATTATGGACATTATAACTGGCTGGGCACAAATTAAACACTAATTTGAAGGGTACAGTAAACCAATACATGAAACCAATATCAGTAAACCAATATCAGTAAACACCGAGCAACATCTCAGTCTCAAAATCAGTTTCATACCAAACCAAATTTAGCAAACTATCACAGAAAATCCCAATTTCAACAACACTGCAAAGGAAATTTAGGGTTCAACAACATTTCAACACTATCAACAATATTGCAACACTTTCAACAACATTTAAATAGAAAATTTAGGTTTCTAAGTACTTATACCCAAATTTATGCATAACCATATACATATCTGAAAATTTAGGGTTCTAAATTTAAAATTAATTGATAAAACTAACCTTAAATTGAGAGAGAAAGAGGAGCAGAGAGGGACTAGAGAGAGAGAGCAGCAGAGGGAGCCGGAGGTGAGGCCGGAGGCTTGGCCGGAGATGGGGCTGCCGGCGAGGAGAGGTGTGGCGGCCGACGAGGAGAGGGACGGGACGAGCAGTAGGAGGAGGGAGAGAGCAAGCAGCAGCAGAGCAGAGAGAGAAAGGAAAAAAATTAGTAACAGCAACAAAAGTGAGGCTCGCTGCTGTTGGGATTAGGTTTTAAGTATTATTTCCGACGGAATTCCGTCGCGGTTAGTTCCGTCGACAATAAAGTATCCTCGACGAACAATCAGTCGATATTAATAGCCATTCCGTCGAGGTTGTTATTGGCGCTGGAGGGAAAGTTTCGCGCCACAAGCATGGTATAAGATCGACTGAATTCTGTCGATTTGGTACTATTCTCGAGGGATTAATGAACGATCGAATATTCCGTCGGTAATATGTTAACTCCGACCGAATCCATTCGGTCGACCTTAATTCCTATTTCTTGTAGTGTGTGTGTAGTAAACATGGTCTTCTTTAGTATACTTATAATCAATAACTATATATAAAAATCCATAGAGCCATCCTCATAATCGTTGAATTATCTCGATTGGTAAAATGAATCAGATGAGTTGTCTTGGTTGGTCCTAAAATTGACTTGAAAATTTAAACAATTTCTTTTCCTATTCATTAAATCTGTCCTGCCTCATCCACCATTCTCTTCATCTTGTTACCTATCTCTTTATCTACCAAACACTTTTGAGTTATACACGGGTGAACAAAAAATAGGTAAAACCGAATTATTGAACATAATCAATTTTTTTAAACCAAATTAGTTTGATTTTTCCGTGTTTTTTTTTTCTAAATTTGATTCGAGGATAGCCGAATAACCGAACTTATTAATAAAAAAAACTAATTTTATACTTGTATGTTAGTATGTATTGTTTGCGTACGCGAGACGGCGAGAGTCTGCCCTAGCCCCTATTCCTAATTCCCTCAACCTCGACCTCGATCTCAATCCCTCTTCCGACTTCAGTTGCAACTATATAGTCTACACAACACTCAATCAAGCAAGTAAATTTTCAGGAAATCAATATTTGTTATGTGTATAAAAGATGGTGATTCTAATTCTGGTATGTGTAATATTGTTGTTCTGTATTAAACTACAAAGCGGGTTACAACATTTGTAATTATTTTTATTAAAATAGACAGCAGGTATGATTTTCCTTTACCCTCGGCCTTTTGGCTGCCTCGAGAACTAAGTTTTCTCTGCTCTCGAATCAAAATCGTCATTGAGCAATCAGTCCTACTTGCTAGCTAGTTGTTCTGTACATAAACATCTGAACTCTCATATTGTTTGTTTGACATAGTGCATCAAATAACTCTCGCATTTCTGTTATACTTTTACTTTCATGGGAAAATAAAGGAACTATATTTATAATGTCCTTTTGATTACATGGGTTGTAATCTGTTTGAACCTTCAGCATTGGGCTTGTGTTGGAAAAAGAAGTGGTTAATTTTGTTTAGTCTTTTGCTTCAAGACTATATTTAATTATAAGATTATTCTCCTTTTCCCCCATGATATGATTTTACTTATATACTTAAATTCTTAATATTATATTATCTACTTTAATTTGGTTTAGTTTGGAATGAATTCTTTGTAATTCCACAAACATTAATTATGTTGAATTCTTTGTAAACTCATTATTCCAGAGTGATGATTCTGATGAAATCTACACTTTTAACCGTAGGCTAATGCTTTTGTTTTTGTTGGGGGCTCTGTTGAACATTCTGTGTGTTGCTTTTGCTTACCTACTTCTGGGTTGGCATTCTGCTCATCTGCGGACTGTTGTGCTGCCTAGCTTTTGCTGTTACTTGTTACTTGTTAGCCTGTTATGGTCTTAGATTCTTATGGATTATTAATTTATTATGGATTAATTAAACTTTGTAAAATTATGGATTATGTATTGCTAATTTTAACCATGTTAAGGTTTTGAATTATCATGTATCGTTAATTTTATTCATGTATTGGTTGCTTCTGCCGTTGAGTGTTGACTGTTGTAAATTGTAATATTGTTAATTATGGAAGCCTTTGTTTTGGTTATTAACGTAATAATGGAATGTTAAATTTGGTTATTTGGTTATCTTATAATCCGGTTAAATTATTCGGACATTTCAAATTTTCGATTATAACCGAATAAACCGAATGATCAGACTATAGTTATATAAGACCTTATTTTGGGGTTGATTAGGCGGCAACGGCGATAACGGGTATGTGAGGGAGCAAGGAGAGTGGCGTAGTGTAACAAGCGCTTGACGCAGTCGATTGGAACTAGGCGGTGAGGTGGTGGAGCTTGGTTAGGGCGAGATAAAAAACCGGCGATGGAGGACAAGTGAGGTGGAGCAGGAGAATGATCGATGATGTTGAGGAATTAGGAATTAGGACTTGAGAGAGGAGAGGGGGATGGAATTCAAGACCATATTTTGGGGTTGATTATGTGGTTAATACGTTAGGAAATTGGAATATGGAGTCGGAGTAATCGGGAAGGAGAAAAATGAGATCATTCAATTCAATTCAATTCAATTCATTATATGGGTTATCAGATAGTGTGAAATTAAAATCTCTACAACCTAACATGGATATTTTTGTTAGAAATGAATTAATTGAAGGAAAGTAACCACCAAAATAAATGATAGAAACTTAAAAAGCCTTTAAGTTGCTTTAATGCAACTTAAGTTTTAGTTTGTGTTATATATATATAAATATTGTATAGAGAGAGCCGCAGTGATAAGCTGTGGAGACACCACATCCGAGAAATTTATTTGATATCAAAAGAATTGTGGATAACTACTTGAATGCAAGAGATATATATATATATATATATATATATATATATATATATATATATATATATATATATATATATTTTGTTCTATTCTTAATTTATTTTATCTATTATTTCACAACACGTTATTAGCACGAGTTTCTACAGAATTTTGAAAATGAAATTATCTCAACTCACTGTAAGTATTATTTTATTAAAATTAAATTTGACCATAGTAAAATTGTATATGATAGAATATATATATATATATATATATATATATATATATATATATATATATATATATACGGCCCGTCTCTAAAGCGAACCTTAAAGAGCGAACCAAAGACGAAACCGTCGTCTTTGGTGTCTATGGCAACGATTCGATCCGTCGCCATAGCCATGTAGTCTTTGGCGACGGGTCGAACCGTCGCCATAGACATCAAAGACGACGGTTCGTCTTTAGTTCGCTTTTTAAAGTTCGCTTTAGAGACTCTCCGTATATATATATATATATATATATATATATATATATATATATATATATATATATATATATATATATATATATAAAAGAATAACTTTGACAGGTTCTTGTAACATGACCAAGTATGTCCCATATCAATGCTTTTATTATTAATAAACATCGAAAATTATAGACATACATACATCATATATGTATATATATGTTACTACTATAAATAATAGTATGTGTTATGCAGTAGGCTGCACATCACCTGGCCCGAATATTATTTATATATCTACCTTCATTTTTAGATATGTTTAATTATTATTAACTAGTAGTATTTTCATATTATTGCATGTGTTTTTAATAGATGTCGAACCTTACAAAACTTGAATTTTTTGTCCTTGACATCTCGGGCAAGAATTATCTGTCATGGACCCTTGATGTTGAGATTCACCTAGAGGCAAAGAATCTTGGAGATACAATTAAGGTTGACAATCATGCATCCCTGCAGGATCGTGCAAAATCAATGATTTTTATTTGTCATCATCTCCATGAAGAATTAAAATCTGAGTACCTTACTGTAAAAGATCCCCTTGTCTTATGGAATGATTTAAAAGAAAGATATGATAATAAAAAATCTGTAATCCTCCCAAAAGCTCGCTATAATTGGTTGAACTTGAGGTTGCAAGATTTTAAAAGTGTGAGTGAGTACAATTCTACAATTTTTAAAATAATCTCACTATTAAAATTGTGGGGAGAAAATCACTGATGAAGATATGTTAGAGAAAATATTTACTACATTTCATGCCTCGAATATGCTTCTGCAACAGCAATATCGAGAGCGTAAGTTCACAAAAAATTCTGAACTAATATCATGTCTTCTAGTAGCTGAACAAAATAATGAGCTTTTGCTGAAAAACCACCAATCTCTCCCGACCGGTTCTACTCCATTCCCTAAAACGAATGGAACCTCATTTGATAAACATAGAGGAAATTATGTTCGTGTTCGTGTTCGTGGTCGTGGTCGAGGGCGTGGGCGTAGAAAGAATAATCAATATAGAAATGATCGTACTCATAATTCTTCAAAAGGGAATAACACACCTTACCATCAGAAGAATCAAAATGGCAAGGGTTTACAAAATAAACCACCATGAAAATAAGTGTTATAGGTGTGGAATGGAAGGTCAATGGTCACGTACATGTCGTACTTCTAAACATTTGGTAGAGTTGTACCAAGCCTCCATAAAAGAAAGGGGAAAAAGAATTGAAACAAACTTTGTTGATCATAATGATGTTGAAGATCCCATGAATTATATTGATCTTCAAAATGGAGTGGATATGACTTATCTTGATGCCCCTGATTTCTATGAGAACGTTGATGAAAAATTTTACAATTTGATTGGTGATGAAAATATTCATACCAATTAATTATTTTCTTTTACTATATTATTGCATCTTAATAAGTATGATTGGTGATGGAAATGTCCAAACCAATTAATTATTTTTTTATTATATTATGGAAAGGTAATAAGTATTTTTATAAAGTTTAATTTATGTTTTGTATATATGAAGATGCATGGGTTCAACTGGTAAAATCAATTCCAAGATGACTATGGAAGATTTTTGTCTAGCGGACAGTGCAACAACTCATACGATACTTAAAGATAAAAAATATTTTTAACTTTTAAAATTATGCAAAGCCAATGTCAATACCATATCAGGTGCATCGAACTTGATTGAAGGTTCTGGAAGAGCGATTATAATGTTACCAAATGGCACAAAACTTTGTATTGATAAAACTTTGTATTCTTCTAAATCAAGCAGAAATTTACTCAAGTTTAAGGATATACGTTATAATGGTTATCATATTGAAACCAATAATGAAGACAGCGAAGAATTTCTTTATACTACTTCAATAGTATCGGGCCAAAAGCTCATACTAGAAAAATTGCATATTTTCTCTTCTGGGTTATATTATACTACAATGAGAACAATTGAAACAATTATTGCAATACACCAGAAGTGTTCTAACCCAAAGGTTTTTATGTTTTGGCATGATCGCCTTGGTCATCCAGGATCTATAATGATGCATCAAATTATTGATAACTCCTACGGACATCCCTTAAAGAACCAGAAGATTCTTCTAACTATTGATTATTCATGTAGTGCATGTTCTCAATGTAAATTAATTACCAAACCATCAAATTCAAATATTGTTGTTGAGTACACATCTTTCTTAGAAAGAATTTAGGGTGATATATGTGGACCAATGCACCCACCTTGTGGTCCATTCAAGTATTTTATGGTTTTAATTGATGCATCAACCAGATGGTCACATGTATGTTTACTTTCTACTAGAAATGTTGAATTTGATAGACTTCTTGCTCAAATAATTAGGTTGAGAGCACAATTTCCTGATTATCCAATTTGGAAAATTCGTTTAGATAATGCTTGTGAATTCACATCTCAAGCTTTTGATGATTATTGCATGTCAATTGGAATTGATGTTGAACATCCTGTTGCCCATACACATACTCAAAATGGTTTAGCTGAATCTCTTATCAAGAGACTTCAAATTATTGCTCGACCTTTGCTTATAAAATCAAAATTACCAATTTCTGCTTGGGATCATGCTATTTTACATGCTACATCATTAGTTTGCATTAGGCCAACTGCTTATCATAAATTCTCACCATTCCAACTTGTGCTTAGCCAACAACCAAATATTTTTCACTTGTGCACATTTGGTTGTGCTGTATATGTACCTATTGCACCCCCACAATGTACAAAGATGGGTCCTCAACGTAAACTTGAAATTTATACGGGTTTTGATTCCCCATCTATCATTAGATATCTTAAACCTCTAACTGGTGATGTTTTTAAGGCACGTTTTGAGGATTTTCATTTTAATAAAACAATTTTCCCACAATTAGGGGGAGAAAAATCGTTGCTTGAAGCACGACGTGAAATTACTTGGAATGTTTCGACGTTATCTCATCTTGATCCTCGCACAAATCAATGTGAACTAGAAGTTCAAAGGATTATTCATTTGCAAGGAATTGCAAATCAATTACCAGATGTATTCACCAACAATAAGAAAATAGTGAAATCTCACATTCCAGCTGCTAATACTCTAGCACGGATTGAAGTCCCTGTAGGACAATCAATTAATACAGCAGCAAATGAATCAAAGTCATACCTGAAGCGTGGAAGACCGATCAGTGTTAAAGATAAAATTCCCCAGAAGAGGAAAGTACAAGAAAAATAAGTTGCATCCTAAAGAGGCTATACTCATTAAACAGACCACAGAGATAATTGATCCATCCAAAATTTATGAACAAAAATCTCCTGAAAATAAAACTCTTGAAGTGTTATCCCTTGAAATATATGAGTTATCTCTTGAAGAGGATCATGCACCTAAAAATAACGAGATCTCAATACATTATGCACATACACGAGAAGTATTGGATAGAAATAAAATTATTGTCGATAATATATTTTCATACAAAGTTGCTCTCGATATTATCCGAAGTAATGATCATGAATATGAACCACAAACCGTTGATGAATGTTAAAGAAGAAATGATTGGTCAATGTGGAAAGAGGCAATTCAAGCAGAATTAAATTCACTATGTAAACGTGAAGTTTTTGTACCTGTAGTCCGAACACCTAAAGGTGTAATGTCTGTTGGATATAAATGGGTATTCATACGTAAACGGAGTGAGAAAAATGAAATTACAAGGTACAAATTACGACTTGTAGCACAAGGTTTCTCGCAGAGACCCGGTATTGATTATGAAGAAACATATGCTCCTGTAATGGACGCAATTATATTCAGATTTTTAGTTAGCTTGGTAGCAATAGAAAAATTGTATATGCAATTAATGGATGTTGTTACAGCATATCTGTATGGATCATTAGATAATGATATCTATATGAAAATCCCTGAAGGATATAAAATGACTGAAACATATAATTCTACATCTCGAAGTATGTATTCTATCAAGCTACAAAGATCCTTATATGAGTTAAAACAATCCAGACGCATGTGGTATAATCGCCTTAGTGAATATCTTTTGAAAGAAGGATTTAAAAATAAGGGACAAGGGTCAAAAATGCCCCTGACTTTTATCGCGATGTCTACCGAGCACCCTATACTTTTTTTGTCCAAAAATACCCTAAACGTTATATTTTTTGGGTCGTCCGTGCCCCTGCCGTTAACAGATTTGCCAACTAGACTAACGAGGTTACAAAATTGATTACGTGGCTGCCACATGGAAATGCTAAAAATACTAATTAAAAAATACTAAATACTAATTAAAAAAAATACTAAAATACTAATTAAAAAAATACTAAAATACTAAAAAAATTAAATTAAAAAAATACTAATTAAAATACTATTTTTTTTCAAAATATTAAAATCTAAATTATTTTATTAATTAATCAAAATAACTAATTAAATAAAAGGGCAAAGGTCCAAAATAACTAATTAAATTAAAATTAATCTTTTTTTTCTTTTTTTCTTCCTCTTTTCTCCCTCTCCCATCTCCTTCCTCCATTTTCAAGCATATTACAGTCAAAGAACCAAAAAACGGTGGCATGCTATTCTCTCTTCTCCCATTCCCAAACCACCATCCATTTTTGGGCTCCAAACCTGACCCTAACTGTGACACCCCCAAAATAGGTATACAACACTCATTCTGAGTCGCCAAATACATGATACAGAAAGCAAACTACAACTTCAATAATACAATTGTCGTGCAAAATACGACAACACATACTGTGAGTTTAAATACAAATATTGTCTTCTGGACAATATCCACACTCAAATAAATCCTCATTACAATTATTCAAATACTATTTTACAGAAATAGTGAGGACTGCTAAAACATCTTTCTAGAACCATCACTCCATACCCCGACTAGATCCTGCTATATTCTCACCTCCTGAGAAGAAAAATAGAACAAAAAGGAAAAGGGTGACAACTAGCCCAGTAAAGAATATTATGACTAAGATAATATAAAATAAATTATCGTTAGTCTTCAACAGGGAAAACTCTGATAAAATATAATAGACAACAAGTTTTAGATCAACAACTGCAGCGGAAACAGCAAACCATTAGAAGAGTCAAGTAGAGAAAGAATTCTACTATCTTCTAAGATTTAAAAGTCCATCATCAATATTTTATCCCTGTAACATCAATCAATATACATCTTGAATCAAATATTCATCTTTGCACTACAGGCTAAAGATATTCATTTGTAACACTAGTCGGTCATGTTCATCTCAACACCTGTTCATCTTTGCACTACGGGCCAAAGATATTCATTAGTTAATCATTCATCTTTGCACTACGGGCCAAAGATATTCAGTAATATCATCATTTAGGACTGAGGATGATGAAAAATTATCTTAAATAAAACGAATCCAATGAGACAGAAGAACAAATATTAGGGAATCGTATTATAGTTTATCTAAGTGCAATAATACTCCATAATAACCAATTGTGAAGGAGAATTCAAAAATAAAGATCAAACATGGATACAATCAAAGATAGTAACCATAATTGACATCTTGGACAAAAAGAAAAATTTTTATTTTTCGGTGAATAGTGTCGTATTCGTGAATAGTGTCGTATACGTGAATAGTGCCGTATACGTGAATAGTAACCCCGACACAAAAATTTCCAAATTTGATAAAAAGTTTATATCAATATTTCAGCAAAATGATATTGAAGAAAATAATATCATTTAAGAAGAAAATAATATCCCTTACCTCAAACGAATAGTACTTCTGATCAGAATATCGTATATGAGGCTGAATGAAACTTGTGCTGAATAGCAACTCTCAAAGTATCAAAATACTCACAAAATACGCTTAATAATATAGAGAGAGAAAGAGAGAAAACTTATGAATTCTGGTGTGATTTTCAATTCTAACTTAGCCCTCTATTTATAGGAAAATGTTAGCACGCCGAAGCAGACTTGACCTGCAACCTGATGGCTTTACCTGCTAATATTCCCACCCACCACATTTGAATAAAAATTTCAGTACATTTCTCACCAACCAAAAGTGGGGCCCACCAATTCTAGAATTTTCTACTAAAATGATAAATTCTGAAACTTCAACAATTTCTGAACCAGTCATCTCTTAAAATTCATAACAAATCATACGTTCATTTTTAACAGTTCAAAATTTGTGGACATATACTCAACTTATATATGTATAACATATCCAAAAATCACAACGATCCAATGGTCGGATTAAAAATTATAACCCCCGCAATATATCTCAAAAACCCTGATTGATTTTTAATACCTTCATTCCGACAAAAATACTGATAAAACACCTCAACATTAACTCCTTCATTTTTAACCACAAAATATATCCAACATTTTTATTCACATAAAATAAATATTTTCTTATCATATGAATCAATAATTAATTATTCACAATTAATATTACAGAATCACATTTATGACAACCAGGCTGTTCCCAGGAAAGAGGGGGCTTTCCAATAAGGATTTCTCCTTACTGGCGCGCAATTAGATGACCAAACCTCTCCTTAGACAGAACTTTCTAGACATTGCTAATAATGTTATCTAATAATATTATTCAAATAATATGAATTATTGATCTGATAATGGGAAATACTGTGCAATGACAATAATTGAAACAACAATAATATAAAATATCACTGCAGCAATTATTGAATTAATAAAATAAAATACTGAACAGTAACTACTGTAACAATTATTGAGTAGTGCCTTCCTTCGTAAGAATCAATAATTCAAAAATACTGTGCAATCCGTGTGCTACTGTGCAACCACGCGTATTACTGTATTTTAACCGCCGGATATTCCAACAGTGTTAACGGTAACAACAACGCCGTTATTTATAAACACTCAATTTTTGTCGTTATCTTCATCCAATCGTTTTCGTTATGGGGCCCACAAATAGCTGCGCCGTCGTACGAATATTCCCCGACAGAAAAGAATATTCTACGACCAAACGAATATTCCCCGACAAAATGAATATTTTATAACCACTTGTTTATTTTGCAAAATTTGCATATCACCCATAACCAAAGTATTATATCAAATTAACACCTTATTATTCACAATAATATTTAGAGAAAATTTGATTTTATTCATTAATAAGTTGGGGTCTTACAACCTCCTCTCCTTTTGAAATTTCGTCCTCGAAATTAACGTACGGGTGTTTCGAACAGGTGAGGATACCTCGCTTTCATTTCTGATTCTAACTCCCAGGTTATTTCTTCAATAGCATGGTTTCTTCACAAAACCTTAACTTGTGGTATAACCTTCGTGCGTAGAACATGCTCTTTCCTATCCAAGATCTTAACATGTACCTCCTCGTACGTTAAATCTTAGGCTATCTCGTATGGTTCTAACTTAATTATGTGGTTCAGGTCTTTTACATATTTACGAAGCACAGATACGTGAAAAAAAATATTATGAACACGAGACATGCTTGGAGGTAATGCGAGTCGATATGACACATTTCCTATTCGGTCAAGAATTTTAAATTGACCAATAAATCGTGGATTGAGCTTTCCTCTCTTCCCAAATCTTGTAACTCCTTTCCATGGTGCAACACGTAACAATACATGATCCCCAATACTAAATTTTACATCCTTTCGATGAAGATCCGCATAACTCTTTTGTTGATCCTGTGCCGTTTATATACGTTGTCGAATCGTTTGGATCTTCTCTGTAGTTATGCGTACCAATTCTTGTCCCAACAACGTTGCTTCACCCACCTCGTCCCAGCATACTGGAGAACGATACTTTCGTCCATATAAGGCTTCAAATGAAGCCATACCTATACTTGCCTGATAACTGTTGTTGTAGGAGAATTCCACCAGTGGCAAGTACTTATCCCAACTTCCTTTGAAATCTAGAACACAGAGTCTTAATAGATCTTCAAGGGTTTGAATAGTCCTCTCTGATTGTCCGTCCGTTTAAGGATGGTATGCTGAACTGAATCGTAAATTCATGCCCATAGCTTTCTGCAAGTTAACCCAAAATCGTGAAGTGAATCTTGGGTCACGATCCGAAACTATGGATACTGGCATGCCATGCAATCTCACAATCTCATTCACGTACATACGAGCAAGACGTTCAAGGGAATAAGTCTCACGTATCGATAAGAAATGGACAGACTTGGTTAATCTATCAACAATAACCCAAATCGCATCTATGCCTTGAGAAACCTTGGCAAGACCCGTAACAAAATCTATAGTAATGTGTTCCCACTTCCATTTCAGAATCTCAAGTGGTTGCAATGGACCCTTTGGTACTTGATGCTCCGCTTTTACACGTTGACAAGTTAAACACCTCGAGATAAACTCCGCGATCTCTCTTTTCATATTGCTCCACCAAAATGTATGTCGAAGATCGTGATACATTTTGGTACTCCTAAGATGGATTACAAACGGTGTGTTGTGTGCCTCCATCATTATTCTATGCTTCAAGTCAAAATCGTTAGGAACACAAAGTCTGGAGTTGACTCGAAGTATTCCTTCTTCATCGATTCTTGCTTCTAGAATGGCACCTTCTTTCACTTTCTTTTTCATACGCATCAGCTCCATGTCCGTAGCTTGAGCAGCTTTAACTTTATCGATTAAAGTCGGTTCTACTCGTATATTTGATATCATCATGGGGGTACTTGGAGCCTTCATCTCTATCTCCATCCTTTGCATGTCATACAAAATGGGCCTTTGTGTTAACAACATTGCACTCGTACCCGCATATGATCTTCTATTCAATGCGTCAGCTACTACGTTTGCTTTTCCAGGATGATATTCGATGGTATGATCGTAATCTTTCAGCAGCTCGAACCAACGTCGTTGCCGCATGTTGAGTTCCTTTTGGGTGAAGAAATATTTGAGGCTTTTATGATCTGTATAGATCTCCACTTTCTCCCTATATAGGTAGTGTCTCCAGATCTTCAACGCGAAAACGACTGCTGCCAACTCCAAATCATGAGTAGGATAATTCCTCTCATATTCTTTGAGTTGTCGCGAGGCATATGCTATGACTTTCCCATGTTGCATGAGAACACATCTTAACCCTTTGCCTAAAGCATCGCTGTAAATAACAAATCCATCCGAACCAGATGGTATTGTCAGAACAGGTGCCGAAATGAGTCTCCTCTTGAGTTCTTGGAAACTCTTCTCGCATTCCTCACTCCATACGAATTTTGTATCTTTTCGAGTCAGTTGAGTTAACGGAGTAGCGATTCGAGAAAATCCTTCCACAAATCTCCGATAATAACCAGCTAAGCCCAAAAAGCTACGTACTTCGGTTACCGACTTCGGTTGCTCCCAACTTTGTATGGCTTCAATCTTCGCCGGGTCGACAGATACTCCACGTTTTGACACAACGTGCCCAAGGAATGCTACTTTCTCAAGCCAGAACTCGCATTTTTTCAGTTTGGCATATAGCTTGTTTTCACGAAGCCTTTGCGATATCAGCTTCAAATGGTGCTCATGATCTCCACGGCTTTTGGAATAGATGAGGATGTCATCAATAAAGACAACAACGAACTGATCCAAATATTCTTTAAACACACGGTTCATCATATTCATGAAAACAGCAGGAGCATTAGTCAATCCAAAAGACATGACTAAGAATTCATAATGCCCGTACCAAGTTCTGAAGGCAGTCTTTGGAATATCCTCAGTTTTAATCTTCAGCTGATGATATCCAGAACGAAGGTCGATCTTTGAAAAGAATTGTACTCCTTGTAACTGGTCGAACAGGTCATCAATGCGAGGTAGCGGATACCTATTCTTGATGGTGACATGGTTCAATTCCCTATAGTCGATACAAAGTTGCATACTTCCGTCTTTCTTCTTTACGAATAAAATAGGAGCACCCCAAGGAGATGTACTAGGACGAATAAAACCGATGTCTAATAACTCCTATAATTAGACATTTAACTCCTGAAGTTCAATAGGAGCCATTCGATATGGGGTTTTAGAAATGGGTTTTGTACCGGGTTTAAGGTCAATAAAGAATTCAACTTCACGTTCTGGGGGTAGACCAGGAAGTTCTTCAGGAAATACGTCAGGAAATTCACTAACAACAGAAATATTATTCAAATCTGTCGTGTTTTTGTTCAAGTCCATAACATGGGCTAAGAAAGCTTGACATCCGTTTTTCAATAAACGAATGGCTTTATGGCTTAATATAACAGCGATTGATTTTAATGGTTTGGTTGCTTGAATTCGCATAACAGGTTGGTTAGGAATATGAAAACTAACAACCTTACGAAAATAATCAATTTTGGCATGATGAGTAGTTAACCAATCAATCCCTAAAATTACATCAAATGCAAGTATCTTTAAAGAAATAAGGTCAACAGGTAATGTGATGGTGCCAACTTGGATTAAGCAAGATTTATAAACTGTAGATATAACAAAGGTTTCACCCAACGGAGTTTTAACAGATAAGTCAAAGGTCAATTTCTCCGGAGTCAAGTTCAAACGTTGAGCACAAGCAGGAGAGATAAAAGAATGGGTAGAACCGGTATCTAGTAAAGTATAAACTTTACAAGAATTCAAGATTAGCTTACCCGTGATCACCTCGTTCGGGTTTCTCGCGTTTTGGCCAGTCACGACAAACGCCCTTCCAAGAACCGCTGATTTCGACTTATCCGGGACAACTTTTGGAGTCACAATCTCCGCTGAACTTGGTTTTGCTACAGAACACTCTCGAGCTATATGACCCTCCTTTCCACAATTATAACATACCTTGGATTGTTGTGGACAGTTTGGGCTGATATGTCCCTCTTTTCCACATTTGTAACATACGACCGGTGGTCGTTCTCCTCCCCTAGAAACAGTTGATGCTTGTGCTGATGTCTTCACGTTGTCATTGTTGTACCTTCTCTTCTTGAAATCTCCTCCCGACTCGCTCCTTCTATTATCACGGCCACGATTACCACCAGAGTGGTTACCGCTTTTGTCCGAATATTTTCCTCCCTGCTGGTTTTCATTGCTCCGATGACTGCCACCACCGGTATGTCCCTGGTTGTGGTCCCTCGGTTGAACATACTCATTATCTTGCTCTAATAATTGAGTCATGTTTACAACATCTGAATATAAAGAAAAATTATGAGAGATAAGATATTGCCGAATCTCGGGTTTTAGACCTCTCAAAAACATCCTTGTCATACGTTCCTCGTTCTCCACCAAATGAGGTGCAAACCTGGATAACTCCGCAAACTTCGCCTCGTACTGAGACACGGTTATGTTGTTTTGTTCTAGTATGATAAATTCTACCTCCTTCATATGACGAATACTTTCAGGAAAGTACTTATCATTGAACAGTTTCTGAAACGTTTCCCAAGACATGCTGAGTGCGGCTGGCTGGGTACGCTTTACAGATTTCCACCAGTAATCTACCTCACCACGGAACATAAATGTGGCGAATGGAACCTTCTGTTCCTCCGTGCATCCCAAGACATCAAATATCTTGGTAATTTGTTTGACCCACGTTTCTGCCTTAATCGGATCCGACTTTTCCCAGAATTCTGGTGGTCCCAACTCCTTGAACTGCTTGGCTGTGACAAACCGCGCGTTGCCATCATTTCCACCCGTATTTTGTACACGAGTCTCCCTCGTCTGATTTTGTATGAACTGCAAGAAGCTCCTAAACATTCCATCATTCATCGTTGCCCAGTAACGTTGTTTACAGGAGGAATATTGCCTTCCTGTTGCACGTTCTTTTGGTTTGTGACTAGAGGTTGTTCCACAGTATCATATACTCCATTGTTAACGTTCTCGGCTGCCATTCTCAAATACTGCCATAAAACAAGGGTTAATTAAACAAATTAACATATCACATAATATCCCTATATTATGACCGACCAACAAATAATCTTAGGTAGGACACACTAGCGAAGGATTTACTCGTCTCTCCCCTCCTAGTTCTATTCCCCGATCTCCGCCAGAGACCATATCCCTAAGCTCTGATACCAACTGTGACGCCCCCAAAATAGGTATACAACACCCATTCTGAGTCGCCAAATACATGGTACAGAAAGCAAACTACAACTTCAATAATACAATTGTCGTGCAAAATACGACAACACATACTGTGAGTTTAAATACAAATATTGTCTTCTGGACAATATCCACACTCAAATAAATTCTCATTACAATTATTCAAACACTATTTTACAGAAATAGTAAGGACTGCTAAAACATCTTTCTAGAACCATCACTCCATACCCCGACTAGATCCTGCTATGTTCTCACCTCCTGAGAAGAAAAATGGAACAAAAAGGAAAAGGGTGAGCTCAACTAGCCCAGTAAAGAATATTATGACTAAGATAAAATACAACAAATTATCGTTAGTCTTCAACAGGGAAAACTCTGATAAAATATAATAGACAACAAGTTTTAGATCAACAACTGCAACGAAAACAGCAAACCATTAGAAGAATCAAGTAGAGAAAGAAATCTACTATCTTCTAAGATTTAAAAGTCCATCATCAATATTTTATCCTTGTAACATCAATCAATATACATCATGAATCAAATATTCATCTTTGCACTATAGGCCAAAGATATTCATTTGTAACACCAGTCGGTCATGTTCATCTCAACACCTGTTCATCTTTGCACTACGAGCCAAAGATATTCATCAGTTAATCATTCATCTTTGCACTACAGGCCAAAGATATTCAGTAATATCATCATTTAGGACTGAAGATGATGAAAAATTATCTTAAAGAAAACGAATCCAATGAGACAGAAGAAAAAATATTAGGGATTCGTATTATAGTTTATCCAAGTGCAATAATACTCCATAATAACCAATTGGGAAGGAGAATTCAAAAATAAAGATCAAAACATGGATACAATCAAAGATAGTAACCATAATTGACATCTTGGACAAAAAGAAAAATTTTTATTTTTCGGTGAATAGTGTCGTATTCGTGAATAGTGTCGTATACGTGAATAGTGCCGTATACGTGAATAGTAATCCCGACACAAAAATTTTCAAATTTGATAAAAAGTTTATATCAATATTTCAGCATAATGATATTGAAGAAAATAATATCATTTAAGAAGAAAATAATATCCCTTACCTCAAACGAACAGTACTTCTGATCAGAATATCGTATATGAGGCTGAATAAAACTTGTGCTGAATAGCAACTCTCAAAGTATCAAAATACTCACAAAATAAGCTTAATAATATAGAGAGAGAAATAGAGAAAAGTTATGAATTCTGGTGTGATTTTCAATTCTAACTTAGCCCTCTATTTATAGGAAAATGTTAGCACGCCGAAGTAGACTTGACCTGCAACCTGATGGCTTTACCTGCTAATATTTCCACCCACCACATTTGAATAAAAATTTCAGCACATTTCTCACCAACCAAAAGTGGGGCCCACCAATTCTAGAATTTTCCACCAAAATGATAAATTCCGAAACTTCAATAATTTCTGAACCAGTCATCTCTTAAAATTCAAAACAAATCATATGTTCATTTTTAACGGTTCAAAATTTGTGGACATATACTCAACTTATATATGTATAACATATCCAAAAATCACAACGATCCAACGGTCGGATTAAAAATTATAACCCCAGCAATATATCTCAAAAACCCTGATTGATTTTTAATACCTCCATTCCGACAAAAATACTGATAAAACACCTCAACATTAACTCCTTCATTTTTAACAACAAAATATATCTAACATTTATATTCACATAAAATAAATATTTTCTTATCATATGAATCAATAATTAATTATTCACAATTAATATTACAGAATCACATTTATGACAACCAAGCCGTTCCCAGGAAAGAGGGGGCATTCCAATAAGGATTTCTCCTTACTGGCGCGCAATTAGATGACCAAACCTCTCCTTAGACAGAACTTTCTAGACATTGCCAATAATATTATCTAATAATATTATTCAAATAATATGAATTATTGATCTGATAATGGGAAATACTGTGCAGTAACAATTATTGAAGCAACAATAATATAAAATATCAATGCAGTAATTATTGAATCAATAAAATAAAATATTGAACAGTAACTACTATAACAATTATTGAGTAGTGCCTTCCTTCGTAAGAATCAATAATTCAAAAATACTGTGCAATCCGTGTGCTACTGTGCAACCACGCGTATTACTGTATTTTAACCACCGGGTATTCCAACAGTGTTAACGGTAACAACTACGCCGTTATTTATAAAAACTCAATTTTTATCGTTATCTTCATCCAATCATTTTCCTTTATGGGGCCCACAAATAGCTGCGCCGTCGTACGAATATTCCCCGACAGAAAGAATATTCCACGACCAAACGAATATTCCCCGACAAAATGAATATTTTATAACCACTTATTTATTTTACAAAATTTGCACATTTTACCCATAACCAAAGTATTATATCAAATTAACACCTTATTATTCACAATAATATTTAGAGAAAATTTAATTTTATTCATTAATAAGTTGGGGTCTTACACTAACACCATCCTCCTTAAACCCTCTCTCCTCCTGATCCACGGGTTCGGTCCGCCCGCGCCAACAAGTCGTCTTTTTTGCCCACCCATTCGATCTTTACATTTTTGATTTGGTGTTCTTCGACGACTCTGTCACGATGGCGCCGGAGCGGTCGGAGGATTTTCAGGCAGAATCGATGGGTAAGATAGAGGTTAGAGGGTTTGAATTTGCAGATCTTGAACCCATTTGATTCATTTTGATTGTGCTTGTTCGTGGAGTAATTAATTGCCACTGTTAGGGTTTTTTTCCCTCTTTTGGTAGATTTCTCCTCTTCAATTACAGAGCAGATTTCCAGGCGAGTGTTCGAAGGATTTTCAGACAGAAGGAAGGATTTTACAGGGATAATAATAGATTACTAGTTGAATATTCTAGAAATAAATCATGGGTTTTCTGGGTTTGATTTGAGGAGCACGATTGTTCTAAAAAGGAATGATTTTGATGTGGGTATAAAGTGTCGGTGTTGTTATTTTCTTGCTCTTTGCTACAATTGTTTGGATTATTGGTTTTATGAAAAAAAATTTGTGGCGGACGACGGTGATGGGCGTCGGATGGTGGTGGAGGAGAATATTGGGGATAGTTGAGGACAGAGAAAATAAAGAAATATATATAAAATATTATTTTTATACACATTAGATGGTAGTAGTAATTTTTGTTTTAATTATTTGACACGTCAGCAAAATATGTCCAAATGTCAACCCCGTTAGTCTAGTTGGCAAATCTGTTAACGGCAGGGTCACGGACGACCCAAAATATGTAACGTTAAGGGTATTTTTGGACAAAAAAAAGTATAGGGTGCTAGGTAGACATTGAGGTAAAAGTTAGGGGCATTTTTGACCCTTCTCCCTTAAAAATAATCTAATTTGTCCATGTGTTTTTATCAAGAAATCAAAATTCGAATTTGCTATTGTTGCAGTATATGTTGATGATCTAAATCTTATAGGGACTCCAGAAGAGATAACAAAAACAAGAAATTATTTAAAAAATGAATTTGAGATGAAAGATCTTGGTAAGACAAAATTCTCTCTTGGCCTGCAAATTGAACAACTTCCCAATGGAATTCTTATTCATCAATCAACATACATAAAAAAAGATCTGAAGCAATTTTACATGGATAAAGCTCATCCTTTGAGCACTCCAACGGTGGATCGGTCACTTGATGTCAAGAAAGATCTGTTTCGACCACAAGAATATGATGAAGAAACTATTGGTCCTGAAGTACCATATTTTAGTGCAATTGGTGCTTTGATGTATCTTGCAAATTTCACACGACCTGATATAGCATTTGTAGTTAATTTACTAGCAAGGTATAGTTATGCACCAACTCGGAGACATTAGAATGGAATTAAACATATTTTTTGATATCTTCGTGGGACTACTGATTTTGGATTATTTTATCTAAATGGATTAAAATCACAGTTAGTTGGATATGCTGATGTGAGTTACCTTTCTGATCCACACAAAGGCTGATCACAAACAGGATATTTATACTTGTGGAAATACAACTATTTCATGGAGATCTGTTAAGCAAACAATTTCTGCTACTTCCTCAAATCATGCAGAGATTATTGCAATTCACGAAGCGAGTCGTGAATGTGTTTGGTTAAGATCGGTAATTCAACATATTCATGAGAACTATGGATTATCATCAATCATAAATAGTACAACAATAGTATATGAAGATAATGTCGTTTGTATCACTCAAATTAGGAGATGTTATATCAAAGGTAATAGAACCAAGCATATTGCACCAAAATTCTTTTATACACATGAGTTCCAGAAGAGTGAAGATATTTGTAAGACCCCAACTTTTATGAATAAAGATTTAATTTTCTCTAAATATCATTTTGAGTAATAAAGTATGGATTTGATATAATGTTATAGTTATGGGTAATATTTATAAAGTTTGCAAAGTAAGCAAGTTGTCATAAAATATTCGTTTGGTCGGGAAATATTCGTTTTATCAAGGAATATTCGTACGACGGCACAATCATTGGTGGACCCCACAACGGAATTACTGTCGGAGTTAGAAAACGGCAGAAATAAATTTTTATAAAAATAACGATAAATTTTTTACCGTTAACTGTTGAAATAACCGGCGATAAAAGTACAGTAATACGCGTGGTTGCATAGTAGCACACGGTATTATACAGTATCTTTGATTATTGATGCTTACGTGAGAAGTCACTCAGTTTTATTTAATTATTGCCACAGTAATTGTTGTATAGTATCTCGTATTATTGAGTCAATTATTGTCACAATATTTTATATTTTTAAATCAATAATTAAAACGACAAAGTTATTCATATTATTATTTGTATTATTGACAATGTCTAGAAAGTTCTGTCGAGAAAAAGAATTTGGTCACCTAATTGCGCGCTAATAAGGAAAAATTATTATCAGAAACCCCCTCTTTCTTGGGAATGATATGGTTGTTAATATTATGAGTTATAAATGATGAATAAATATTATTAAAAATATATTTTATGAAGTCAAGTGAATTGAGATAAATAGAGGGGATTTTTATGAAGTATTTGTTGTAAATTTGGTTTATTACATGGACTCCCACTTACCCATTTTTTAAAATCGTCAGGAGAAAGTTATCTCAGTTTTGTTTATATATATATATATATATATATATATATATATATATATATATTATAAAAAATAGAATATATTATATTTTATTTGATTACATAGTACTACATAGTGCAGCATAGTAAAATTAAAATTTTTAAAATTTTCATTCAGTTGATTTAGTCCATGAACTTCCCTACTGTGCGTCTGTGATTAATTCCTAAATAGTATCCAGTCATTTTTCTATAAATAGAATGCTTAGTTTAGAATTGAAAATCACACCAGAATTAGAGAATTTTTCTTCTATAATATTGAGCATATTTTTTTAGAGTTTAAGGAAGCTTTGAGTGTATAAAACAATGCAAATTTTTTTCAAGAATATCCCCGCTATATCATTCAAAAGTATTCTCCTTTTAAGGTAAGAGATATTATTTTTGTTCAATATTCGTAAGAAATAATATTTTCTTCCATACTCTGTAGTATGTAAGTAATATTATTTCGTTTCAGATTCTGAATTCTACACTCATTTTATTAAAGTATTGCTTCTATACTCCTTAAAATTAGTAGAATATCCTTAAAATTTGCGCTTCATCTAGTATCTTTTCACGAAAATATTATTCTGAACATTTTTGATAATTTTTAATCTTTTCATGCCGGGGTACTATTCTCGAAGTACTATTCACTCGAGTACTATTCACCCGGGGTACTATTCATGATAAAAATTGATTTCTTTTCTGTCTAAATTATTTTTGATACAATATTATTTTTGAATTTTACTCCACAAAGCAGTATCGTGTTGACAATTTGGACATTATTGAATTCTGAATAAATTAATTTATAAATCTTTAAAATTTATTCTTGCTCTCATTTAATTGAATTCTTATATCATTGTCATCATCCTCATGCTTATATTGTGATGAAAGTTCTCATTGGCCCGTAATGCATTGATGGACAGTTGTTCGTATGATTATGACTAGGAATTCTGTATCGGTATAATCATGACCTGTAATGTTACAAATGATGTGGAAAAAGTCATCATTGGCCCGTAGTGCATTGATGGACAGTTGTTGGCATGATCATGACCATTGGTGATAATAACGAATATCATTGGCCCGTAGTGCATGGATAACTCGTGGATGTAATACTAATGAATATCATTGGCCTGTAGTGCATGGATAATTCGATGATGTGGATTATTTATTGAACTGTGTTACAGCGATAAAATATTGATGATGAACTTTTAAATCATAAAACATAGTAAATATCATGCTCTACTTTACTCTTCTAATGGATTGCTTGTTCCGCTACAGTTAAACTTGTTGTTTATTGTATTCTATTAGTTTAACACTATTGAAGGCTAACGATAATTTATTCTGCATTATCTTAGTCATAATATTTCTTACTGGGCTAGTTGAGCTCACCCTTTGCTTTCATTGTTCTCTTCAAAAAATGAGAACGTAACCGGAACTAGGTGGAGAATGGAGTGACGGTTCGAGATGGTGGCTGTAGTAGTTCTCACTATTTTATAAAATAGTGTGATAATAATTGTAATGAGGACTCCATTTGAGTTTGGATATTGTCTACAAGACAATATTCGTGTTAAAAACTCTTAGCTACGTTTTTGTCGTATTGTATAAAGAATTTTGTATTTAAATTATGTACCATATATTTGACGACTCAAAATGGGTTGTGTATACCTATTTTGGGGCTGTCACAATATTGATGTAAAGCAGATACGATCATGCGATAATTTGGCTGATATGTTCACTAAGCAATTACCAACTGTAACTTTTAAGAAGATGAAGCACAGTATTGGCATGCGTCGACTGATGAGTGGATTTTATACCCATGAATTGAGTGCGTTTGAGCTTAATATTTTGGGAGTTTTTAAGTGTTTGTGTCTATTCATGCATGTTTTACGTTGTTTTGTAGGAATTGAGACAAAAGTTACTTGGATCAACGTTTGGGGTTGCTAGATTCACATTTTTGACTTACCATTTACATAGCAGCCACTTCAAGACCAATTTCAGTATTTCTCCAGCCCTTATTTCGAAAAACTCAAAGAATGAAAGTTGTAGATCTACGTCTTCTCTTTTCGGAACATCTTGAATCATCAAAATCGGAGTTCGGACGAAGAAGGTATGACCATTTTCCTAAAGAACGTCAGAGCAAAAAAATTCAGAAAACCTCCCAGCGCAGGGACGCCCAAACTTAGGCCATTTCCAGTGCCGGGGCGCTAGGAGGCAGTGTTGTAGTGCCAGGGCGCTGGTGTAGGGCCAGATCAAGCTTGGACGCATTTTGGGACAAATTTTGATACTTTTTTGACTCAAAATTGGATTGGGTTTACTCCTAAGCTAGAAAGTGGACTTGTAGCCTATAAATACATGATGGGAGGCATAAAATAAGGGAGATTAGATATATTAAATTAGAGATACACTCCATTAGATTTAAGAATTCATTCATAAACCCTAGTTCTTTATTAGTCATTGGAGATTGAAGCAATTTGAAGAACACTGAAGATTCAAAGTAGGAGCGGAAGAGGAGTCTCAAGACTGTTGACAACAGATTCTCTTCTCTTCTCTTACTTTTATTTTTTAATGTCTATTCAGTTGTGAATTTTTTATTTTAATTCAATAACAATGAACTAAATTCTTGTTTAAGATTGCAACGGATCTTATTGCATAGCTTATTTTAGTATGCTTCTCTGTTAATTATTGTAATCTATTATATGGATTGTCTATTATGATTGCGTATAATTGTTTAATTGTCTAGCTAACAATTATCATGATAATTTATATGAATTCGGGAGATGAAATATAAATTTAGATCTTATCATTATAGTATGTAATTGTGTTTTTTGCATGATGTTAAAATTTATGATTTGTGTTTAGGATAAGGATATGCCTTTATGTCGCGTGTAATCTGATAGGGAACCTGTACTTTAAATTCTTTTTAATTGTAATTCACATAGGAATATAGTGAATTAGTTAATTAGGGTGTTTGATTCAATTCTATCAACTGTGGATTTGGATTAATATGTTTGTAATGCATCGAAAGGTGGTTATAAATAATAACAAATTCATGATTAACAATCCCGAATAGTGAGCATAATTAATAAGAAGTATTTTAATATAAGTGAAACAATAAATGAAATTGTGATCTTAAATCTCCATAACCTGATTTTAATCTAGTGGTAGTAGTAGTAGTTTAATTATATATTTTAATTTACAACATTAAATCGATTGTTTAAATAAAATTAGTTTGGTTAAGAACTAGTACTTGGTGATTTTTATCATGAGCAATGGTACTCATGAGGGAGAGTAAATTTTCTAAAAGATATGTCCTGATTGTACTCTTTTTTCTTCGCTAAGGTTTTTTCCCATTGGATTTTCCTTTGCAAGGTTTTAATGAGGCAATCCTATGTCACTAGAAGTTATTCAAAAATATTGTACTCTTTTCCTTAGCCAAATTTTTTTCCGGATTTTTCTTTGATAAAATTTTTAACGAGACATATTCTTAAGAAATGGTCATCCAATGGGGAATGTTAAAAATGAATTAAATGAAGGAAAGTAACCACCAAAATAAACGGTGGAAACTTTTTTTTGAAGAGTGGTGGAAACTTAAGAAGCCTTTAATTTGCTTTAATGCAACTTAAGTTTTAGTTTGTGTTATATATATATATATATATATATATATATATATATATATATATATATATATGATAAGATGTGGAGACACCACAGAGAAATTTATTTGATATCAAAAATATTATAGATGATCACTTAAATGCAAGAAATTATTAATATATATATTTTGTTCTATTCTTAATTTATTTTATCTATTATTTCGCAACAATTTTGAGGATTATTTTTCACATGTGAATGAGAGGTGGAGGACACACTTTAACATGGAAATACATTCCTTAGACGGATAAACATGAACAAAATATATAATCTAAAAATTTATAAATTATACTCTTTTAGTGGAAGATTAGTTGCATATCGGCAAGGCAACACATCACCATTCTCAGTATAAACCCTATGAACAGCACCATGCCACCTAGACACAAGAAACATCTATTGAAAATGGTTAACGATATCAAATCACTTCATATTAAACACTTTATTACTACATCCATCCCATAATAACTGTCGTTTTAGAAGGAAATTTTTTTTCCAATTTATTTATCGTTTACAACTTTCTAGAAGAATAAATTATTTACTTTCCTATATCACCCCTACCTTCTCTCATTGTCCCAAGAAATTTTTTCCTTGTATTAATAATTTTCAACTTCCCATAAAGGGGTAGTGATGAAATTTCACACCAATTTTAATTAATAAATAATAGCACTAAATGGCTTTCTTAATCCATGTGCATCAAGCTAAAACGACAGTTATTATGAGATGGGGGGGGTAATACTTTCTAACAGTCGGTCAAAAAAAATTTATCTGAATAATATAATAATGACTCATCATTAAGATACTTATGTAATGTGTAATAAAACTGAGTAATTAGCATCTCGTCAGTATATCTTAATAAATTAAATTATTCAAGTGAAATAACATTTTAATTTAAAAATAAATAAATTAAATAATAATTAAAAAATATAAAATATCTGAATAAAATATACTTTTCAAAAATTAATAATGACTTTAAAATTTAAAATAGAAGGAGTACAATATTTATAAAAGTTTCATTACAGTTCGAATTTATATCTTCTTCTTATAAAGGTTTCGTTACAACTCTTTCGAATTTATATCTTCTTCTTACCGATTAAGAGAATAAGTGTCGAACAAAATTTTACCAAACAATATTACCCTTTTACCGAACCAAATGTGGAACTGTTAAGAAGTATTAAGAGGTAAACAAACACCACCTTGGACTAAAAATTTAAACCCCTAACCTTACCAATTAAAAAAAAACATACAAAAGCTGAAAACCAAAAAAACTTGAAGACAAATAAAAACGCAGAGATAAATACTGAACTGACACAAAGGAACAACTTATTTCCTGTAATAAAAATATAAAAGCTTTAAAGTCTTCTATTCCTCTGTGATTATTGTTTTGTTTTTCACAAAATAATTTTAGTAAGAAGATAATAATGCGAGTAAGTTGCAACACTACTTTTTCTTTTTTATCATTTTTTTTAATAGAAATTTATGTTCTTACATTTTAATCCTAAAGAGTCCAGAGAGAACATGAGGCAGGGTTAGAGGGACACTAAATGGAAACCTAGGAAAAATTTATCTCAATTACCAATCACATTGGGGACAACCAAAGGGCAGAGCAGGGTATCAACAACCATGCATTCTTATATGATTAAAAGAACAGGTCGCTGAAACAATGATGCAAATATTAACCAGCAACTGTAAACAATTTTACAATATGAATCTCTCTAGATATCATGTCCTATCTTACCTAGATAGCTGGCAATCTAATAGTAATCTAAGATCTAAGCCACTAGAATAAACATGATGGGGCTTGGGGCTTTTTTTTTTCTTTTTTTTTTTGGGTATAATGTAAACAGTAAAATACAAGAAATGTTATCTTTGAACCTGTTCAGATGCGTGGCTGCTCGTGGATGATGATGCATGCTTACCGTTATCAGCAGGAGGACTTACTCCCCACTTCCCTTCCGACTCTGAGGGTTCTATGACTTTAACGGACCCATCTGTCAAGCCAACTGCAAATTGATTGGGATCGTGCGGATGTGCTGCAATGACTAATGGGTACACAGCCGGGCTTCTGCATGGTAGTAGATCAGAGGGTCAGGCTTACAACTAACGAAATACTGATAAATGCTTGCAACTACTGGGTACAAAAGAATGTACAAAGCGCATGCAGATTGTGCATCCTCATAAATACATGTAACATTTTATTTATGGCTCTTTTATGAAGATCTTAACCACCATCCAAATATTGTGATAGGGGAGTTGGAACTGATGAAGAAGAAAGTACCACAAACAAGTTGAAATTATCAATATACATATATACATGTGTGTGTGCGGTAGTGTATATATCCACTATATATATACACAATTCAAATTACTGCCTACAGTCTAATTTAGTAAATAAATTTATAATAAGCCGCAATGTAGGCCGCAAGTTGCTTAAATTTCATTCATTACATATAAAATGTGAAGTCAGGGCCATATCGTTAAATGATCATGTATAAGTCAAATAATAAATGCAATAACTCATTTCGGTCAGGAAGTAAGATGCAATGTTAAACTTAAAAATTTACCAATAAACACGTGAGTATAGCTTAAATAATGATGGACAAATTACTATTACAATTTCTGGTATACTATTGATGTTCTTACCCATTTACTACTGCCTGAGACAAGTATAGGGATGGACCAATACGACATCTTAGTCTCAAGCTATCTGCGTCAAAGACACCAATGTTTCCATCGCAAAAGGAAGCATAAACTAGTTGACTGTTGCATGAATATGCTGCACAAGATATAGGTGCTGAAAGGACATCCTGAGGGACCCACTGCAATGGAAGAATGCACAAAAAAGATTAGTTATTATTGCAATAGGTCTTAATGCCAGATGTTTAGGTATGGTTTCTACCTGTCGGATTCGATCCATCTTGGAGGCGTCATATAATGCTAATTGTGTTTCATGGGATACCAGCAAACGGATTTGATCTGAGTGGAACTGTACTAGCGTATCACCATTAGGTGCCTTACCAGTAGGCAGTTGTATTGGAACTGATTTTCTCTTCTCCCAAGTATTATTGCTCCAAACACAAAGCTGATAAGTCCGGTTGCTATATTAGTACCCAGCAAAAAAAAAAAACAACCTACCATGCCAGAGCATGAACTAATTATCCCGTGATCTCTTGTCTTTCATATGTTCACTATCAAGCAAAAGACAAATGAAGCAAAGGTCTGATGTAACGATCACAGACAACATGGAAACAAGAAGTTTCCGAAGATGTTTACCATCATAGGTATGGAGAATTAAAAAAAAATGGCTCTTAAATGGAAAGCATAGTATAGGTTGAGTTTTTGTCACATATATTAACACTAGTGTAGAGACCTCATGCAACAAACAAATAGGAAAGGCACTGGCAGACAATTTATCTTGTTCCAAGTAATATTAGGAAACACCCTTCAAACCCTAATTGCTAGGAAGAGAAGATAAGTAAAACATGTGAAGGAAGATCTGAAATTTGATCAACCTACATGTATACTGTGCTAAAAGCTTCTATTATAATGTCGCTTTACTGTATACCTGTCCGTCTTATCATGCACCTATATTTTTACAGATTCTGTGTCCTCTGCAGTACCTGATCTATTTCAATGCAAGACAAAAAAAGTCTTTCTTCTGATCGTTGCTAAACAGTGTCTTGCATTAAAGAAAACTATCAAAAATGTGTGCTGCATTTTATTGCAGCCCAAATCTGTAGCTTACCTGAGCATCAGCTCCTGATGAAATTAATATGTTAAGATTGGCGGAAAAAGCTAAACCGGTCACTCGCTTCTGATGACCCTTCAGTTTTGATTTCACCTATGGAACACAAAGTTACAAATATCAATTCTGCTCATGGTTAGCAAATGCAATGACAAAATTAGAAAATGTTACCTCATCAACTCTAACGTTGTATATATGGATAGTTGAATCCTCCATTCCAATGGCTAGGATGTTATTATCTTGAGGATGAAATGCTAGGAAGGTTGAAGATGGTGGAGGCGGCATGAATGTTGTCATAACCTAAGTATCGTAGATTATGGATATGCCAAACCAACCATTAATCATCTTAATCTTGACAAAATGAGCAATTTAAATAAGTACGAACATACCTTGAATGTCATCATATTAAACAATGAAACCTTTCCGCCAGAAGCCGACATTACATAAGAATCATTCTTAGAGAGGGCTATGCATGGAAATGCTTCCTCAAGGTTGACACCTGAGACGTCATTGGACATGAGAAGACCACTGTTTGGTTGCCAATGCTGTGGAACAACATTGGCGGTGGCCTTTAAACCCCGTTGATGTCAGAAGTCTTCATAAATATTCAAGAAAAAAGTAAAAGAGAATGCTAGAAAGAAATAAGGGATTTTATTTGTTTATTTCTTTTACTTTTCCACTTGGATTTTGTTCATTGCGGGTCCACTTCCACAGCTTTTGAATACCATTTGACCCAAGTGCCAAAATGCCAACGCCAGAATTTGTATATAGAAGTCGAGCAACCTGGATATAAACATCTCAGCGAAAAAACTATATGATAGATATATAATGTAACAAATGCTATAATAAGTTAGTGCGCACCTTGTTAGTCGCATCTGTGCTGTCTGGCATGGTAACCAGCCGACACTGAACAGGATCTATAATCTCAGTCAACTGCCAGGGTTTGGTTTTCTCAGTTACATCATCCACATGCCTTGGCTTTTCCATGCTTCTAGCCATAGAATCAGCTCCATTCTAGGAGAGGAAATCAACAAACATTACAATCAATCATTAAAGCAAAAACTTCATACGTGGATATGGAATTACTGATGTAAGTAGTACCTGGAATTATATTTATAGGGGTGAAAGAAAGAAAGGATGACAATTGCTGGGAAAAAGGGGTAGCTGACTTACAAGAATGGCAGCAGGCCTTACAGGGGAGCTTCTTTCCACTTTACAATTGACTGGATTAACATTTGGAATAGCAGAAGATCCAGAAACCTGATAAATCAAGACAAAAACGCATAAAAAATCCATAAATCACAATTTGCGTTGTTAAATGATTTTTTTAAGATGTGCCAGATAGGCAGATACAGGGTTCTTTATAGGCTTTAGGTTTGAAAGAGTGAGGGATTTCAAACAAAGGAGGAACAAGCTCGGAACAGGCTCCTGAGCTAGTGCTAGTGGCACTTCGTAACCTGAGTTTAGGCTGAAGAAATAGTACCTTGATTGCAGGTGGTTCCGGGGGTGCTCTTAATGCTTCAAAAGATGGTGCTTCAACTGATCTTAAGGATCTGAGACCAGTTGCATTTGCAAGTATCTTGATTCCATTCTCCGCAGTAGCAGCAAGAAGATTTCCTTCCTTGTTAAATCTCAAGCGAGGAAGATTCTACAAGAAAACAGTGCAATTATTTTGGTAACTGATTCATAATGTTCTTTGTTGCACGTATTCTAAGTGCAAGTGCTGTGTGCTGGGGGTTCTTTTCTGTTTAATTTTATCTTTTGTTGGGTGGGGAGGGGGTGGGATTTTTATCTAGTTGGTTCTCATTAAAACTGCAAAAGGCAAACTGAAACTAACCAGGAGTCCCCCATTTGCATCTATGCTTGTGAGAATGTTGATATTGTCCATATCCCAAAACTTTATCTGGTAATCTTCACCAACAGCCAAAAAGTGGTTTTGAGTTGTGTCAAACTGCACAACACCAGCTGATTTCTTTCTAAAACCAGAATATGATCTCTTTATAGCTCCTTCACTTTCGTTCCATTCAACCAGAAAAGAGTCTCCATCTTTACTTGTTCCACAAGAGAACAATCTGAAAGAAAGCATCAGAAATATCAGAAATGATGAAAGTCTAAAAGAAAGTCAGCTATAATGACAAGTCTGCAACAAAGTATCATAGATAATGAACAATCTGAAAGATACTACATAACCAATTTAATAACAGATCAACTTTGAGAAACCATATTCTCATTAACTGCATAGAAATAAGCAGATATGTAGATTTAAAATTGAATAAAATATAAGAGGACTGCCACCATATAATTTTATTTTTGAAATCCTAACCTACTTCCGTCGGCACTGTAAAGCATAGTAGTACACCATCGCCCAGGAGCGTCATAGTCAACTCTTGATCCCATATTGTCATAGAGCCAGGCCTTAATCTTCCCATCAATTGCAGTTGAAAATATAAACTGCAAATTTACAAGTATAGAAAGCAAGATGAGCATACCTTAGCAAAAAATAAAAACACAGAAACACCAAGCAGGCAAACAGAATGCAGTGCCAGTCATCACAAGATAAAGTTTATTGTGGAGAGTAAAACTACTGTTTAAGGCAATAATGCAGATTGAAATACATCCATAGCAGTGAATGCAGATAAAATTGTTATAAAAAGAGTAAGATAATAATGGATGCTATTCTGGGACTCTTCCTGTGGAAACAAAGGAGTATCAAACTTGAGTGTGCATTATAATATACTCTGACAAGCAGAGATATAGACTCAGATATGGACACAGTGTGATTATTACTCTCCCTTTGCTATACAGGTTCTTGATAAACTTAAAGAAAGTCATTTTTACAAGGTTTATTTTCAAGCTTTGACGAGCATGCATGAATTTCCAGATACTGGTCATAATTGAAAGATTCTATATTTTTAAATTATGCACGCATTGTGAAAATGTTTGACAACTTATCTGATAATATACATGAAGTATCAGTGCCCGAGAAATATAACTGATATGTACAAGTCACTGTCCAAGAAGTATTTATGTTTCTAGATTATATTAATTTGGATAGCATTCATCATAAGCCATCTTTTCCAAAAAGATATAACAGAGCATATTGATAACTAATTTGAAAACTCAGCTGTATGATATACCTGAATATTCTCTTTCTGGTGTGGACATATAGAATATACCGGTGATTCATGCCCTTCAAAGTTGAATAGCTTTCGCCCAGTCAAGTCCCACACCTGATTTATATCTTTCAGTTAGGTTTGTAGAGGGGAGGAAAGCTCAAGAAGGGGCGGGGGAAGAGGAGGGGGGAATTAACTAACTAAATTCTTAAAAAATCTCCTCACCTTTATCAACTTATCATCCCCACAAGTTACTATACACAACTGTTTGTTTGGATGAGCAAAAGCCAAGTCATTTACTCCTCCAACATGAGCGTCAATCTGTAGTAACAAACAAATGCAAGTCAAATAGCAGGAAGAATTTTGCCCTTGTTGGACAGGCAGCAATATTCTAGCTCACCTCTAGATGCAAGCTTAGATCATTTGGTCCAGCATAGGTATACAAATGAATTAAATTCTTAGTAAACGCAGCCCCTGCAAAATAAAATAATAAGAAATACTCACAGGTACCTTCCAAAACCTAACTAGCTGTTCTTTTTTTTTTCTATAACTAGAGAGTAAGTAACGGCACATCTTTAACGCCTATTCAATTGCTGAAGTGTACATACCCAAATAATTTCCATCAGGACTCCAGATAACACGGCTTACAGATATTGGAGCATCCTTACCGACAGAAGCCTGTTTAATGCACTACTTGTGAGAACATTATCATTATTATTATAAAATTAATCAATTATTCGAGTTGAACAAAATCCAATGTAACTATGTATGCCAACAATTAACATAATGCTTCAAAACATCTTAGACTTTACATGTAAGGCTGTAAACGAGCCAAATAATTCGGGCTCGACTCGAAAAAATACGAGCGAGACTCGGATTCGTTAATAATATGATCCAAATCTGAGCATGAAAAATAGTTCGAATAAAAATATGAACAGAATCTGAGCAAGGTTACACTCGACTTGTTTAATATTCAAACTATTCGAATTATTGATTGTGATTCGATACCTACTCGATTGATACAGATTCGATTAGATGCTCAATACATTCTCTTATAATATATACAAATTTAAATCAAATTAAGATAATTAATTATTATTATTTTGTTTTGTTTTTAATTTTAATTGTGATTTTATATTTGTAAAGTGTAATAGTAAATATATTTTCTCATTTCTAAGTACAAATTCAATTTATAATTATATTTATTATAAAACTAGTCATTATGTGAAGACTCAAATTTGAGCTTGAATTTGAAGCTCAAGAGTAGTTTGAATATAATTCGATCCGAGTCGGATCTAATTCGAGTAATAAATATTCGAGTTGAATCGAATCTGAGAAGAAATTTTCAAATACAATTCGAATTCGAGTACGAATTTATTATTTCGAGTCGAATTCGAGCAACTCTCTGTTCACTTAGATTCGACTCGTTTACACCCTTATTTACATGTTGACACCCAGGATTTCAACAATCCCTGTGGCATGAAAGTGATTCAGGGCAAAGCTAGTTATTGTCATTGGCAATATTGAAACCATTACAAGCAACGCACTTCACTAAATATAAGGTCTTCCTACACAGTGCTTCAAATTTCATTAGAAGGGATAGTATGAGAGAACCAAACACCAAAGAAAGTGATATAAGAACCTGAAATGCTAATGAACAAGCTGACAAATCCCATATCTTGAATGACTTTGAAACTAACTTCTCGCGCATCCCTACTTCCCAAAGTGTGATGTCACCATTACCAGAACCAACTGTATAAGAGATGCTCTAAGTTAGATAATAGATATAGAAGTCCTCTTAACTAGTATTGGCGGCTAAGGATAGGATCTCAACTACTAAAACCATCATAGATAGATAGTAACAGATTTCATACTAACATACCAAGAAGTAATGTGTGATGAGATGGATGAAAATCCATGCTTGTTACAGATGATGACCCTTGATGAATGGTGAAAACTACTGTTCTTGGCAAATCATCCAGAGACCAGGAACCTTGTTGTCGAGCTGTTGGATATGTAACCTGAATATGATATGAAACATAAGTGAACCAACAACAATATTGAACTTTGTAGTGAGATGATTATCTAAATTCTTCAAGTAGTTCCGAATCACAATGAAACGCTAAAATAACAAATGCTGAATAGAAAACGAGAAACAACAAGCCTTTTGCAATTACCTCCTCAACAGACGGTGCAGACCTCAAACGTTTCAGTAAATGTTCGCGTTCAGCATTCTGATAGTCAAGCATACTCGGGAGAGCTGGAGGTGTTATTGGACGTTTCAAACTTGAAACTATACAGGAAAAGGAGGGGGAAAAACACAAAGACAAGTGAAGTATGTCAGTGCAGATTCACTAAGATACATGCAAATAAATAACAGTAAAAACTTGACAAGCAAATAAAGTTCAATGATAACATTGCAATTAGTGCATAACAGAGAATAAACAAATAAAGATTCGCCAGTTAACATTATCTTCCACAAAGGTCAAGAATTTCTAAGAGTCCAAACTTGTTCACTTGCTTTGTGTTTTTTTTTTGGGGGGGGGGGAGAGGGGGGGAGGTATACATAGAAGGTGGAGAAGAAGTTTCCAGAATCATAACCACCAATCCTCTTATCAACATAACCAAAAAAATAATTAAATAAAATAAAGGAGAAAATTAAAACTTACTAAAAAAATGTATACTTGGAGGATTTGTATTCACACCCAGGGGCAGATGTACTAGCAGGGCAGCATAGGCAGCTGACCTCTTTTTTATAGGGGCAGGGGCAGAAATATAAGTTAATAAACTCAAGGGCAAGGGGCAAATTAATGTAAGAGTTAAACTTGAAGGAACAAAAATATAAAAAATAAAAGTTTCATTCTAATTCTAAATACAAAGTACAGAACATACTTATTAACACTCGCTCCTGCTTGGCGGCTGCTTCTGCTTGGTTTTTGTTGCTCATTTCACTTCCTCCTTTAGAGCATACTACATCTCTGCGACGGGTACAGTCATACAGAGTATACTACATCTCCACCACTCCGCGACTTCTCCTCTTCTCCAATTTTTGTTTTTTTAATTTGTTGTGTTTGTGAATTGTGATTTTGAATATTGTGGCTTGATTTTGTTTCAATATAGAAAACAAATTTGGTTTGAGACTTTGAGCATACTGTTGAAATTGTAATTGTTTGGGAATCATTCAAATTGAACTATGACAAGTAAGGTTTATAAATTGTATCTAAATGTTTTTTATATTGAAATTCCTTTTTTAGTTTGGATTATGAATATTTATGTGTTGTATATTATAGAATTCTATTTATGTTGCATACAATAATTGTTTGTTTGAGGTTGTTGTATAATTTAGGCATTCAAGACATGTGGTTAAAATTCAAACCTTCCATAAATAAATCATCAACATCACAATCCATCTAAGTCGATGAGTACTCAAAATCTCTCAAATGAAACCCATATCCAAGAACCGTTTCAAAATATCAATTCTCAATCCCATGTTGAATTCAATTTAGAAGAGGAACTTGTTGCGAATCCATTTATAATGGAATATGATGCTAACAAGAGAGAGTATCACCAAGTATATTTGCTTAAGGGCCCTCATCAACCAATGCTTTCCAAATTTCCTTAGACTGTTATTTACGGAGAGAAACGTAGATTTAATCCTGAATGGTACAAAAGGAACACCAGTTGGTTGGAATATAGTGAAAAGGAAGATGCAATTTTTTGCTTATATTGTTATCTATTCAAAGCTGATATCTGTGGTCAAGGGGATGGGAATACATTTGTCGATAATGGATTTAATAATTGGAGGAAGATGAAATAATTATCTAAACATGTTGGAGAGTCAGCTAATAGTATTCATAGACAATTCATGTTAGCATGTCATGATTTGAGGAACCGAAAGGAACACATAGATATCAAACTTGCCGATATATCTAACCAAGAAAAAAAAGTTTGCAACCCTCATTTGCTCTCATCTATCAAGTGTGTTTGGTTGCTTTTAAGTGAGGGGTTGTCTTTTTGTGGCCGTGATGAATCAGATGCTTCAAAAAAGCGAGGTTTGTTTCTTTCTATCGTAAAGTTTAATCCGAGAACAATGATGAAGTGAATAAAGTTGTGTTGAAAAATACTTCGGGGAACCACAAATTGACAACACCTTCAATCACATTTGTAGTGTCACTGCATTTTTGACCACAAAAGCTATAGTTGCAAAGATAGAGATAATTTTTTCTCTTTGTTAGTTGATGAGGCTCGTGATTCATCAATTAAAGAACAAATGGCCGTTGCTTTACGTATGTGAACAAACATGAGTGCGTTATTAAGTGTTTTTTTGGCATTGTTCATGTTGTCAATACATGTGCTCGAACACTTAAAATCAGCCCCTGCTCACACCAAATTATTCCCCATATGTAGAAAGTGTTTGAAAGTTTATCACAAAAATCAAGTCAATATGGACAAATCTGTCATTCAAGGAATTGCAAATGCTATGATACCAGATCTGATTAAAAGTAAGAACTCTGACCATGATTCGGAAGAATAGGTAAAGTTGATGTAGCAACAACAGCTGTTTGAACAGATGAAGCAGCGACATTTGCCATCCAACCTGCTAAAGCATTAGCATTGGCCGCCGCTGCTGCAGCAGGCGGAAAGGGCTGCATATGACGATGAAAACAAAAGTTTTATCGGTTGTACATTGACATGTATAACATGGAAAAGGAAAAGGAAGTACAAACAGAAAATTTCTGGGATTGAAGGTATCATACACCATGAGCTCCAAGCGGCGTAAAAGTAGTAGGCTTTGCAACTGCAGCAGCTGGAAGATTGACAGTTGTTGGTGCAAGAGCACCGTTTGAAGGTGCACATGTATGGTCAGTGAATAAGGTCTTTATGTCTGGATTTGGCCTTGGGTTCTTACACAGTTGGTGCTGCCAGTTTAAACTGTATATAGACCATAAGATCATACTTCAGAGGTCCAACGGGAGTAATGAACACAATTGTTAATAAATCAACAACAATATATGTGAGATATCAAGCAAAAAGACCAGCAGACAGCCGATTTCCAGAACTTATACACAACGAATTTAATATCCATATGTATATATGTCTGGAAATGATTCTCTTGTCAAGAATTACTGAGATATCAACAACTATAGTAATGCAGCTGGAAAAGAGTGGGACATATATCAATAAAAATATCCACTCATTGCTTATGAAAATAATGCAAGTCTTTTGAATAAAATTAGAAAATGATACAAACAGTTCTACAACAATTAGTGGATATTGTTAGCTGTTTCAGGAAAAGAAAACTTGAATCACAATTTTCAGCAAGAGAAACAATAAGATAAAGAAAGAGCATAAAAGAAATATATTAAGGAGCAGAGTACAACTTACTTACAAGGTGCAACTTTGAAATACCTAGATAAATCTATCTTGCATATTCCTCTAACAAACAACAACCATACCTTTGGTTAATTAGAGTCCTCAATCTTGATGACTTTAGGGTAGGAAAAACAAGCTTCTCACGGAAAAGAGGATTTGCTTCAATTAGTTTCTTAAGCTCTAGCAGCATTATGCCACGAGCTGTTTTGGTGTCACCATACTTAGATAGTTGCTCATTTTCCCTGACAGCACAGAACATAGATTACTTCAACAAATCTGACCAATCGTGACTCATAAATAAACAATGATAAGAATTACCAAGAACATAACTTAAATTACATTTAATTAATAAAACTTGTGCAACACATCAGCAAATAAAAAAATCAAGAAATAAAAGTCCATTCGGTTATTGAATATATCATTGAAAGCAAAAAGGAAATTTTCTTAAATTGCACCATTTGTAAGGATTTTATAGCATATTAGTTCCCTGTTATCTCTGAGAACCAATTGACTTGAAAAGAAATTAGAAATTTCGTAATATGCAGTATCTACTAATAAATTAAAGACCTTGCCACAACAGTCCATAAACAAATTAAAGACAAGAACTTACCTCAACTAGACCAAAGCAATGTATTAAAGATAAGTTGACTGAGTTTTAGTTTTGAAAATGTCAGATAATGACAATTTTGAGCTTCAGGATCAGTCAAGGACAAATTACATCTACAGGACCAGTAAATGACAATTTATAGCTTCAGGACCAGACAACAACAAATTCGAGATCCAAGACCTTTTCTCACCTTAATTGCCATGCCGACGGAAAACCAAATAATCTAGGGAATGGATTGCTTTTCACTTTTCTGACCAAGTAAAAGATAGAAGGAAAACTTGCAAATTTACTTTACTAATGCAACAATATTACTTGCCAAACAAAAAAATATATCACCTGAAATTGCCAAACGTTAGCAACTGAGTGATTTCTTTATACAAATCTTCGTTGAATGTTGAGAACACTTTCAAATCATTCACTAGTATCTCAACAGCTTTGGCTTTGTCTTGCCTAATAATTTGAAGTACAAATCCAAACACATTTACAAAAATCAAACCATTTGTAAACAAAGACAACATTTATGAAAATATCAAGACAAATATATTTTTAATATACCGATCAAGGGCTTCAAGATACTTCTGTTTCCGGATTTCAAAGAATATCTTCATGGAATATCTGTTGTCGTCCACTTTTGTATATCCAGAGAGGTATTTTTCAACTTCATCCCATTCACCAGCATGAACCTTTTCCTCAAAGTACTTCATATTGAAGAAAAACCCTGATTCTTGCTCGAGCCTATAAAATATATACTCCGTATCAAAATCAAACATTTTCGGTAGTCAAATTCCTCAATTTGAATTTGAAACAAAACATAGAACAGTAATAATGAAATCCAAACTTTCACAAAATTGAGCCATTTAACCTATCGGCTCAGCTTTTTAATTATTCAATTAGAAAACTCACAACAACATTTAAACTAACTCAATCACTTAACTTGAATTAATAAACTAATTTATTCAACTAAATTCACCTCACAAAGACACTCAAAATGTTATTAACTTCAATCATATAAATGCAAAAATAAAAAATAAAAAAAATAGAAAAATAAAATAAAGAACTCATTAAATTTAAGTTTAATTAGTTTCCAACTAATTTAGTAAAACATCGTTAACAGTTCAAATGCTACTGTAACTTTAATTATAACTATACTAAACACATTGAAATTAAAAATTAAATAAAAGGACCTCCAGACAACTAAACCCCCGACAACTAATCAACTATTTGAGAGAAGTTTTTCCTCCTTCAAATAGAATCGCCAAACAAAAATAAAAATACTAATTTGCCCATTCTCATTTCTCTACAACTAAACAGGACACAAGAATTAGAGAAATTACCTGTGAACAGACTCTTTAAACTTCTCCTCTTCCAGAAATTGAAGTATGAGAAACACCAATTCTCTGCTTAACGATGACATTATCACACCGCCAAGGAATTTCCAAATCCAAACACACAAAAACAACAAATCAAAATAGGAAAATTAGATAATAGAAAACGAAAAAAACAGATCAAGAGCGCAGAACAAAATTCTAGGGTTCCTGCTGAAGAAAGCTTGATTGCAAAGGCTGCGGGGAAGAGAGAGAAAATTATAGAGAGGTAGTGGTGGGGAGGACTTGGTCTCGCTATCTTCGATGCGTTTGGCAGGAGTCTTCTCTATCTTTTTCTACTGACCTATCAGTTGATAAGTTCAACTACTTAACATATAAGTACAAAATGATACGTACGATTGGTTATCATTGCTTGAAGTGAGGGACAAGGGACAAATGGCTTATTTATTTATGACAAATGGCTTATTTATTTATTTATAGCTCCTGATTTGTTAATACTACTTCAAAGAATGTAAAGGTCATTTATAATTACTACTCATAATAGTGATTTTACTTTAATACATATGAATTAAGAAAGTAATTTAATATGATTATTTAATAATTAAAATTTATATAAAATTTTATCACTATACCTTTATGAAAAGTTGAAGTTAAAAATTACTAATATAAGGGAGAAAAATTCTTGGTACAATAAGAGAAGTTAGGGGTGATATAAAAAAGTAAATAATTATTCTCCTAAAAAATTATAAACGACAAATAAATTAGAAATTTTTTTTTTCTAAAAGTCAATTATTATAAAATAGAGGTAGTATAATAGAGCAATTATTATGTTGACAAAGCAATAAATATAACTAAAAGTATTAAATACTCCCTTCGTTTATATATAAATGATGTTTTAGACATATGCACAATAATTAAGGTAATCATTTATATAAGGGGATAAATTAACTTTTGGTACCTGTACTGGGACACGACTTATAATTTGGTACCCGAAGTGAAAAAAGTTACAAACTGGTGATTGTATTCGAAAAATGTTATATTCCGTTAAACAGTAGGGACACGACTTACAATTTGGTACCCGAAGTGAAAAAGTTACAAACTAGTGATTGTACTCGAAAAATATTACACTCGGTTAAACAGTAGGGTTTCATCTTTATTCTGTTTAAAAATTAGGGTTCTCTTCTTCTATCCTTCTTCTTCTCTCATTCTTCTTGTCTCGATTCTCCATTGATTACTGGTTCCCATATATTTATTAAAGGGTTTTCAGTGTTTAATTGAAAAGGATGAGCTCGTCTTAGAGTGGAATCGTAAATAAAATCGGAGAAAAAAATTGTAGTTCATGCAACAAAAATGAATGGATTACACCAGAGTTCCTAAGTCGGTGCCACTGTGGAGCAATGGTGCGAATGTGGGAGGCAAGAAAAGATGGAACAAAACATCGAGGATGTAAGACCCCAAATTATTAATAAATGAAATTTAAATTCCCTCTATTTATTATTTTGAAATAGTAAGTGTTAAATTGATTAATGAGGTTAGTTATGGGTAAAATGCGTAAATAAGCAAGTGGTTATAAAATATTCATTGTTGTCGGGGAATATTCGTTTGGTCGTGGAATATTCTTCCTGTCGGGGAATATTCGTACGACGGCGCAGTCTTTTGTGGGCCCCATAACGGAAAGCGATTGGATGAAGAAAACGACAAGTATATGTTTTTTATTAATAGCGGCGTAGTTGTTACCGTTAATACTGTTGGAATACCCGGTGGTTAAAACACAGTAATACGCGTCGTTACACAGTAGCACACTGTATTGCACCAATTATTGATTCTTACGTAAGAAGGCACTACTCAATAATGGTTACAGTAATTACTGTTCAGTATTTTATTTTATTGATTCAATAATTGCTGCGTTGATATTTTATATTACTGTGTTTCAATAATTGTCACTACACAGTATTTCCCATTATCAGATCAATAATTCATATTATTTGAATAATATTATTAGATAACATTATTGGCAATGTCTAGAAAGTTCTGTCTAAGGAGAGGTTTGGTCATCTAATTGCGCGCCAGTAAGGAGAAATCCTTATTGGAAAGCCCCCTCTTTCCTGGGAACGGCCTGGTTGTCATAAATGTGATTCTGTAATATTATTTGTAAATAATTAATTATTGATTCATATGATAAGGAAATATTTATTTTTGTGGATATAAATGAGGGATATATTTTTGTGGTTAAAAATGAAGGAGTTAATGTTGAGGTTTTTATCAGTATTTTTGTCGGAATGGAGGTATTAAAAATCAGGGTTTTTGAGATATTTTGCGGGAGTTATAATTTTTAATCCGACCGTTGGATCGTGGTAATTTTTGGATATGTTATACATATATAAGTTGAGTATATGTCCACAAATTTTGAACCGTTAAAAATGAACGTATGATTTATTATGAATTTTACGAGATGACTGGTTCAGAAATTGTTGAATTTTCGGAGTTAATCATTTTGGTAGAAAATTCTAGAATTGGTGGGCCCCACTCTTGGTTGGTGAAGAAATGTGCTGAGATTTTTATTCAAATGTGGTGGGTGGGAATAGTAGCAGGTAAAGCCATCAGGTTGCAGGTTAAGTCTGCTTCGGCGTGCTAACATTTTCCTATAAATAGAGGGCTAAGTTAGAATTGAAAATCACACCAGAAACAAGTTTTCTCTCTTTCTCTCTCTAGATTATTGAGTGTATTTTGTGAGTATTTAGATACTTTGAGAGTTTCTATTCATCAGAGCAAGTGTCTTTCAGCCTTATACTGGTATTCCGACCAGAAGTACTGTCTGTACGAGGTAAGGGATGTTATTTTATTCAAAAATGATATTATTTCTTCAATATCATTATGCCGAAATATTGGTTGGAAATTTTTATCAAATTTGGAACTTTTCACGTCGGGGTTACTATTCATGAGTTACTATTCACGAGTTACTATTCACGAGTTACTATTCACCGAAAAATAAAATTTTCTTCTTTTCGTCCAAAATATCTATTCTGGGTACTAGCTTTGATTGTATCCATGTTTTGATCATTCTTGAATTCTACTTCACTATGAATAATTATAAGGTATTTTTGGACATGAATAAATCGAAATACGAATCCTTAATATTTGTTATTTTGTTTCACTGGATTCGTTTTCTTTAATATATTTTTCATCATCCTCAGTCCTAAATGATGATATTACTGAATATCTTTGGCCGTAGTGCAAAGATGAATGATTAACTGATGAATATCTTTGGCCCGTAGTGCAAAGATGAACAGGTGTTGAGATGAACATGACCGACTGGTGATACAAATGAATATCTTTGGCCTGTAGTGCAAAGATGAATATTTGATTAAAGATGGTTATTGATTGTTGTTACAGGGATAAAATATTGATGATGGACTTTTAAATCTTAGAAGATAGTAGAACTCATTCTCTACTTGACTCTTCTAATGGTTTGCTGTTTCCGCTGCAGTTATTGATTTAAAACTCGTTGTCTATTGTATTCTATTAGATTTTTCCCTGTTGAAGACTAACGATAATTTGTTCTGTATTATCTTAGTCATAATGTTCTTTACTGGGCTAGTTGAGCTCACCCTTTTCCTTTTTGTTCCATTTTTCTCAGGAGGCGAGAATGTAGCGAGTACTAGTCGGGGTATGGAATGATGGTTCTAGAAGTTACTTTAGTAGTCCTCACTATTTTTGTGAAATAATGTATCAATAATTGTAATGAGGGCTTATTTGAGTGTGGATATTGTCTAAATGACAATATTTGTATTTAAACTCACAGTTCTTGTGTTGTAATAATAAGATGTAGTTGTTTCTGTACCATATATTTTGGCGACTCAGAATGGGTGTTGTATACCTATTTTGGGGGCGTCACAGAGGATCTTCTTCGCGTCGATTTCGCTTCTCTCTCTGTATGTTTGTCTCTTCCGTTAGATCAATTTTTACGATTGTTTAAAAATTTGAAAATACAAGCACCAGATTATAACATTTTTCGAGTACAATCACCAGTTTGTAATTTTTTTCACTTCGGATACCAAATTATAAGTCATGTCCCTACTGTTTAACGGAGTGTAACATTTTTTTAATACAATCACCAATTTGTAACTTTTTTTACTTCGAGTACCAAATTGTAAGTCGTGTCACCACACAGTTACCAAAAGTTGATTTATCCATTTATATAAGTAGTTAAAAGTGTATTAATTGTCTAATATACCATTGACATGATAAATATGTTGATGATGTTATCTCTTTTAAACTTCCATTAAAAAAGACGAAGAGCATGAAAATAAGAAGAAGAAGATATTTGCATGTGGTGTAATTACACCTCCATTTAGAATGGACGGAAAGCATTTGTATTGATAGTGTAATTCCACTATTTTAGAAAATAGATAATTAAGGAAAGAGAAAGAGTTATTACTTTAAAATAATAATGTGGGGTTGGTTTAAGAAAAGATATAAGTTAATTTTTTGTAGAAAAGTAAAACTTCATGTAAATAAGAACAAAAAATAACTGCAAAACGACAGGTAAAAAAGAACAGAGGGAATATCATTTAAATAAATATAAAAGTATCATTAAATACATGTTTACAATCAATTTTTATATTATTTTCTTTTAAATATAAGTTGATAAATTATAACCATTAAAAATATTTTAAATTTATTAATAATTCAAATTTTATGGGTTTGATAATCAACTATCAACTATTTTTATATATAAAGAGACTTACATCAATGACATAAGTTGACGTAATCAAATTAAAAAATTTGAAAAATCGGTGACTCAATTAATTAGAAATTGGTCTGATCAATCGTTCTTTTCTTCCTCCTACTTCTGTCTTCCTCTTCCTCTTATACTTCCACCACCACTTTAAATTGTCAATTCACAAAGTTGTACCATATTGATCCACACATACCTTTTAATTGGCTCTACGATTATGGATTAATGTAAGACATCTTCGCTGTCTCTAGCATTCGCTTTCCCACTCTTTCTGCAGTTATTCCGATCGTCGAGTTGCAGACTGTGACGCCCCCAGAATAGGTATACAACACCCATTCTGAGTCGCCAAATACATGGTACAGAAAGCAAACTACAACTTCAATAATACAATTGTCGTGCAAAATACGACAACACATACTGTGAGTTTAAATACAAATATTGTCTTCTAGACAATATCCACACTCAAATAAATCCTCATTACAATTATTCAAACACTATTTTACAGAAATAGTGAGGACTGCTAATACATCTTTCTAGAACCATCACTCCATACCCCGACTAGATCCTGCTATGTTCTCACCTCCTGAGAAGAAAAATGGAACAAAAAGGAAAAGGGTGAGCTCAACTAGCCCAGTAAAGAATATTATGACTAAGATAATATACAACAAATTATCGTTAGTCTTCAACAGGGAAAAATCTGATAAAATATAATCGACAACAAGTTTTAGATCAACAACTGCAGCGGAAACAACAAACCATTAGAAGAGTCAAGTAGAGAAAGAATTCTACTATCTTCTAAGATTTAAAAGTCCATCATCAATATTTTATCCCTGTAACATCAATTAATAATCATCTTTAACCAAATATTCATCTTTGCACTACAGGCCAAAGATATTCATTTGTATCATCAGTCGGTCATGTTCATCTCAACACCTGTTCATCTTTGCACTACAGGCCAAAGATATTCATCAAGTAATTATACATCTTTGCACTACAGGCCAAAGATATTCAGTAATATCATCATTTAGGACTGAGGATGATGAAAAATATCTTAAAGAGAACGAATCCAATGAGACAGAAGGACAAATAGTAGGGATTCGTATAACAGTTTATCCAAGATCAATAATACTTCATAATAATCAATTGTGAAGCAGAATTCAAAAATAAAGATCAAAACATGGATACAATCAAAGATAGTAACCATAATAGACATCTTGGACAAAAAGGGAAAATTTTATTTTTCGGTGAATAGTGCCGTATTCGTGAATAGTGCCGTATACGTGAATAGTGCCGTATACGTGAATAGTAACCCCGACACAAAAAGTTCCAAATTTGATAAAAACTCATATCAATATTTCAGCATAATGATATTGAAGAAAATAATATCATTTAAGAAGAAAATAATATCCCTTACCTCAAAATATCAGTACTTCTGGTCGGAATACCGGTATAAGGCTGAAAGAAACTTGCTCTGATGAATAGAAACTCTCAAAGTATCTAAATACTCACAAAATACACTCAATAATCTAGAGAGAGAAAGAGAGAAAACTTGTTTCTGGTGTGATTTTCAATTCTAACTTAGCCCTCTATTTATAGGAAAATTTTGGTAGGTTTGACCTGCAACCTGATGGCTTTACCTGCTACTATTCCCACCCACCACATTTGAAATATAATTCAGCACATTTCTTCACCAACCACAAGTGGGGCCCACCAATTCTAGAATTTTCCACCAAAATGATAAACTCCGAAAATTCAACAATTTCTGAACCAGTCATCTTGTAAAATTCGTAATAAATCATACGTTCATTTTTAACGGTTCAAAATTTGTGGACATATACTCAACTTATATATGTATAACATATCCAAAAATTACCACGATCCAACGGTCGGATTAAAAATTATAACCCCCGCAAACTATCTCAAAAACCCTGATTTTTAATACCTCCATTCCGACAAAAATACTGACAAAAACCTCAACATTAACTCCTTCATTTTTAACCACAAAAATATATCCCTCATTTATATCCACATAAAATAAATATTTCCTTATCATATGAATCAATAATTAATTATTCACAAATAATATTACAGAATCACATTTATGACAACCAGGCCGTTCCCAGGAAAGAGGGGGCTTTCCAATAAGGATTTCTCCTTACTGGCGCGCAATTAGATGACCAAACCTCTCCTTAGACAGAACTTTCTAGACATTGCCAATAATGTTATCTAATAATATTATTCAAATAATATGAATTATTGATCTGATAAATGAAAATACTGTGCAGCAACAATTATTGAAACAACAATAATATAAAATATCAACGCAGCAATTATTGAATCAATAAAATAAAATATTGAATAATAACTACTGTAACAATTATTGAGTAGTGCCTTCTTACGTAAGAATCAATAATTGGTGCAATACCGTGTGCTACTGTATTTTAACCACCGGGTATTCCAACAGTATTAACGGTAACAACTACGCCGTTATTTATAAACAACTTATACTTGTCGTTTTCTTCATCCAATCGCTTTCCGTTATGGGGCCCACACAAGGCTGCGCCGTCGTACGAATATTCCCCGACAGCAAGAATATTCCACGACCAACCGAATATTCACCGACCAAAAATAAATATTTTATAACCACTTGCTTATTTTGCAAAATTTGCACATTTCACCCATAACCAAAGTATTATATCAAATTAACCCCTTATTATTCACAATAATATTTAGAGAAAATTTGATTTTATTCATTAATAAGTTGGGGTCTTACAACCTCCCCTCCTTATGAAATTTCGTCCTCGAAATTGACGTACGTACCTGATGTTTCAAAAAGGTGAGGATACCTCGCTTTCATTTCTGATTCCAACTCCCAGGTCATTTCTTCAATAGCATGGTTTCTCCACAAAACCTTAACTTGTGGTATAACCTTCGTGCGTAGGACATGCTCTTTCCTATCCAAGATCTTAACAGGTACCTCCTCGTACGTTAAATCTTCAGCTATCTCGTCTGGTTCTAACTCAATAATGTGGTTCGGGTCTTTAACATATTTACGAAGCATAGATATGTGAAAAACATTATGAACACGAGACATGCTTGGAGGTAATGCGAGTCTATATGCCACATTTCCTATTCGCTCAAGAATCTCAAATGGACCAACAAATCTTGGATTGAGCTTTCCTCTCTTCCCAAATCTTGTAACTCCCTTCCATGGTGCAACACGTAACAATACATGATCCCCAATATTAAATTCCACGTCCTTCCGATGAAGATCCGCATAACTCTTTTGTCGATCCTGTGCCGTTTGTATACGTTGTCGAATCGTTTGGATCTTCTCTGTAGTAATGCGTACCAATTCTGGTCCCAACAATGTTGCTTCACCCACCTCGTCCCAGCATACTGGAGAACGACATTTTCTTCCATACAACGCCTCAAATGGAGCCATACCTATGCTCGCCTGATAACTGTTGTTGTAGGAGAATTCCACCAATGGTAGGTACTTATCCCAACTCCCTTTGAGATCTAAGACACAAAGTCTTAATAGATCTTCAAGAGTTTGAATAGTCCTCTCTGATTGTCCGTCCGTTTGAGGATGGTATGCTGAACTGAATCGTAAATCCGTGCCCATAGCTTTCTGCAAGCTAACCCAAAATCGTGAAGTGAATCTTGGGTCACGATCCGAAACTATGGATACTGGCATGCCATGCAATCTCACAATCTCGTTCACGTACATACTAGCAAGACGTTCAAGGGAATAAGTCTCACGTATCGGCAAGAAATGAGCGGACTTGGTTAATCTATCAACAATAACCCAAATCGCATCTATGCCTTGAGAAACCTTGGGAAGACCTGTAACAAAATCCATAGTAATGTGTTCCCACTTCCATTTCGGAATCTCAAGTGGTTGCAATGGACCCTTTGGTACTTGATGCTCCGCTTTTACACGTTGACAAGTTAAACATCTCGAGATAAACTCCGCGATCTCTCTTTTCATATTGCTCCACCAAAATGTATGTCGAAGATCGTGATACATTTTGGTACTCCCAGGATGGATTGCAAACGGTGTGTTGTGTGCCTCCATCATTATTCTATGCTTCAAGTCAAAATCGTTAGGAACACAAAGTCTGGAGTTGACTCGAAGTATTCCTTCTTCATCGATTCTTGCTTCTGGAATAGCACCTTCTTGCACTTTCTTCTTCATACGCATCAGCTCTATATCCGTAGCTTGAGCAGCTTTAACTTTATCGATTAAAGTCGGTTCTACTCGTATATTTGATATCATCATGTGGGTACTTGGAGCCTTCATCTCTATCTCCATCCTTTGCAAGTCATACAAAATGGGCCTTTGTGTTAAAAACATTGCACTCGTACCCGCATATGATCTTCTACTCAATGCGTCAGCTACTACGTTTGCTTTTCCAGGATGGTATTGGATGGTATGATCGTAATCTTTCAACAGCTCAAGCCAACGTCGTTGCCGCATGTTGAGTTCCTTTTGGGTGAAGAAATATTTGAGGCTTTTATGATCTGTATAGATCTCCACTTTCTCCCCATACAGGTAGTGTCTCCAGATCTTCAACGCAAAAACGACTGCTGCCAACTCCAAATCATGAGTAGGATAATTCCTCTCATATTCTTTGAGTTGTCGTGAGGCATAGGCTATGACTTTCCCATGTTGCATGAGAACACATCCTAACCCTTTGCCTGAAGCATCGCTGTAGATAACAAATCCATCCGAACCAGATGGTATTGTCAGAACAGGTGCCGAAATGAGTCTCCTCTTGAGTTCTTGGAAACTCTTCTCGCATTCCTCACTCCATACGAATTTTGTATCTTTCCGAGTCAGCTGAGTTAACGGAGTAGCGATTCGAGAAAATCCTTCCACAAATCTCCGATAATAACCAGCTAAGCCCAGAAAGCTACGTACTTCGGTTACCGACTTCGGTTGCTCCCAACTTTGTATGGCTTCAATCTTCGCCGGGTCGACAGATACTCCATGTTTTGACACCACGTGCCCAAGGAATGCTACTTCCTCAAGCCAGAACTCGCATTTCTTCAGTTTGGCATATAGCTTGTTTTCACGAAGCCTTTGCAGTACCAGCTTCAAATGGCGCTCATGATCTTCACGGCTTTTGGAATAGATGAGGATGTCATCAATAAAGACAACAACGAACTGATCCAAATATTCTTTGAATACACGGTTCATCATATCCATGAAGGCAGCAGGAGCATTAGTCAATCCAAAAGACATTACTAAGAATTCATAATGCCCGTACCGAGTTCTGAAGGCAGTCTTTGGAATATCCTCAGTTTTAATCTTCAGCTGATGATATCCAGAACGAAGATCGATCTTTGAAAAGAATTGTGCTCCTTGCAACTGGTCAAACAGGTCATCAATGCGAGGTAGCGGATACCTATTCTTGATGGTGACATGGTTCAATTCTCGATAGTCAATACAAAGTCGCATACTCCCGTCTTTCTTCTTTACGAATAAAACAGGAGCACCCCAAGGAGACGTACTAGGACGAATAAAACCGATGTCCAACAACTCCTGTAGTTGGACTTTTAACTCCTGAAGTTCAATAGGAGCCATTCGATATGGGGTTTTAGAAATGGGCTTTGTACCGGGTTCAAGGTCAATAAAGAATTCAATTTCTCGTTCCGGGGGTAGACCGGGAAGTTCTTCAGGAAATACATCGGAAAATTCTCTAACAATAGAAATATTATTCAAATCTGACTTGTCTTTGTTCAAATCCATAACATGGGCTAAGAAAGCTTGACATCCGTTTTTCAATAAACGAATAGCTTTGTGGCTTGATATGACAGTGACTGATTTTAGTGGTTTAGTAGTTTGAATTCGTATGACAGGTTGGTTAGGAATATGAAAACTAACAACCTTACGAAAACAATCAATTTTAGCATGATGAGTGGTTAACCAATCAATTCCTAAAATCACATCAAAAGCAAGTATCTTTAAAGAGATAAGATCAACAGGTAATGTGATAGTGCCAACTTGGATCATGCAAGATTTATAAACTGTAGATGTAACGAAGGTTTCACCCAACGGAGTTTCAACAGATAAGTTAAAGTCCAATTTCTCCGGAGTCAAGTTTAAACGTTGAGCACAAGCAGGAGAGATAAAAGAATGGGTAGAACCGGTATCTAGTAAAGTATAAACTTCGCAAGAATTCAAGATTAGCTTACCCGTGATCACCTCGTTCGGGTTTCTCACGTTTTGGCCAGTTACGACAAACGCTCTTCCAGGAACCGCTGATTTCGCCTTATCCGGGACAGCCCTTGGAATCACCACTCCCGCTGAACTTGGTTTCGCTATAGTACAATCTCGAGCGATGTGGCCTTCCTTCCCACAGTTGTAACACACCTTGGATTGTTGTGGACAGTTTGGGCTGATATGTCCCTCTTTCCCGCATTTGTAACATCTAACTGGCGGTCGTTCTCCTCCCCTAAAATTTGTTGTTGGTGCTGGTGCTGGTGCTGATGTCTTCCCGTCATTGTTGAATCTCCTCTTTCTGAAATTTTCACTTGACTCACCTCTCCTATTATCATGGCCACGATGACCACCCGAGTGGTTACCGCCTTTGTTCGTATTTTTCCCTCCTCGTTGGTTATCATCGCTCTGATGATTGCTGTCACCGGTATGACCCTGGTTGTGGTCCCTCGGTTGAGTATACTCATTATCTCTCTCTAATAATTGGGCCCTGTTGACAACGTCTGAATACAGAGAAAATTTATGAGAGATAAGGTATTGACGAATCTCAGGTTTTAAACCTCTCAGAAACATCCGCGTCATTCGTTCCTCATTTTCGACCAAATGAGGTGCAAACCTGGATAACTCTGCAAACTTCGCCTCGTACTGGGACACCGTCATGTTGTTTTGTTCCAGTCTAATAAACTCAACCTCCTTCATATGACGAATACTTTCAGGAAAGTACTTGTCATTGAACAGTTTTTGAAATGTTTCCCAGGACATGTTGAGTGCGTCAGGCTGGGTACGCTTCACAGACTCCCACCAGTAGTCTGCCTCACCGCGGAACATAAATGTGGCGAATGGAACCTTCTGTTCCTCCGTGCATCCCAAGACATCAAATATCTTGGTAATTTGCTTGACCCACGTTTCCGCCATGATCGGATCCGGCTTTCCCTTAAATTCTGGTGGTCCCAATTCTTTGAACTGCTTAGCTGTGACAAACCGCGCGTTGTTATCATTTCCACCCGTATTCTGCACACGAGTCTCCCTCGTCTGATTTTGCATGAACTGCAAAAAGCTCCTAAACATTCCATCATTCATCGTTTGCTCGGTAACGTTGTTTACAGGAGGAATATTGCCTTCCTGTTGCACGTTCCCCTGGGTAGTGATCAAAGGTGTCTCCACGGTCTGATTTACTCCATTATTAACGTTCTCAGCTGCCATTCTTAAATACTGCCATAAAACAAGGGTTAATAGTCATGTCATATATTATCCCTATACTCTGACCGACCAAATAAACACCAAATAAACTTAGTCAGGTCATACTAGCGAAGGAATTCCCCGTCTCTCCCCTCCTAGTTCTTGTCTCACATCTCAGCCAGGGATCATATCCCTAAGCTCTGATACCAACTGTGACGCCCCCAGAATAGGTATACAACACCCATTCTGAGTCGCCAAATACATGGTACAGAAAGCAAACTACAACTTCAATAATACAATTGTCGTGCAAAATACGACAACACATACTGTGAGTTTAAATACAAATATTGTCTTCTAGACAATATCCACACTCAAATAAATCCTCATTACAATTATTCAAACACTATTTTACAGAAATAGTGAGGACTGCTAATACATCTTTCTAGAACCATCACTCCATACCCCGACTAGATCCTGCTATGTTCTCACCTCCTGAGAAGAAAAATGGAACAAAAAGGAAAAGGGTGAGCTCAACTAGCCCAGTAAAGAATATTATGACTAAGATAATATACAACAAATTATCGTTAGTCTTCAACAGGGAAAAATCTGATAAAATATAATCGACAACAAGTTTTAGATCAACAACTGCAGCGGAAACAACAAACCATTAGAAGAGTCAAGTAGAGAAAGAATTCTACTATCTTCTAAGATTTAAAAGTCCATCATCAATATTTTATCCCTGTAACATCAATTAATAATCATCTTTAACCAAATATTCATCTTTGCACTACAGGCCAAAGATATTCATTTGTATCATCAGTCGGTCATGTTCATCTCAACACCTGTTCATCTTTGCACTACAGGCCAAAGATATTCATCAAGTAATTATACATCTTTGCACTACAGGCCAAAGATATTCAGTAATATCATCATTTAGGACTGAGGATGATGAAAAATATCTTAAAGAGAACGAATCCAATGAGACAGAAGGACAAATAGTAGGGATTCGTATAACAGTTTATCCAAGATCAATAATACTTCATAATAATCAATTGTGAAGCAGAATTCAAAAATAAAGATCAAAACATGGATACAATCAAAGATAGTAACCATAATAGACATCTTGGACAAAAAGGGAAAATTTTATTTTTCGGTGAATAGTGCCGTATTCGTGAATAGTGCCGTATACGTGAATAGTGCCGTATACGTGAATAGTAACCCCGACACAAAAAGTTCCAAATTTGATAAAAACTCATATCAATATTTCAGCATAATGATATTGAAGAAAATAATATCATTTAAGAAGAAAATAATATCCCTTACCTCAAAATATCAGTACTTCTGGTCGGAATACCGGTATAAGGCTGAAAGAAACTTGCTCTGATGAATAGAAACTCTCAAAGTATCTAAATACTCACAAAATACACTCAATAATCTAGAGAGAGAAAGAGAGAAAACTTGTTTCTGGTGTGATTTTCAATTCTAACTTAGCCCTCTATTTATAGGAAAATTTTGGTAGGTTTGACCTGCAACCTGATGGCTTTACCTGCTACTATTCCCACCCACCACATTTGAAATATAATTCAGCACATTTCTTCACCAACCACAAGTGGGGCCCACCAATTCTAGAATTTTCCACCAAAATGATAAACTCCGAAAATTCAACAATTTCTGAACCAGTCATCTTGTAAAATTCGTAATAAATCATACGTTCATTTTTAACGGTTCAAAATTTGTGGACATATACTCAACTTATATATGTATAACATATCCAAAAATTACCACGATCCAACGGTCGGATTAAAAATTATAACCCCCGCAAACTATCTCAAAACCCTGATTTTTAATACCTCCATTCCGACAAAAATACTGACAAAAACCTCAACATTAACTCCTTCATTTTTAACCACAAAAATATATCCCTCATTTATATCCACATAAAATAAATATTTCCTTATCATATGAATCAATAATTAATTATTCACAAATAATATTACAGAATCACATTTATGACAACCAGGCCGTTCCCAGGAAAGAGGGGGCTTTCCAATAAGGATTTCTCCTTACTGGCGCGCAATTAGATGACCAAACCTCTCCTTAGACAGAACTTTCTAGACATTGCCAATAATGTTATCTAATAATATTATTCAAATAATATGAATTATTGATCTGATAAATGAAAATACTGTGCAGCAACAATTATTGAAACAACAATAATATAAAATATCAACGCAGCAATTATTGAATCAATAAAATAAAATATTGAATAATAACTACTGTAACAATTATTGAGTAGTGCCTTCTTACGTAAGAATCAATAATTGGTGCAATACCGTGTGCTACTGTATTTTAACCACCGGGTATTCCAACAGTATTAACGGTAACAACTACGCCGTTATTTATAAACAACTTATACTTGTCGTTTTCTTCATCCAATCGCTTTCCGTTATGGGGCCCACACAAGGCTGCGTCGTCGTACGAATATTCCCCGACAGCAAGAATATTCCACGACCAACCGAATATTCACCGACCAAAAATAAATATTTTATAACCACTTGCTTATTTTGTAAAATTTGCACATTTCACCCATAACCAAAGTATTATATCAAATTAACCCCCTTATTATTCACAATAATATTTAGAGAAAATTTGATTTTATTCATTAATAAGTTGGGGTCTTACACAGACGGTTAGGATTTGATCCAACTCCCTTCTTTTTAGGAGATCTTATACAATCTCATTAAGGAATTATACTTAATGAGGAACCCTAATCTAATACGGGGAATGACTCTATAGAGGTGGTGAGATCACTATACACAATTCATTATTACTTTCCAACACTAGAGCATTAAGCCTCTATTGTTAACCTTATTCAGCCTGTACTTATTCTCATACCGAAGTTATCCCCCGGCGGCCCAAGCCGCCAAGCTTTCGGTGTTTACCGTTTTTGTGTAGGATTAGACGCGATTTGGTGATTGGAGCGCGTGGACGAATCTTGGCATTAACACAGACACCGGCGGAACTAGGGGGAGCGGGGGGCATCTGCCCTGGTAGCCGAGTAGTCCAGGCATAACCAGGGGAGGGGAGGGGCGGGGCTGGTGGTGGGGGGGGGTGCGGCCAGTCAACTACTACTTCTTCCTTCTTCTTCTGCCATCATCATCATCTTCTTCTTCTTTAGTGTTGTGGACTCGGGCGAGTGGGACTGGGTTTGAGGAGAAGCTGAACTCGGCTCTTAGAGAGACCATCCCTTCTTTTCCACAAAACCTCTCCATTCTGCTAAGCACGACCCTCACCATTTCTTTGCTACAGTCCATCACCAACATACGAAAGGTAATTGTTTGGATTTGTGTATTTCTTACTGTGCATTTTCTCCCTCAAGGTAATTTTGATTTTAGTCAATCAGAAGCTATTTGTGGGTTAATTGTTTGGATTTGTGTATTTCTTACTGTGCATTGGTGTGATTTCCACTGCCGAAAATCTGGTTAGAGCTCTTTCAGGCAAGGTCTGTCTAGTTGGGTTTTCAGAGCACACACAAGGTGTTCGATAATTTGCCTGAGAGAAAAGTTGGACTGTTTTGGCTTAGAATTAGTGGGTTTAATTGGGGATTTGCTGTGAATTGCTTCAAGGGTCGTTTCTACAGAGAGTGGCACTGCTTAGGGACCGTTTATGAACCAAGCCAACTGAAATTCTGACATAGCACAAAAGAGGCAAGTGGTGGTATTAATAATTTCGACCCGCTTGGTTTAAAAATTTTGACCCCCCTACAAAAACCCTCTAGTTCCGCCACTGAACACAGACGAAGCTTCATGATCATAACGAAGGGCGGGCATCTGTTTCATCTGATAGGTACATAAAGATTAAGTCTCCCCAATTACTGTATTTCTCCCTCCAAATCTATATTTACTTTTGCATATGCAAATTTGATTTGTTCAATTTTACTGATGTCTCTGCAATATGCAAGTTACCTGATTGATAAAATGCCAAATAGAAACAAAATATTTGATATTTGAAGGTTGCTTAGCTTCATGGTATTCATTTTTTTACATACCCAACAATTTAGTGTGTTAAGTTTGTATTTATCTCACCTATTTGTACAGTAAAATCAATTGACCCATCAAGCCTCAAGGTTTGTTTAATTTAAGTTTTTGATTTTTTTTCAAACAATAATCGCTTTATTGAGAAGTTCATACTAATGGAACCCAATTTTCTTCCCTCTCTCTAAGTTCTTATTTATATTGTCAATTTAATTTGTGAATTTAGAAGATAACTTTATATTTAACTTCCCTCAAGTTTGCCTTTGTAAATTTCTTTGTACTTTGGTTCATATTGTTTCAGGGAAAAAAATAGTATGGATTCATACCATGCATGTTAGCGAGGTGAATGTTACATATTTGTTGAAATATCACAAAGAAGAGATAAGTTGACCTGCCATTTTTATAAAACTATGTATATGTTATAAAAACCTTAGCAAAGTATAGAAATATACTCTTATAATTGCTACATAAATTTAGAGAGAATAAGCAAGAGAAAAGAGAGAAATATTTTTCTTCATATAATTCTTTTTCCATTCTTTCATTCAGTATATCACTCCTTTATATAGGAGAAGAAGAAGAGGAGTGTATGAGAGAAGTCACGGGAGGTGTATGAGAGAAGCCACGAGAGGTGTATGAGAGAAGCAATCAAGGGAATCTTGTGTATAACACTTCCCCTGATTCCCTACGATAGAAGATTATGTCTCATTAAAAACCTTGTTAAGAAAACCCAGTGGGAAAAACTTAACGAAGGAAAAAGAGTACATATCTTTTACATAAATATCTTAATTGACTGCCTCGTTAAAACCTTGTCAGGAAAAACCCATTGGGATAAAAACCGTGACTAAGAAAAAAGAGTACAGTCTTCCCCTCAAAAGGAATTCATTGCTTCTTGATGAAATGTTGTCACAAGTCTTTCAGTCGACACATTCCAATCCTTTTTCGAAGTTTTGCAAACGTTGCATTTGGTAGCGACTTTGTGAATAAGTCGGCTAGATTATCACATGATCGAATTTGATGCACATCTATATCACCCTTCTTTTGTAGCTCATGTGTGAAGAAGAATTTAGGTGAAATGTGCTTTGTTCTATCTCCCTTGATGTATCCTCCTCTAAGTTGAGCAATGCATGCAGCGTTATCCTCATATAAAATTGTAGGAATGTCTTTGATTGATGGTAATCCACATGACTTTTGAATATGTTGAATAATTGATCTCAACCAAACACACTCTCTGCTTGCTTCATGTATAGCAAGAATTTCTGAGTGATTTGAAGATGCAGCTGTCATGGTTTGCTTTGTGGATTTCCAGGATATAGCTGTGTCACAATATGTAAATACATAACCTGTTTGTGATCTTCCATTGTGTGGATCTGATAAATATCCTGCATCGGCATATCCAACCAATTGCGATGTTGAATTTCTTGGATAAAATAACCCAAGATCTATACTTCCACGGAGGTATCTCAAAATGTGTTTGATCTCATCCTAATGTCTCTTAGTCGGAGAAGAACTGTATCTTGCTAACAGGTTGACAGCAAAAGTAATATCAGGTCGTGTACAGTTTGCAAGATACATAAGAGCACCTATTGCACTTAGGTATGGAACTTCAGGTCCAAGAACTTCTACCCCACTTTCTAGAGGCCGAAATGGATCTTTATCAACTTCTAAAGATCGAACAACCATCGGGGTAGTCAAAGGATGAGCTTTATCCATATGAAAACGACTGAGAATCTTTTCAACATATGTGGATTGATGAACAAAAATTCCAGATGCTAAATGCTCCACTTGTATTCCCAAACAAAATTTTATCTTTCCAAGATCTTTCATTTTAAATTCATCTTTTAAATAAGTAGCAGTTCTTGTGAGTTCTTTAGGAGTACCTACAAGATTCAAATCATCCACATATACAGCAATAATGGAAAATCCAATTTGTGATTTCTTAATAAAAACACATGGACATATTTGATCATTTATATATCCATCTTTTATTAAATAATCACTAAGTCGATTATACCACATACGACCAGACTGTTTCAACCCATACAATGAGCGTTGTAACTTGATTGAATATATGTGACGTGGCCTTTGTGATTCAGCCATTTTCAATCCTTCAGGGATTCTCATGTAAATCTCACTGTCAAGTGAGCCATATAGGTATGCTGTTACAACATCCATCAGACGTGTTTCCAAACCTTCCATGGTTGCCATACCTATCAGAAAGCGAAAAGTGACTCCATCCATTACTGGAGAGTATGTCTCCTGATAATCAATACCAGGTTTTTGTAAAAACCCTTGAGCTACAAGTCGGGCTTTGTATCTCACAATTTTATTTTTCTCATTTTGCTTTCGTACAAATACCCATTTGTTTCCAACCGGGATTACACCCAGCGGTGTTTGGACTACTGGTCCAAATACTTCTCTTTTCAATAGAGATTGTAGCTCAGTTTGAATAGCATCTTTCTATTTTGGCCAATCTTTTCTTTTTCGACATTCTTCCACGTTTTGTGGTTCAGGATCCGTGTCAGGAATCAAAGTAATATCTGATGCTATAGAGAAAGCAAATATATCGTCAATCATGACTTTGCTTCAATCCCATGTTTTCTCATCATGTACATAATTTATTGAGATCTCTTGGTGTTCATCTCTTATCCCTTCACCGACATTTTAAACCTCTTCTGGGGCTATTCCCACTCTTGGAATATGTGCTTCTTCTGGAGCGATTTGTACCTCTTCTGGGGCTATTTCCACTCTTGGAATAAGTGCTACTTCTGGAGTGAGTATTCCTTCAGGGATTCCTTTATTTGCTTTTGATTTTCGTGGTACAGTGTCTTTTGCACCAACCGGTCTTCCACGCTTCTGGCGTGGTTTAGATTATTCTATTATCTTATTCGTCAATTCTCCAGGAATTAATTTTTTAATAGGTATTTCTATTCTTGCTGGAGTATTCACTGCAGGTGTATGTGACTTTATCACTTTTCTAGCATCATTAAATGCATCTGGCATTTGATTTGCAATATTTTGTAAATGAATAATTCTTTGAACTTCAATTTCACATTGTCCTGTACGAGGATCAAGTGAATTTAAATCTGATGCATTCCATGATATTTCAGAGGATTTTTTATTTAAAACTTTCCCTCCTCCTAATGTTGGAAATACAGATTCATCAAAATGACAATCTACATAACGTGCAGTAAAAACATCTCCAGTTAAAGGTTCAAGATATCTGATAATAGAAGGAGAATCAAAACCAACATAAATACCTATTCTTCGTTGGGCTCCCATCTTAGTTCTTTGTGGAGGTGCAATTGGAACATATACTGCACTTCCAAAAACTCGAAAGTGTGATATGTTAGGTATCAGTCCAAGAACTAACTGTAGAGGAGAAAATTTATTAAGAGCCGTTGGTCTTACTCGAATGATGGCTGCAGCATGAAGAATTGCATGACCCCAAACTGAGGTAGGCAAGTTAGCCCTTAACATTAATGGTCGTGTAATAAGTTGAAGTCTTTTTATTAAAGATTCAGCTAAACCATTTTGTGTATGAATATGAGGAACGGAATGCTCAATGGAAATTCCAATAGTCATACAAAAATCATTAAAAGTCATTGATGAAAATTCAGCTGCGTTATCAAGTCGAATTGACTTGATTGGATGATCCGGGAACTGAGCCCGTAACTTGATCATTTGAGCAAGAAGTTTTGAGAAGGCAAAATTTCGAGAAGAGAGAAGACAAACATGAGACCATCTAGTTAAAGCATCTATTAAAACTATGAAATATCGAAATGGACCAGACAATGGTTGAATAGGTCCACAAATGTCTCCTTGAATTCTCTCTAGGAATTTTGGGGTTTCTTTATAAATTTTTTACTGGTGATGGTCGAACAATTAATTTTCCCCGAGAACACGCAGCACAAGAAAATTCACTACTAGGAAAAACCCTTTTATCTTTGAGAGGATGACCAGTAGAATTTTCAATAATACGACGCATCATAGAAGTACCTGGATGACCGAGTCTTTCATGCCAAAGTATAAAGGATTTGGGATCTATAATTTTTAGAATCATAACAGTATGAGACTCAATTACTCTAATTTTCATAGTATATAATCCAGAAGAAATTGAATGAAGTTTTTCTAAGATATTCTTTTTTCCAGAGATAGTAGAAGTAATGAGAAGATAATCATTATCATTCTCATTGGTTGTTTCAATGTGAAAACCATTTAGTCGAATATCTTTAAAACTAAGCAAATTTCTTCTCGATTTACTAGAATATAGAGCATCTTTGATAAAAACTTGTGTCTCATTTGGTAGCAAGAAACTAGCTTTTTCAAATCTCTCGATTAAATTTGATGTGCCAGAGATAGTTCCTACATTTCCCTTAGCTCTGATCAGTTGTGAAAAATATTTCTCATTTCGAAGGATTGTATGAGTTGTTGCACTGTCTGCTAAACATATATCCTCCATATCCATTAAAAAAAATGGTCTGACACATATAAAAACATAAATAAGAAAAGTTACATTTTAAATATAATTTTATTCATGAGAAACACATACCACATATAGAATGAAAACTAACAATATTATACATGCAAGGTGTTTAATTAAAACAAGAAATTAAACGATATCCCAAAAAATACTCTCAGAAGGTTCAGTAATATCATCAACTTTTTCCTCATTATTGGTCATTGGTGAATCATCAACAATATTCAATTGATGATTAACAAAGTTTGTTTCTGCCTCCATTACTTTGTTCTTTTGAGACTCCTGGAATAAATTAGCCAGATGCCTCGGCGTACGACAGGTACGCGACCAATGCCCATTCATCCCACACCTAAAACAAACATCTGGTTTGTTCTTTTTCTGTGTTGCATTTTCTTTATTTTTACCCGACCCAAACATTTGCCACTTCTGGTGGCCTGAATTGTCGCGGTTCTGGAATTTGTTGTTACGACGGCCTCGTTTATTCTTTCGTCCCCAAGGCTTCTTATTATATGACCATCTATTGTCACGTTTATTCTACTGGAATGACGTGCTGTTAATATCCGGCAATGGGGTAGCACCCGTTGGCCGCACTTGATGATTTTTCAACAATAATTCATTATTCTTTTCTGCAACCAGGAGGATAGACAATAAGTCACTGAATTTTGTGAACTTACTCTGTCTATATTGTTGCGACAGAATCATGTTGGTGGGATGAAAAGTTGAGAGTGTTTTCTCTAACATTTGGGAGTTAGAAACTGGATCTCCGCACAAAGCCAAAGTAGAAGTTATTCTATAAACATTAGAACTATATTCCGTAATTGATTTGTAATCTTGTAGCCTTAAATTAAGCCACTCAAATTTGGCATTAGGGAGAACAACTAATTTTTGGTGGTCAAATCTTTCCTTCAGTTGTGTCCATAAAGACAAAGGATCTTTGACTGTTAAATACTCAGTCTTTAATCCTTCATCAATATAGTGACGAAGAAAAATTATGGCTTTTGCATTTTGTGCCGAAGTAGCTGTATTTCCTGATTCAATGGTCTTTTCTTACTCATTTGCACTAAGGTGCAATTCTGCATCAAGTGCCCAAGCCAAATAGTTGTCTCTAGATATTTTCAAAATAGAAAAATCTATTTTTTTGCCAAGTTTGCCATCTATTCTGGGTTAAAACACAATTATTATTTATTAAAACAATAAATAATTGCATGTATGAAATATAAAAAATAAACTACGTCACGACCTCAAGTGGTGATAAAAATGCAAATATAAATATTCTTATATTTATGTTATTAGCATAATGCAAATGGATCTTCACCCGGTATGCGGTAGTTCGCATAGACAGATTATTCCAACAGAATAATAAATAATGGAATAACAGAAGAATTTCACCATGCATGCGATAGACCGACCGCACAGACAGGTTATTCCCAACAGAATAATAAATGCGGAATAATAAATAATGGAACCAGGTCAGGTGAAATTCACACCGACAGGATATTCCGACAGAATATTAAATGCGTAATAATAATGGAACTAGGTCAGGTAAAATTCACACCGACAGGATATTCCGACAGAATATTAAATGCGGAATAATAAATGGTAAAAAGGTTCCCACTTAGTCTTGTAAGATTAACAAGGATAGATTGTACCATTGTAAATAACAGAATTTAAATGCAATTATAAGAATAAAATTATATTATTGGTGGTATAGCCCAACCAGTAGTATAATAATAAATTGCAAGAATTTAATTTTACCGTCTCAGTTGGTTAGAGCTTCGTGCTGATAACGTGTTATAAAAACCTTAGCAAAGTATAGAAATATACTCTTATAATTGCTACATAAATTTAGAGAGAGTAAGCAAGAGAAAAGAGAGAAATATTTTTCTTCATATAATTCTTTTTCCATTCTTTCATTCAGTATATCACTCCTTTATATAGGAGAAGAAGAAGAGGAGTGTATGAGAGAAGTCACGGGAGGTGTATGAGAGAAGCCACGAGAGGTGTATGAGAGAAGCAATCAAGGGAATCTTGTGTATAACAGTATAACAACTGTGATATGTTTGATTCTTTAGCTATATTTTTTGAGCTATCCTATTATGATTTTTATTTTATTTTATTTTTATTTTAGCTTAGAGTAGAGACTACTAATTTTAGTGATTGGACTGTTATGATATCTTTGTGAAAGAAGTTATAGATTGTTTTTTTTTGGGTAGAATGTCATTTTTATGCATGCAATTGAGAATAAAAGGTAGACATTATTCATATATTTTATAAGAAATGTTTAATAGTGAATGTATGATTTTAAGAGGAATTGACTACCAGGTCAATATAAAAATGTGTTTATATAATAATTTGTTTGTGTTAAGTTTTGTTATTATTCATGGTATTGGTGTAAGACCCCGAATTTTATAAAATAAAAGTATTCAATTTTTCTTATAATTACTATTCAGTAAATGGTTAAATTGATAAAAGTTTAAAGTTATGGGTGAAATATGAATTTTTTTCAAAATAAGCAAGTGGTTATAAAATAATCATTGTTGTCGGAGAATATTCGTTTGGTCGTGGAATATTCTTTTTGTCGGGGAATATTCGTACGACGGCGCAGCTATTTGTGGGCCCCATAACGAATAACTGTCGGGTGAAGAAAACGACAAATTTGAGTTTTTACAAATAACGGCGTAGTTGTTACCGTTAACACTGTTGAAATACCCGGTAGTTAAAATACAGTAATACGCGTTATTGCACAGTAGCACACGGTATTGCATAGTATTTTTGAAATTATTGATTCTTACGTAAGAAGGCACTGCTCAATAATTGTTACAGTAATTACTGTTCAATATTTTATTTTATTGATTCAATAATTGCTACGTTAAAATTTTATATTATTGTTGTTTAATAATTGTCACTGCACAGTATTTCCCATTATCAGATCAATAATTCATATTATTTGAATAATATTATTAGATAACATTATTGGCAATGTTTAGAAAGTTCTGTCTAAGGAGAGGTTTGGTCACCTAATTGCGCGCCAGTAAGGAAAAATTCTTATTGGAAAGCCCCCTCTTTCCTGGGAACAGCCTGGTTGTCATAAATGTGATTCTGTAATATTATTTGTGAATAATTAATTATTGATTCATATGATAAGGAAATATTTATTTTATGTGGATATAAACGAGGGATATATTTTTGTGGTTAAAAATGAAGGAGTTAATGTTGAGGTTTTTATCCGTATTTTTGTCAGAATGGAGGTATTAAAAATCAGGGTTTTTGAGATATTTTGCGGGGGTTATAATTTTTTAATCCGACCGTTGGATCGTGGTAATTTTTGGATATGTTATACATATATAAGTTGAGTATATGCCCACAAATTTTGAACCGTTAAAAATGAACGTATGATTTATTATGAATTTTACAAGATGACTGGTTCAGAAATTGTTGAATTTTCAGAGTTTATCATTTTGATGGAAAATTCTAGAATTGGTGGGCCCCACTTGTGGTTGGTGAAGAAATGTGCTAAATTATATTTCAAATGTGGTAGGTGATAATACTAGCAGGTAAAGCCATCAGGTTGCAGGTCAAGCCTACTAAAATTTTCCTATAAATAGAGGGCTAAGTTAGAATTAAAAATCACACCAGAATTCATAAGTTTTCTCTCTTTCTCTCTCTAGATTATTGAGTGTATTTTATGAGTATTTAGATACTTTGTGAGTTTCTATTCATCAGTGCAAGTTTTCTTCAGCCTTATACCGATCAGAAGTACTGCTCTTTTGAGGTAAGGGATAGTAAGGGATTTTAAGAGTTGTTATGATTTTCAGTTTCGTAATTTTTCTGATCTTCAAAAATTCTGAAAAAATTTAAAATGATATTTTAATGAGTTTTCTTGATTGTGTCCAAAAATGGTGATTTTTGGATGTATAGATTAAGAGTTATGAATTTTATGAGAAAAGACTATTTTAAAAGTAACCGCTTATAACTCCTTGTGGTTAACTCCAAAATTGATAAAATTTTTATTGGAAGTATATCTATATAATATCAGTGTACTCTGTGAATTTCAGAATTTTTGGATAAAATTACAATTTATGATAAATATCTAAATATTTGGCTGTTTTGGCCATATGAAAAATAGTAAATGACTTTTAAAAATTCTGAGAAAAATATATGTTTACTATGGGACTATATTATGCTAAATCTCAGAAAAAAAATATTTTTGGAACTGATTTAGTATTTTTCATGAAAATGGTCTAGTTATGAGTAAATGAATTAAATATGTTTTGTGAAGAAAGAAAATTGAAAAATAGGATTTTATGGCTTGAGAATCCTATATGAGGTATATGCAGATTTTTGATAAGGGTTTTGGTTATTGATGATGAAATTGTAAGAGTTGGCATTTTATGATGATTAAATGCATTAATTAGTAAAGTGTAAATAATTTAAATAAATTGTTTATAAGCTTAAGAAATATTATTCTTTCAATATCATTATACCGAAATATTGGTAGGTATTTTATTGTGGAATTTTTACCTTTTTGTGTCGAGTTTACTATTCATGAGTTACTATTCACGAGTTACTATTCACGACAAAATTGGTTTCTTTTTCTGACCAAATTATAGTTGGTTTATGAATATTACTCTTGAGATTAAATCTATATGTTGATTATATTGATTTTATTATCATATATAATATTTTTATAACCCTAATGATGATATTTCTCTTTGACTTGAGTGTAAAGATGGATAGATTTCTGGTATGATCATGACTATGTGTTCTCTTTGGCCAGTAGTGCAAAGTTAAATTGTTGACTGGTATGATCATGACCACTGAATTTATAAGTGAATATCTTTAGCTTAAGTGCAAAGGTGAATTGATCAACATGGTTATAATTATTGTTTATATAAATTCTGAAATGATTATATATTTCTTTGAGATATTAATATATTTGGAATGTAGTGCAAATATGAACTGTTGATGAATATATTTGGCCGTAGTGCAAATATGAACTGTTGAGGAATATCTTTGGCCTGTAGTGTAAAGATGAATTGTTGATGAATATCTTTGGCCCGTAGTGCAAAGATGACATGTTGTTGAATATCTTTGGCCAGTAGTGCAAGATGAACAGATGTTGAGATGAACATGACCAACTGGTGATACAAATGAATATCTTTGGCCGTAGTACAAAGATGAAGTTATTAGTATGATTATGAACAGAAAATGTGATTTGGTGTAACCATGATCTTTGATATTTCAGGTAAAGATAGGTGATGAAAATTATCTTCGTCCTGGATGAGAAGAGGAATTTAGAACTACAGTTATGATTATGAGTTATTCATATGATTGTGGACCAGAATTGTTGATTGATGTTATAGGGATAAAACATTGTTGATGGATTTTTAACATGGAGAAGATAATAGACTTTATAGTCTATTTGACTCTTCTAATGGATTGCTCGTTCCGCTGCAACTATGGTTGAAATTTTTATCATTTACCATATGTTCTAAATCTCTAATTTATTATTGATGAAGGCTATTGATAATTTAATTATCTTTAGTCATGATATTCTTTACTGAGCTAGTTGTGCTCACCCTTTTGCTTCACAATTCCTTTCAGGTAATAAGAGTGTAGCTGGGTCGAGCGAGGGTAACGGGGAAATAGAACGATGGTCTCTAGCTGTGGATGTTCTCCCGAAGTAGTATAGAAAAGTTTATTTAGTAGTTTTATTTGGTGAATCCAATAGGGTAAGGTGTACCCAACGTTGGAAGGGTGGTTTGCCACTATCATACAAGATGTCTAACGACATACAACCTCGTGTCATCATAAGACAGGGATGTGTTCATCTACTTGCTGAGTATATATACGAGTACTACTTATATAATCTTGGTGTTTGTTTGAAGTATAATTCTCAATTAGAGACAGTAGAGATAATGATATGTCAAGAGAAGACTCACCATTGGGAAGAATATGATAGTAATCTTCTCGTTTTTCTTTGGGGTCTATTGGGTCAACCAAGAATAATTCTGTGGCCATATGATATCTATCATAACCTAGACGCATGGCCTCCCATGTACGAAGGTTTCCTTGAGCACTTCCCAAATATTCTAATTTCTAAAATAATTTTTGACTATACCTTTATGTAAGGTGTCATTGTGAGGTGATGTCCACGGTTGGAACATGAGTCACATTTGGTATATATTTGTATCCAAACTCACAGCATATGTGTTGTTGTATTTTGCACGACAATTGTTGTAATAAAGGTACAGTTGTTTTCTGTACCATGTATTTGGCGACTCAGAATAGGTTGGATGGAATGGACCTATTTTGGGGTCGTTACAATTGGATCAAACTAAGATTGCTGGATTGTACAAATTAATCCTGAAAATTCATATTTTTTTGATTAAGGGAATAATAAGCAAATATTTGCCTTTATAAAAAATAGTGAATGTATACGTTCAATTTATTTGTATGTTTACACTAAAAACTATTAAGTATATGCGCCACGAAGGACTATGAGAAAGGGTATCCCATTCTGCAGAAAATAGTGAATGTATACATTCAATTTATTTTATTTTTGTTGGAACTTGTGACTCATAACATAGAAGCCACTGAAAAAAACTAGTGTTTCTGCTGTGGTTGCGCGGGGCACGCTGGGTGAAGACTTGTAGTGGCGCGGGGCGCGCCGATACTAAAGGAGTTACTGCCTAGGTAGCGTGGGGCGCGCCGTGTTGTGCTTTTGAGCGGCGTGGGCCGCGCCGGTTTGCGAACAGAGATTTTCTGGATTGTTTTTTGGAAAGGTCATTATGGGTAATTGAACATAATGTGAAGTAGGATTGGAATAGGATTAGTAGTATATATACTATCTATTATAAAGCACTATGTAACCAATGAATCATCAATAAACAACTAGCCGCCTGTGGAGTACCCAAATTGGGGAATCACGTAAATCTCTTGTGTTATTCTTAATTCTTTATCGTTTGTGTGCGTGTGTGTGATCCTATATTCTAACAATTTTTATGTGAAACGAAGTACATGGTGAATTTGAAGTTGTTGTTAGACTGATTTTTCATTCAAAAGTTGGTTGTTGTGTTTCAAAAGCTGATTTATGTGTTTAATAAATGAATGCAATAATAGGTGGATCAAATAGGAAGTTGGTCAGCTCAATCGAGAAGAATCACTGTCATGTGGTCTCGAAATATGGACTGCTTCGAGAAATTAGAGCACATTGACAAAGACACTTACAGGTAAAACTAATTACTTAATTATGCATTATTTTACTTCTTACTTTATATCTACTGTGTTGATTGTTGTTTCAAATTATACTATTTTCTGAATGTTGTTGATGGAATTCGCCAATCTCTTAATTTTATGCTACTGTAAGTCAATTAATTTACATAAATTGTCTACTTCAAGTTCTTTTTTGACATGAATGTCAGAAAAATTATTGAACAAATCAGGAATTTTCGATTGATGATGCTTAGTGCTACTGAACTGCCTACGCAAACTCAATTGTGTACTCCCTATGATGGGGTGGTCAAATATGCACCCTTTGTGTGACAAATTCCACCAAGGTTGTGATGTTATTATGTTTTGTGCCTTTACTAGATTTCCATGCTTAAGTCATTTCTTTTCTTTATCTTTTTTAATACATGATGAGTTGAATCCTTAGTCTACTGTATATTGGCCAAGATAATCGATTCAATCTATATAAGCTGACAGGTCTCCAAATCTTAAAGTTTATTTTGATGATAACAATACTTAAGAAATAAGATTTTTCTTATATGGGTAGAATCCTCTCCATACGTTTTTATTCAAAATCATTTTAAAATATCCTATTTTTGACCAAAAATGTTTTTTATCCTAAAAATTGAATTTATTTTTGTTGACCTTGATAATTTAAATATCAAGTGTTAGTAAAATAAATTCATGTAGTAACATTTCCTATGGCAAGGAGATTCCTATTTAATTTCCACAAAAATGATTTTTCTAAACATTTAATTTCGGAAAGAAAAATTATATATATATATATATATATATATATATATGTAAGACTCCAATTTTTTATTAATAAAAAATTAATTTTCTCTAAATATTATTTTGAATAATAAGGTGTGATTTGATATAATGCTATAGTTATGGGTGATATGTGCAAATTTTACAAAGTAAGCAAATTGTCATAAAATATTCGTTTGATCGAGGAATATTCTTTTTATCGAGAAATATCCGTACGACGACACAATCATTGGTGGACCCCACAACGGAATAACTGTTGGATATACAAAGCGACAGAAATAACTTTTTTATAAAAATAACGGCAAAACTTTTACCGTTAAACTGTTGAAATACTGGTGATAAAAGAACAGTAATACGCGTGGTTGCACAATAGCACACGGTATTGTATAATATATCTGATTATTGATGCTTACGTAAGAAGTTACTCAGTTCATTTAATAATTTCCACACTAGTTGTTGCATAGTATCTCATATTATTGATTTAATTATTGTCGCAGTATCATCTGCACAATATTTTATATTATTAAATCAATAATTGAGACAACACATTTATTCATATTATTATTTGCATTATTGACAATGTCTAAAAAGTTCTATCGAGAAAAGGAGTTAGGTTATTTAATTGTGCGCAAATAAGGAAAAATCCTTATCGGAAAGCCCCCTCTTTCCTGGGAATGATCTGGTTGTCAATATTGTGAGTTGTAATATTAATGATGAATAATTTTTAAAAGATTAAAAATGTGTTTATTAAAGATAAGTGATTTATAGTAAATATTTATTCAATTTTTGATAAAAATAGAAGGGTTTGTCATGAGGCGTTTATTATAAGTTTGACTTATTATTTCATGGGAAAATGTACTAATTTTTCGGACCGTCGGTTGTAGTTTTAATAGTAAATCAGTATGGATCGTCGTATGTGGTTTTAATAGTAAATCAATATGGACCGTCGGTTGTAGTTTTAATAGTAAATCAATATGGACCATCCGTTTTAATAGTAAATCAAACTGGACCGTCCGTGAATCAGTTACTATTTAGTCCATTCTCCTATAAATAGAAGCTTATTTCTTCTTTCATTCTCACCAATTCACTAAGACTCACAAGAGAAACTATAGAGAGAAAAGAGAAGAGTATTCTGCTACTTCACTATTGCAGTATCCAATCTTCTACTAAGGTAAGGTATATTATTTTTTGTATTCATTCTTTAATCTGTGGGAATAACCTGTCTACGCGGATTACCGCATGCATGGTGAATAACCCTTCGTACTCATTCTTTATTTGTGGAAAATATTTGTCTACGCGAATCACCGCATGACGGGTGAAAATACATTTGCAGTTTTGTATATTATTTCTTTTCATATTCCTAAATCTAAACAAACTATGGTAAGTATTGCTTCTATAATCCTTGAAATTAGTATAATATCCTTAAGGTTTGCGCTTCATCTAGTATCGTTTCATTGGAATATTGGTATGAACTTTCTTATTAAATTTCAATATTTTCACGGGGTACTATTCACTCGGGTACCATTCACTCGGGGTACTTTGCATGACGGGGTACTATTCATTTAATACTATTCATTCGGGTACTATTCACGACAAAAGTGATTTCTTTTATGTCCAAATTATTTTTGATACATGAATATCATTCTTGAATTTTACTCCACAATTAGTTTTGATGTTGACAATTTGGACATTCTGGAACTCTAGATAAATTGAATTATAAATCTCTAAATATTTATCCTTGATCTCACTTGATTAATTCCTTATATCATTGTCATCATCCTCATGCTTATGTTGTGGTAAAAGTCATCTTTGGCCCGTAGTGCATAGATGGACTGTTGATTGGTATGATTATGACCATAAATTTTGTATTGGTACAATCATGACCTGTAATGTTACAGACAAATGATGTGGTGAAAGTCCTCTTTGGCCCGTAGTGCATAGATGAACAATTGTTTGACATGATCATGACCACTGGTGATACTAACGAATATCCTTGGCCCGTAGTGCATGGATAATTCGTTGATGTAAAATATTTATTGATTGTTGTTACAGGGATAAAATATTGATGATAGACTTTTAATTCATAGAAGATAGTTGACATCATGTTCTATTTGGCTCTTCTAATGAATTGTTATTTTCATTGTTGATCTAAAACTTGTTGTCTATTGTATTCTATCAGATTTTTCCCTGTTAAGAACTAATGATAATTTGTTTTACATTATCTTAGTCATAATTTTCTTTACTGGGCTAGTTGAGCTCACCTTTTTCCTTTTGGTTCCATTGTTCTTCTCAGGAGGCGAAAATAGAGTTAGGACTAGTCGGGGAGTGGAGTAATGGTTCAAGATGGTTTTTATAGGAGTCATCACTATTTTATAAAATAGTGTAAAAATAATTGTAATGAGGACTTTATTTGAGTTTGGATATTGTCTACGAGACAATATTTGTTTTAAAACTCAGCTATTGTGTTGTCGTATTTCGCACGACAGTTGTATAAATAAATTTTGTATTTAAATTTTATACCATGTATTTGGTGACTAAGAATGGGTTGTATGGACCTATTCTAGGGGCGTCACAGTTGGTATCAGAGCTTAGGGATATGATCTCTGGCGGAGATTTGAGGTTAGAACTAGGAGGGGAGAGACGAGTAAAACCTTCGCTAGTGTGTCCTACCTAAGCTTATTTGTTATTTAATTGGTCGATCAGAATATAGGGATAATATATGGCATGTCAATTTCTTTAATTAACCCTTGTTTTGTGGTAGTATTTGAGAATGACATCTGAAAATTTTGAGATAAACAATGGAGCACATGCGACCATTGAGACACCGCCAACCAATAACCAGGATAATGTTCATTAAGAAGGTAATAATCCTCCTGTACACAACAACACCGACCAAATGATGAACGATGAGATATTTAGGAGCTTTCTATAATTCATGCAACACCAAACGAGAGAGACTCCTGTTCAAAATGCATGTGGAAATAATGGTAACTCACGGTTGGTCACTGCTAAGCAATTCAAGAAGTTGAGACCACCGGAGTTTTTGGGAAAGTCAGAGCCACTTAAGGCAGAGGCGTGGATTAAGCAGATTATCAAGATATTTGATGTCTTGGGATGCACTAAAGAGAAAAAGGTTCCGTTCGCCACCTTTATGTTGCGCTGAGAGGCAGATTACTGGTGGGAATCTGTAAAACGTACTCATCTGTCCGCACTTAAGATGTCTTGGGAGAAGTTTCAAGAATTGTTCAACGACAAATAATTTTCAGAAAGTATTCGTCACATGAAGGAGGTGAAATTCATCAAGCTGGAACAGAATAATATGATCGTATTGCAATACAAGACAAAGTTTGCGGAGTTATCCTGGTTTGCATCCCATTTGGTAGATAATGAGGAGCGTATGACGCGAATGTTTCTGCGCGGTTTGAAACCTGAAATTCGTCAATACCTCATTTCTCACGTTTGTTGATTTCCTCCACGTTTTTGGCATGTTGATTTCTGGCATGTTGATTTTCGAAGTGGTTACTATTTCTGGCATGTTGATTTCTTCCACGTTTGTTGTCACCGCTTCGATGACTGCTATCACTAGTAGGGGTGCACATCGGTAAAAAAATCGAACCGGTACCAAAAAAATCGAATCGGTACCAAACCGAAAAAGGCAGAAAATCAAGAATCGGTACCGAATAACCGGTTTCGGTACCGGTTCGGTACAAAGTTGGTACTAGTTTTTTCGGTTCGATTTTCGGTTATACCGCAATAAATAAATAATTTTTTTTATATATTAACAAATTTGTTAAAGCTAAGAAATGAGACTAGTAAATTATATTCTTACAAATACTAATTACAATTGTTAGTCTAAGAGTATTTAACTATCATAGTTGTAGTAAATAGTAATTGTAGTTTGAAATTCGATTATTTTAATTTCCTTACTTGAAAGAGTACATGTAAAATCCAATTTGTCAAAAAAATAAAAACATTAGTTTTTCACATTGAATCTAGTTGTAATTCTTGCCATCATAAAGAATTGAATCTAGTTATAGGGATGTGCAAGTCAACATTTGTAGTGCAGTCTTATTTATCAATAATAAAAAAATCCATGTCCATTCATAAGCAAGCACGTCACATAAACAAAACTAGCAATGAACAGATGGAACATCATATTTTATTTTATAGGGTGAACTGATTAGAAGCAAAGCAATCTGCAAAATTATTTCTTTTAGAAGTTTGCTTAGATGATAAACCTGGAGTGCGGTATTATTTATTTACTTTACTTACACCTGAAGAAGCTGGATCTAAAATTACACACACACACACACACACACACATATATATATATATATATAGATTAAATATAGATTCATAAATGTAGCTGTTGACAACTTTCAAATGACAGCAAGGAACAAAGGAATAAAACAGTCCCACCTTTTCTATTTTTTTCGGTATTTACCGAATTTAAAATTTTCATTACCGCTACTGGTTCCGAAAAGTATAAAAAATCAAAAAATTGGTACTGAAAAAACTGAAAACGAAAAAAAACGATACAGCCAGTACCGATTTCAACCGGTTCGGTAAAAAATTGAAAAAACCGAATTTTTTTAGCACCTCTAATTACTAGTATGCAGGCTGCTATCTCTTGGTTGGATTGACTCATTATCGCGCTTCAATAACTAAGCCCTATTCACAATATCTGAATACAAGCAAAGTTTGTGAGAAAAGGGGTATTAACGTATTTCGGGTTTCAAACCTCTTAGAAGCATTCGCGTCATACGCTCCTCATTATCTACCAAATGAGATGCAAACCGGGATAACTAGGCAAACTTAGCCTCGTACTGCAACACGATCATATTATTTTGCTCCAGCTTGATGAACTCTACCTCCTTCATGTGACGAATACTTTCGGGAAAGTACTTGTCGTTGAACAGTTCTTGGAACTTCTCCCAAGATATCTTCAGTGCGGCAGGTTGAGTACGCTTTACAGATTTCCACCAGTAATATGTCTATCCTCGCAACATGAAGGTGGCAAAGGGAACCTTTTGCTCCTCGGAGCATTCCAAAACATCAAATATCTTGGTGATCTGCTTTATCTACGTCTTCGCCTTAAGTGGTTTTGGTTCTCCCAAAAACTCCGGTGGTCCCAGCTCCTTGAACTGCTTAGCAGTGACCATTCGAGAGTTGTCAGTGTTTCCACCTGCATTTTGAACAAGAGCCTCTCTTGTCTGATGTTGCACGAATTACAGAATGCTCCTAAACATTTCGTCGTTTGCCATTTGGTCCATGTTGTTGTTCACTTGAGGATTATTGCCTTCATGATGCACATTATCCTGGGTATTGATTAGTGGTGACTTAACAGTTTCATGTACTCTATTGCTTAACTCAACAATTTTTGATGCCATTTTCAAACACTGCCACAAAACAAAGGTTAATTGACATGCCACATATTATCCCTATATTCTGACCGACCAATTAAATAACAAATAAACTTAGGTAGTTCATACTAGCGAAGGATTTTCTCGTCTCTCCCCCTAGTTCTAGTCTCACATCTTAGCCATGGATCATATCCCTAAGCTTTGATACCAACTGTGACGCCCCCAAAATAGGTATACATCACCCATTCTGAGTCACCAAATACATGGTACAAAAATCAAATATAAACTTAATTATACAACATGAGCTGAGAGTTTTAACAGAAATATTGTCTTCTAGACAGTATCCAAACTCAAATTCAATCCTCATTACATTTATTATCACACTAAATAGTGAGGATTACTAAAACATCCATCTCGGACCATCACTCCATTCCCCGACTCGTCCCAACTATATTCTCATTTCCTGAAGAGAACAATGAAAGCAAAAGGGTGAGCTCAACTAGCCCAATAAGAAATATTATGACTAAAATAATGCATAATAAATTATCGTTAGCCTTCAACAATGTTAAACTGATATAATATAATAGACATCAAGTTTAACTGCAACGGAATAAGCAATCCATTAGAAGAGTCAAGTAGAGCATGATATCTACTATCTTCTATGATTTAAAAAGTTTATCATCAATTTTATCGCTGAGACTCAGTTTAATAAATAATCCACAATATAAAATCATCCCTGTACTACGGGCCAAGGTTATTCATTAGTATCACGACCACGAATTATCCATGCACTACGGGCTAAGGATATTCGTGTTTTCACCAATGGTCATGATCATGCCAACAACTGTCCATCAATGCACTACGGGCTAATGCGGATTTTTATCATATCATTTGTAACATTACGGTTATGATTATACCGAATGATCACTGGTCATAATCATACCAATCAATAGTCCATCTATGCACGTAAGCCAAAGATGACTTTCATAACAATATAAGCACGAGGATGATGACAATGATATAAGAATTCAATTAAATGAAAGCAAATGATAAATTTTTAAAGATTTATAATTTAATTTATCATGAATTCAAAAACGTCCAAATTGTCAACATGATATTGCTTTGTGGAGTAAAATTCAAGAAAAATATTATATCAAAAATAATTTGAATCGAAAAGAAACTAATTTTTATCATGAATAGTACCCCGGATGAATAGTACCCCATGAATAGTAATTTGGGAATAGTACCTCATGAATAGTACCCCGACATGAAAAGCTTAAAATTTATCAAGAATGCTCAGAATAATATTTCCACTAAAAGATACTGGATGAAACGCAAATTTCAAAGATATTCTATAATTTCATAGGGTATAGAAGCCAAAACTTTAATAAAATGAGTATAGAATTCGGAATCTTGAAACGAAATAATATTACTTACATATTACAGAGTATGGAAGAAAATATTATTTCTTACGAATATTGAATAAAAATAATATCCCTTACGAATATTGAACGAAAAATATATTCCTTAAGAATATTAAACGAATATAATATTCCTTACGAATATTAAACGAAGATAATATTTCTTGCGAATATTGAACGAAATAAAATTTCTTACGAATATGAAAAATAATATCGTAAGCGAATATGAAATAAATAATACTCCTTACCTTAAAAAGAAGAGTATTCCACTGGTATAGCGGGGATATTCTTGAAGAAAACTTGAACTATTTTTTACACTCACAACTTTCTTAAATTCTAAAGAAATACGCTCAATATTATAAAAGAAGAATTCTCTGATTCTGGTGTGATTTTCAATTCTAAACTAAGCATCCTATTTATAGGAAAATGGAAGGATACTATTTAGAAAATAAAATCACGGACACATAGTCTGTACAGACATGTTTTTATATATGTATCTAAATCACACCAAAAATACTGTATTAGGTAAAAATTCAAGTTCCATAAATTTATTTTTTTTAGTTGTTTTAAAAAAAAGTAAATTTATTTTGTTATGGTCTGGGAGTTTGGACCTGATCCGGACTATATATATATATATATATATATATATATATATATATATATATATATATATATATATATATACCTTTGCCTTACGGCAAAGGAAAACATATATACAAAATTTTCTAATTTCCTCCCACTCCTACATGTCATCCACCCGTGGGCCCCACCACTATATATATATATATATGTGGGCCCTACCTCACATGTCTATTTCACACACATATATTATATATATATATATGTATACCGAAAAATTTTATACCAATTATTTTAAAAAATGGATAAATGAGGGTCCAAATAATAAGTAAAATTTACAACAAATACTTCATAAAAATTCCCTCAATATATTTTAACAACATTTATTCATCGTTATTATAACTCGCAATATTAACAACCAGATCGTTCCCAGGAAAGAGGGAGTTTTCCGATAAGGATTTCTCCTTATTGGCGAGCAATTAGGTGACCAAACCCCTTTCATCGACAGAACTTTCTAGACATTGTTAATTATGCAGAAAATAATATAAATAACTTGTCATCTCAATTATTAATTTAATAATATAAAATATTGATAATAATTTAATCAAATAACGTGAGATACTATGCAGCAATTATTGTAGCAATAATTAAGTATAACTGAGTGACTTCTCACGTAAACATCAATAATCAATATCGTGTACTACTATGCAACCACGCGTATTACTGTACTTTTATCACCGGGTATTTCAACAGTTAACGGTAAAACTTTCGTCGTTATTTTATAAAAAGATATTTCTGTCATTTTCTAACTCCGACAATAATTTCGTTGTGGGGTCCACAAATGATTGTGTCGTCGTACGAATATTTTCTGTTAAAACGAATATTCTTCGACTCATCGAATATTTTTTAACAACTTGCATACTTTACAAAATTTTTAAATATTACCCACAACTATAATTTTATATCAATTTAACCATTTATCAAATAGAATAATAATTATACGAAAATTAAATACTTGCATTTCATAAAATTCGGGGTCTTACAAATATTATAACAAAATTAATATATTTACATTTCGTTATTCAAGCTAGTCCGTGCATTGCACTAGCTATTACCTAGTATATAAATAAATATGTTTTTAATTCTAATTATAAAAGTAATTAATTTGACAAAAAAAGATCAAACTGAACTAGTTTTTTGGGAACGAAGGTAGTAGAATTTTTTCACATAGTGCATTTATGGCATAAAAAATTTAAAAATAGTTTAAATTTGATATATTAATAGTGTATACATAGCAATATTTAGGCCTGTCAATCGGGTTGTGTGAATCGAGTTTAAGGTTGCCCAAACTCAATTCATTTTAAAATTATCAGGCTCGAGTTCGAGCTTGGCCCATTCAGGCTATAATAAATTTTTTCAAACTCGGTCCAAATAAGATCACGAGTTTCAGACTTTTTTGGATCAAGCCCGTATTAAAATATAAAATTGTCACTATTGACTCTCATACCAAAAACAAAATATAATTTATAGTAATTTATTAAAAAAGTTTGACATATAACATTCTTTTTATTAATCGAAATGAAGTTTAAATTAACATAAATAAGTTATTTTATTAAGTACTCTCTTATTTATTATTTTTAATATCTTACCTCAATCTTTTTTTATGTTATTAATATATTTTATTACGAAAATAATATAAGTGACCATTTTTCAAAAGATATGATACTTAATTTTCAGTTGAGAATATTGTATATAAATACAAATTGAGAGAGTAAATATATATATATATATATATATATATATATATATATATATATATATATATATATATATATATATATATATAAATATGTTTTTAACATTGTAATTCGGACGGTCCTATAATAGGTTGAACGATCTATTGACCAAGTTCGACTCGAAGTTCACTTCATACTTAAATTTTTGTCCAAGTTTGGCTCTGCTCGACTCACTCCTAAATAGAATTCAAGCGTGTTTTAAATGAGTCGAATAATCAGAATTCGGGCTTTATCGACCCAATTGACAGTCCTAATGATATTATGAGTATAATATTCTATTAAAATATATAAAAAATTATCCAACATAAATATTTCATGATATTACATACGTTGAAAATGTATAAAATTTACTTTCTTAAAAAAATGATTGAATGAGTGTGTGATTGTTACTAGGGCTGAGTAAGAAATCAAATTGAAACCGAAACCGTACTAAAAACCACACAAACCGCACCAATTAAAATCGCACCAACGATTCTAGCGTATGTGGCGGTTTTAGATGGGTTGAAATACTAAATTTACTGTTTCGATTTTGTTACTAGTTAAAATCGCACGCATAAAACCGAAATCGCACCAAATAATCATCATGTTTTCTCAAATTTGCTACAAGTATATATAATTTCTCTACTATAAAATTGTCTACTCATTTTATTTTAGAAGACAGATATTGCATGGTTAAATGAAGAATAAATAGTATCAATTATGTTTGTAAATCAAGAGTGGCTTGGTATTTTCTAAATCAAATGTGATAACATAGTATTAATTAACTATGTAATTGTTGATGCCTGGAACTATTTTGCTAAATTAACTCTATGATTGTGTTCACTACGTAATACGTTTGAGTGGATGATTTTGCTAACTATTTTATGGGTTTGTTATTTCAATTGTTGGAGATAAGAGTTGACATAGTCATAATCTATGTTATTATCTCTAAGTTGTTGTATAGATGTGTATAGACTTAGTCTATCTTTATCATTGTTTTAGCTTCTCATACGTGTAGCTATTTATATTGTAACATTTACATTGAATAACAATGATCATTTTTAAACCTTTCATGGTATCAAAGCAGGTTGTATCCTTAACCTAATTTTTTTTTCTCATGGCATCTGTTACCATCCCCAATGATGCTGACCCAAAATCACCTCTCGTCGTTGTTACGCTTACAAACATTCTCAAGCTAAACATGACCAATTATATGTCATGGAAACTCCAAATTCATGCTACTCTTATTGGGTATGACCTATTTAAGTTCTTGGATGGTACCTTTCCGTCGCCATCTCCTACCTTCACAACAGAGTCGACCTCTGAACACAACCCTGCTTATAGCACTTGGTTTCGCCAAGACAAGCTCCTCTTTGGAGCCCTCATTGGAACCTTGGAACCAACCATTGTTCCGCTCGTCTCTCGTGCTGACACCACTAAACAAGCCTGGGATATTCTAGCAAATACCTTTGCTAAGCAATCTCGAGGTCACATCAAGCTCATCAAAGCCAACCTTCGGGCCATTTCCAAAGGATCCCAAATAGTGACTGAGTATATAAATGCTCTCAAAATTTGTTCTGATCAATTGGCTATTCTTGGTGCCCCTATGAGTAATGAGGACCTCACTAATCGAGTTCTTGAAGGACTTGATACCAACTACCAAGCTGTGATTGATTCGGTCCATGCCCGAGATGCGCCAATTTCCTTTGATGAACTTCATGAGAAGCTGCTGAACCGTGAATTAACCATCAAATCTAAAACACCTCCACCCTCTTTACCCGCTTCCGCATACGGCACCACTACCAGGTACAACAATCAAAACCAAAACACCCAACCCACTTCCATATACCGCCACAATTTAGCCCCAAAACCCAACTTCACTCAACCCATCTTCACTCAACCCAGGCGTACCAACCAAACCAAAGGTCCAGGATACCAAGGCAAATTCCAATGGTGCCATACCATAGGCCATTCCTTATCCTTTTGCCCCATCTTCTAGGAAAAGTTTCCCCATGTTCAACCACCTCCTCACCCCACCAATTCCTTCCACCAACCACCCCTAGTTCATGTCGCCACTGCCGCCCCTACTACTCATCCTTCCCCATGGTTACTTGACACTGGAGCTAGCCATCATGTCACCCATGATCTCTCAAACCTCTCTTTACATCACCCTTACAATGGTTTCGAGGAAATTCTTATAGGTGATGGCACCGGAGTTCCCATTACTCACACTGGTTCCCTCTCTATTCCTACTTTATCTCAGTCTTTAATTATGTCTAATGTTTTATGTGCACCTATTATGTCTCGTAATATCATGTCTATCTCCCAACTTTGTTTGGAATTTGGAAAAACTTTCTTCTGCAAAGTTGTAGAGAATTGAATTTCCTATAAAAACTCGCGAGATTCAAATTTTCTGATAAAAGGACTATTTATTATGAATTATTGAAGTTCTGAAGTTCCGAAATTATTGATTTTTGGAAGTTTTAATTATTTTTATTAAGAAAAACGTTTTTTCTTACTTTTTCTAGAAGGTTAGCATGTGTTTATGGCTGAATTCAAGTATATAGAGGTGGGCTTGAATATTTTGTAATTATATTATTATTATATTCAATTTTCTGCTTTGGTGTTCTAAGCATTTTCCTATAAATAGGGTGCTTAGGTTAGAATTGAAAATCACACCAGAAACTGAAGTTTTCTCTCTATTTCTCTCTCTATATATCGAGCGTATTCTTATGAGTATTTTGATATCTTGAGTGTTGCTATACGGTGCAAGTTCATTCAGCGTTATTCGAGTCAGAAGTACTGCTCTTTTGAGGTAAGGGATAGTAAGGGATATTGTTGTAAGAGATGTTATTTCTTCTTAAATGATATTATTTTTTTCAATATCATTATGCCGAAGTATTGATATGAACTTTTTATCAAATTTGGAACTTTTCATGTCGGGGTTACTATTCACGAGTTACTATTCATGAGTTACTATTCACGAGTTATTATTCATGAGTTACTATTCACGAGTTACTATTCATGAGTTACGATTCACGAGTTACGATTCATGAGTTACTATTCACGGGTTACTATTCACGAGTTACTATTCATGACAAAATTGGTTTCTTTTTCTAACCAAATTATAGTTGATTTATGAATATTACTCTTGAGATTAAAACTATATGTTGATCATATTATTTTTATTATCATATATAACATTTTTATAACCCTGATGTTGAATTTCTCTTTCACTTGAGTGTAAAGATGGGTAAATTATTGGTATGATCGTGACTGAGGAATATCTTTAGCATGTAGTGCAAAGATGAATTGTTAACTGGTATGATCATGACCATTGAATTTATAATTGAATATCTTTAGCTCAAGTGTAAAGATGAAATGATTAACATGGTTATAATTATTGTTTATATAAATTCTGAAATAATTATATATTTCTTTGAGATGTGAATATATTTGGCCTGTAGTGCAAATATGAACTGTTGAAGAATATCTTTGGCCTGTAGTGCAAAGATGAACTGTTGATGAATATCTTTGGCCTGTAGTGCAAAGATGAACTGTTGATGAATATCTTTGGCCTGTAGTGCAAAGATGAATTAGTGATGAATATCTTTGGCTTGTAGTGCGAAGATGAACTGATATTGAATATCTTTGGCCCGTAGTGCAAAGATGGTTTGTTGATGAATATCTTTGGCCTGTAGTGCAAAGATGAATTTATTAGTATGATTATGAACAGGAACTGTGATTTGGTATAATCATGATCTTTGATGTTTCAGGTAAAGACAGGTGATGAAAATTATCTTCGTCCTGAATGCGAAGAGAAATTTAGAACTACAATTATGATTATGAGTTATTTATATGATTGTGGACAGGAACTGTTGATTGATGTTATAGGGATAAAACATTGTTGGTGGACTTTTAACATGGAGAAGATAATAGACTTTATGGTCTATGTGACTCTTCTAATGGATTGCTCGTTCCGCTGCAACTATGGTTGAAAAGTTTTATCATCTATCATATGTTCTAAATCTCTGATTTATTACTGTTGAAGACTATTGATAATTTATCTTTAGTCATGATATTCTTTACTGAGCTAGTTGTGCTCACCCTTTTGCTTCACAATTCCTTTCAGGTAATAAGAGTGTAGCTGGGTCGAGCGAGGGTAACAGAAAAATAGAACGGTGGTCTCTAGCTGTGGAGGTTCTCCCGAAGCAGTATAGAAAAGTTCATTTAGTAGTTATATTTGGTAAATCATCTAGGGTGAAGCGAACCCAACGTTGGAAGGGTGTTTTGCCACTATCATACAAGATGTCTAACGACACACAACCTCGAGTCATCATAAGACATGGTTGTGCACATCCACTTGCTGAGTATATCTACGAGCACTACCTATATAATCTTGGTGTTTCTTTGAAGTATAATTCTCAATTAGAGACAGTTGAGATAACGATAAGTCGAGAGAAGACTCACCATTGGGAAGAATATGATAGTAATTTTCTTATTTTTCTTTGGGGTTTATTGGGTCAACCAAGGATAATTCTGTGTCCATATGATATCTATCATAACCTAGAAGCATGGCCTCCCATGTACGAGGGTTTCCTTGAGCACTTCCCAAAGATTCTAATTTCTAAAACAGTTTTTGACTATACCTTTATGTAATGTGTCATTGTGACGTGCTATCCAAGGTTGGGACATGAGTCATAGTTGGTATATATTTGTACCCAAACTCATAGCATATGTGTTGTTGTATTTTGCACGACAATTGTTGTAATAAAGTTGTAGTTGTTATCTGTACCATGTATTTGGCGACTCAAAATGGGTTGGATGGAATGGACCTATTTTGGGGGCGTTACATTTGGTATCAGAGCTTAGGGATATGATCTCTGGCGAAGATCAGGGAATAGGACTAGGAGGAGAGAGACGAGTAAATCCTTCGCTAGTGGGTCCTACCTAAGCTTATTTGTTGGTCGGTCATAATATCGGGATATTATGTGATATGTTAATTTGTTCAATTAACCTTTATTTTGAAGCTGTATTCTAGAATGATATCTGAAATACAAGAGATGAGCAATGAAGAAATTATGATGACAGAAAAGATGGAATCTGAAATGAAAGCAAGGTATTCTCAACTCTTTGAAATACCAGGTACGTAAATTTCAAGGACGAAATTTCATAAGGAGGGGAGATTGTAAGACCCCGAATTTTATGAAATAAAAGTATTCAATTTTTCTTATAATTATTATTTTGTAAATGGTTAAAACACAGTAATACGCGTTGTTGCACAGTAGCTCACGGTATTGCACTAATTATTGATTTTTACGTAAGAAGGCATTACTCAATAATTGTTACAGTAATTACTGTTCAGTATTTTATTTTATTGATTCAATAATTGCTGCGTTGATATTTTATATTACTGTTGTTTTAATAATTGTCACTACACAGTATTTTCTATTATCGGAGTAATAATTCATATTATCTGAATAATATTATTAGATAACATTATTGGCAATGTCTAGAAAGTTCTGTCTAAGGAGAGGTTTGGTCATCTAATTGCGCGCCAGTAAGGAAGAGATCCTTATTGGAAAGCCCCCTCTTTTCCTGAGAACGACCTGGTTGCCAGTACTGTGGTTCTGTAATATTATTTGAGTATAATTAATTATTAATTTATATGATGAGGAAAATATTGATTTTATGTGGATATAGATGGAGAAAATTTTTAATGTGACAATTGTTGTAAATAAATATTTTATCTTTTTCTGATAAAATAATTCATTTAAATATATTATTTTAATAATATATTAATGGTGATATTTTTACAATGAATGTGGGATATATGAATAAATGAGGAGGAAGAGTATTTTTGTTGGATTAAATGATTAACACATGTTTTGTGTGTTGGTGGACACAATTCTTGACCGAAAATTTATTATTGACTGTAAAATTGCCCGTTTGTGGATTTCGGTCAATTTCTGTTTGGAATTTGGAAAAACTTTCTTCTGCAAAGTTGTAGAGAATTGAATTTCCTATAAAAACTCGCGAGATTCGAATTTTTTGATAAAAGGGCTATTTATTATGAATTATTGAAGTTCTGAAGTTCCGAAATTATTGATTTTTGGAAGTTTTAATTATTTTTATTAAGAAAAACGTTTTTTCTTACTTTTTCTAGAAGGTTAGCATGTGTTTATGGCTGAATTCAAGTATATAGAGGTGGGCTTGAATATTTTGTAATTATATTATTATTATATTCAATTTTCTGCTTTGGTGTTCTAAGCATTTTCCTATAAATAGGGTGCTTAGGTTAGAATTGAAAATCACACCAGAAACTGAAGTTTTCTCTCTATTTCTCTCTCTATATATCGAGCGTATTCTTATGAGTATTTTGATATCTTGAGTGTTGCTATACGGTGCAAGTTCATTCAGCGTTATTCGAGTCAGAAGTACTGCTCTTTTGAGGTAAGGGATAGTAAGGGATATTATTGTAAGGGATGTTATTTCTTCTTAAATGATATTATTTTCTTCAATATCATTATGCCGAAGTATTGATCTGAACTTTTTATCAAATTTGGAACTTTTCATGTCGGGGTTACTATTCACGAGTTACTATTCATGAGTTACTATTCATGAGTTACTATTTATGAGTTACTATTCACGAGTTACTATTCACGAGTTACTATTCATGAGTTACGATTCACGAGTTACTATTCATGAGTTACTATTCACGAGTTACTATTCACGGGTTACTATTCACGAGTTACTATTCATGACAAAATTGGTTTCTTTTTCTAACCAAATTATAGTTGATTTATGAATATTACTCTTGAGATTAAAACTATATGTTGATCATATTATTTTTATTATCATATATAACATTTTTATAACCCTGATGTTGAATTTCTCTTTCACTTGAGTGTAAAGATGGGTAAATTATTGGTATGATCGTGACTGAGGAATATCTTTAGCATGTAGTGCAAAGATGAATTGTTAACTGGTATGATCATGACCATTGAATTTATAATTGAATATCTTTAGCTTAAGTGTAAAGATGAAATGATTAACATGGTTATAATTATTGTTTATATAAATTCTGAAATAATTATATATTTCTTTGAGATGTGAATATATTTGGCCTGTAGTGAAAATATGAACTGTTGAAGAATATCTTTGGCCTGTAGTGCAAAGATGAACTGTTGATGAATATCTTTGGCCTGTAGTGCAAAGATGAATTAGTGATGAATATCTTTGGCCTGTAGTGCGAAGATGAACTGATATTGAATATCTTTGGCCCGTAGTGCAAAGATGGTTTGTTGATGAATATCTTTGGCCTGTAGTGCAAAGATGAATTTATTAGTATGATTATGAACAGGAACTGTGATTTGGTATAATCATGATCTTTGATGTTTCAGGTAAAGACAGGTGATGAAAATTATCTTCGTCCTGAATGCGAAGAGAAATTTAGAACTACAATTATGATTATGAGTTATTTATATGATTGTGGACAGGAACTGTTGATTGATGTTATAGGGATAAAACATTGTTGGTGGACTTTTAACATGGAGAAGATAATAGACTTTATGGTCTATGTGACTCTTCTAATGGATTGCTCGTTCCGCTGCAACTATGGTTGAAAAGTTTTATCATCTATCATATGTTCTAAATCTCTGATTTATTACTGTTGAAGACTATTGATAATTTATCTTTAGTCATGATATTCTTTACTGAGCTAGTTGTGCTCACCCTTTTGCTTCACAATTCCTTTCAGGTAATAAGAGTGTAGCTGGGTCGAGCGAGGGTAACAGAAAAATAGAACGGTGGTCTCTAGCTGTGGAGGTTCTCCCGAAGCAGTATAGAAAAGTTCATTTAGTAGTTATATTTGGTAAATCATCTAGGGTGAAGCGAACCCAACGTTGGAAGGGTGTTTTGCCACTATCATACAAGATGTCTAACGACACACAACCTCGAGTCATCATAAGACATGGTTGTGCACATCCACTTGCTGAGTATATCTACGAGCACTACCTATAAAATATTGGTGTTTCTTTGAAGTATAATTCTCAATTAGAGAAGTTGAGATAACGATAAGTCGAGAGAAGACTCACCATTGGGAAGAATATGATAGTAATTTTCTTATTTTTCTTTGGGGTTTATTGGGTCAACCAAGGATAATTCTGTGTCCATATGATATCTATCATAACCTAGAAGCATGGCCTCCCATGTACGGGGGTTTCCTTGAGCACTTCCCAAAGATTCTAATTTCTAAAACAGTTTTTGACTATACCTTTATGTAATGTGCCATTGTGACGTGCTATCCAAGGTTGGGACATGAGTCACAGTTGGTATATATTTGTACCCAAACTCATAACATATGTGTTGTTGTATTTTGCACGACAATTGTTGTAATAAAGTTGTAGTTGTTATCTGTACCATGTATTTGGCGACTCAAAATGGGTTGGATGGAATGGACCTATTTTGGGGGCATTACATAGTGAGTATGCTCCATGCTGAGCCCACTCCAACTCCCTTGATTGTCACTCATGGGCTATCATCCACCTCTGGTGGCGACCTTCTTGAATCACCAACAAAGTATAGAGCTGCTGTTGGTGGTCTACAGTATCTCACTTTGACGAGACCCAACGTCGCCTTTGTCGTTAACAAGCTTTCTCAATTCATGCATAAGCCAAGGAGTGACCATTGGGCAGCCTTAAAACGACTCATGCGCTACTTATGTGGTACCTTGTGTAAGACCCCAACTTTTATAAATAAAGATGAATTTTCTATAAATATCATTTTTGAATATTATGGAGTTAATTTGATATAATGTTATAGTTGTGGGTAATATTTATAAATTTTGCAAAGTAAGCAAGTTGTTATAAAATATTCGTTTAGTCGGGGAATATTCGTACGACGGCACAATCATTGGTGGACCCCACAACGGAATTATTGTCGGATGGAGAAAACGACAGAATTATCTTTCTATAAAAATAACGGCGGAAATTTTACCATTGTTACTGTTGAACTACTCGGTAGTAAAAGTACAGTAATACGTGTGGTTGCATAGTAGCACACGGTATTGATTATTAATGCTTATGTGAGAAGTCACTCAGTTTGATTCTATTATTGTCAGTTAATAATATGAATTATTTAGCGATAATGACGTTTTGTTTTATTCGTATTATTAACGTAATAAAACAGAAACATCTTTTTATATAAAACAAAATACTTTATTAAAGTTATTCTATAAATAGAATATATTTTATTTTATTTAAAAGATTTTTCTTTAAATATGGACCGTCAGATTAAAGTAATCAATCTGGACCGTTCATGGATTAGTTACTATGCATTCTATTTTTCTATAAATAGCAGCTCATTCCTTCATTATTTCTTACGAATTCACTGAACTCTAGAGAGAGAAACTATAGAGAGAAACTATAGAGAGAGAGAAGAAGAGTATTCTGCTACTTAACTACTTCCTTACTTCAGCTCTTCTTTAAAACGGTAAGGGGTGTTATTCTTTCTTATTCATGAAGAGAACTGTTATTCCATTTCTTATTATTCTGTTGGAATAACCTGTATATGCGGTCTACCCTATACTTGGTGACATTCTTCTATTATTCTGTTGGAACATCCTGTCTGTGTGTTTTACACCGGACCTGGTTCCGTTTTTATTATTATTCTGTTGGAACATCCTGTCTGTGTGTTTTACACCGGACCTGGTTCCGTCTTTATTATTATTCTGTCGGAATATCCTGTCTGTGTGTTTTACACCGGACCTGGTTCCATTATTTATTATACTGTTCTTTATTATTCTGTCGGAATATCCTGTCTGTGCGTTTACGCCGGACCTGGTTCCATTATTTATTATTCTGTCGGAATATCCTGTCTGTGCGTTTATGCCGGACCTGGTTCCATTATTTATTATTCTGTTGGAATAACCTGTTTGTGCGGTCTATCGCATGCATGGTGATTTTTTTTGTTATTCCATTCTTTATTGTACTCAGTTGGTTAAGTTTTGACTTCTATACTCCATGAAATTTGTGAAATATCCTTGATAATTGCGTTTCATCCAGTATCTATTCATGAAAATATTCTCCTGATCATTCTTGAATTTTACTCCACAAAGTAGTATCATGTTGACAATTTGGACGTTGTTAATTCTTGGATAAATTAATTCTTGAACTTGTTTTATTGAATTCTTATATCATTGTCATCATCCTCATGTTTATATTCTGTTGAAAGTCATCTGTGGCCTGTAGTGCATAGATGGACTTGGTATGATTATGACCAGGGATTATTCGGTGTAATCATGACCGTAATGTTACGAATGATGTGGTAAAAGTCCTCATTGGCCCGTAGTGCGTTGATGGACAGTTGTTGGCATGATCATGACCATTAATGAATATACGAATATCCTTGGCCGTAGTGCAGGGGTGATTCGATGATGTGGATTATTTTATTAAGCTGAGTCTCAGCGATCAAAGTGTTGGAAAATCTTTTAAATCATAAAAGATAGTAGAGTTTATTTTCTACTTGACTCTTTTAATGGATTGCTTATTCCGCTACAGTTAAACTTGATGTCTATTATATTTTATCAGTTTAACATTGTTGAAGGCTAATGATAATTTATTCTGCATTATCTTAGTCATAATATTTCTTACTGGGCTAGTTGAGCTCACCCTTTCTTTCACTGTTCTCTTCAGGAAATGAGAACGTAGCTGGGACAAGTCGGGGTACGGAGTGATGGTCCGAATGATAGTATTAGTTAGTAGTCCTCACTATTCTATGTAATGGTGTGTTAATAAATGTAATGAGGACTCTTTTTGAGTATGAATACTCTCTAGAAGATAATATTTGTATTCAAACTCACAGTTTATGTTTTGTCGTATTGTACCCGACAGTTGTATTATTAAGTTGTATTTGTATTCTGTACTATGTATCTGACGACCCAAGATGGGTGATGTATACCTAATTTTGGGGGCGTCACAGTTGGTATCAGAGCTTAGGGATATGATCCCTGGCTAAGATGTGAGAATAGAACTAGGAGGGGAGAGACGGGGAATTCCTTCGCTAGTATGACATACCTAAGTTTATTTGCATGGTATTTAATTGGTCGATCATAATATAAGGATAATGTATGACATATCAATTAATTTTTATTTTGTGGCAGTATCTGAAAATGGCATCTGAGAATGTTGAGAATAGCAATGGAGCACAGACGACTGATGTTTTCCACATATCCATGTTACGCAAATATGTGGAAGACCCGAACCACATTATTGAGTTAGAACCGGACGAAATAGCGGAGGATTTGACGTATGAAGAAGTTCCTGTTCAAATCTTGGATAAGAAGGAACATATTCTACGCTCCAAGGTTATACCTCAAGTCAAAGTTTTGTGGAGAAACCACGATGTTGAGGAAATGACTTGGGAGTTAGAATCAGAAATGAAATCAAGGTATCCTTACCTCTTCGACATACCAGGTACGTACCCTAATTTCGAGGGCGAAATTTCATAAGAAGGGGAGGTTGTAAGACCCCAACTTTTATAAATAAAGATGAATTTTCTATAAATATCATTTTTGAATATTATGGAGTTAATTTGATATAATGTTATAGTTGTGGGTAATATTTATAAATTTTGCAAAGTAAGCAAGTTGTTATAAAATATTCGTTTAGTCGGGGAATATTCGTACGACGGCACAATCATTGGTGGACCCCACAACGGAATTATTGTCGGATGGAGAAAACGACAGAATTATCTTTCTATAAAAATAACGGCGGAAATTTTACCATTGTTACTGTTGAACTACTCGGTAGTAAAAGTACAGTAATACGTGTGGTTGCATAGTAGCACACGGTATTGATTATTAATGCTTATGTGAGAAGTCACTCAGTTTGATTCTATTATTGTCAGTTAATAATATGAATTATTTAGCGATAATGACGTTTTGTTTTATTCGTATTATTAACGTAATAAAACAGAAACATCTTTTTATATAAAACAAAATACTTTATTAAAGTTATTCTATAAATAGAATATATTTTATTTTATTTAAAAGATTTTTCTTTAAATATGGACCGTCAGATTAAAGTAATCAATCTGGACCGTTCATGGATTAGTTACTATGCATTCTATTTTTCTATAAATAGCAGCTCATTCCTTCATTATTTCTTACGAATTCACTGAACTCTAGAGAGAGAAACTATAGAGAGAAACTATAGAGAGAGAGAAGAAGAGTATTCTGCTACTTAACTACTTCCTTACTTCAGCTCTTCTTTAAAACGGTAAGGGGTGTTATTCTTTCTTATTCATGAAGAGAACTGTTATTCCATTTCTTATTATTCTGTTGGAATAACCTGTATATGCGGTCTACCCTATACTTGGTGACATTCTTCTATTATTCTGTTGGAACATCCTGTCTGTGTGTTTTACACCGGACCTGGTTCCGTTTTTATTATTATTCTGTTGGAACATCCTGTCTGTGTGTTTTACACCGGACCTGGTTCCGTCTTTATTATTATTCTGTCGGAATATCCTGTCTGTGTGTTTTACACCGGACCTGGTTCCATTATTTATTATACTGTTCTTTATTATTCTGTCGGAATATCCTGTCTGTGCGTTTACGCCGGACCTGGTTCCATTATTTATTATTCTGTCGGAATATCCTGTCTGTGCGTTTATGCCGGACCTGGTTCCATTATTTATTATTCTGTTGGAATAACCTGTTTGTGCGGTCTATCGCATGCATGGTGATTTTTTTTGTTATTCCATTCTTTATTGTACTCAGTTGGTTAAGTTTTGACTTCTATACTCCATGAAATTTGTGAAATATCCTTGATAATTGCGTTTCATCCAGTATCTATTCATGAAAATATTCTCCTGATCATTCTTGAATTTTACTCCACAAAGTAGTATCATGTTGACAATTTGGACGTTGTTAATTCTTGGATAAATTAATTCTTGAACTTGTTTTATTGAATTCTTATATCATTGTCATCATCCTCATGTTTATATTCTGTTGAAAGTCATCTGTGGCCTGTAGTGCATAGATGGACTTGGTATGATTATGACCAGGGATTATTCGGTGTAATCATGACCGTAATGTTACGAATGATGTGGTAAAAGTCCTCATTGGCCCGTAGTGCGTTGATGGACAGTTGTTGGCATGATCATGACCATTAATGAATATACGAATATCCTTGGCCGTAGTGCAGGGGTGATTCGATGATGTGGATTATTTTATTAAGCTGAGTCTCAGCGATCAAAGTGTTGGAAAATCTTTTAAATCATAAAAGATAGTAGAGTTTATTTTCTACTTGACTCTTTTAATGGATTGCTTATTCCGCTACAGTTAAACTTGATGTCTATTATATTTTATCAGTTTAACATTGTTGAAGGCTAATGATAATTTATTCTGCATTATCTTAGTCATAATATTTCTTACTGGGCTAGTTGAGCTCACCCTTTCTTTCACTGTTCTCTTCAGGAAATGAGAACGTAGCTGGGACAAGTCGGGGTACGGAGTGATGGTCCGAATGATAGTATTAGTTAGTAGTCCTCACTATTCTATGTAATGGTGTGTTAATAAATGTAATGAGGACTCTTTTTGAGTATGAATACTCTCTAGAAGATAATATTTGTATTCAAACTCACAGTTTATGTTTTGTCGTATTGTACCCGACAGTTGTATTATTAAGTTGTATTTGTATTCTGTACTATGTATCTGACGACCCAAGATGGGTGATGTATACCTAATTTTGGGGGCGTCACACCTTGGACAAGGGTATCAACATTTATAGTGACTCACCACTTCACCTTCATGCCTTTTCCGATGCGGATTGGGCCGGTGACAAAGATGATTACACTTCCACCATGGGTCATGTAGTATTTCTTGGTCGTAATCCTCTTACTTGGAGTTCTAAAAAGCAAAAATCATTGGCCCGATCATCCACCGAGGCAGAATATCGAGCTGTAGCCTCCACTACGGCCGAAATCATATAGGTCCGAAATCTCCTTACTGAGTTGAGTGTTAATCTTGTGCATACTCCAGTCATCTACTGTGACAATCTTAGTGCCACGCATCTCAGTGCCAATCCGGTGTTCTATTCGAAGATGAAACACTTGGCTCTTGCTTATTATTTCATTCGAGAACAAGTACAAAATGGTACACTTCGTGCCATTCATGTTCCCACAAGTGATCAGCTAGCTGACTTTCTTACCAAGCCGCTGTCACGACCTCGACTTGATCTTCTACTATCCAAGATCGGACTATCAGACAGACCGTCCGTCTTGCGGGGGCATGTTGGAGATAAGAGTTGACATAGTCATAATCTATGTTATTATCTCTAAGTTGTTGTATAGATGTGTATAAACTTAGTCTATTTTTATCCTTGTTTTAGCTTCTCATACGTGTAGCTATTTATATTGTAACATTTACATTGAATAACAATTATCAATTTTAAACCTTTCATCAATTAGTTTTGGAATCGAAATCGCACCAAATGAAACAAAATCGTACGGTTCAAAACTGCACCGCACCAAACACAATCGGTTTCATGTGCGGTTTGGATTTTTCAAACCGCACCTAAGCAGTTTTGTGTGCAGTTTGAGCTTCAAACCGCACCACGCTCACCCCTAATTGTTACCCCCTCTTCTTTTTATGGTTTCTTAAGAAATAAAAATGAAAATTAATTAAAACTGATAAGTAGGAAGAACTGATAAGTCATTGAGATGCTTATCATTGCGGATTTGAAATGGCGGATTTAAATCTAGTTGAATATTAGGTTTTGGTTACGTATAGACTTGCGTTACATTTTTGTACGTACCGTGTCCCTTTCGTTCGCATTTAGTGTTAAAGAGATATAATTTCGTGGGATTTTGGTACTCTCTCTTTTTCGTTTTATATGTTTCTTTTTTTTTTTCTGACAAATTTGCGGTCAGAGTTTGAAAGAGATTTAAGTTAGAGTACACGCCACGCGCTACGCTCATGCTGTGTCATGGGATAAAATGCGGATGGGACCAACGCTAAACTTGTCACACGTAAGCTGCAAAGATAATATACGTGGGGACCCCGCAATCCACATCTAATTAATTTATATTTTGGGACTGTTTGTTTAAGAACGAATATATCTAAATAATTGAATCGGACAGTAATTAAGTATATTTATTTTAAAAAAAAATTATCTAAATGGTTGAATCGGTCAGATGATTGAGTTGAATAGCTAAGTCAGATTTTTTTGAATGAATGAGCAGCTGAATAAAATAAAAAAAATTAAAAAATTAAAAAATTAAAAAATATATTAACTATTATATTAAATAAATTTACAACAATTTTGAATTTTTTTCAAAGGGGTAAAATAATAAAATTCTGTTATTCAAATGTTTCAAACATGTTAATTATCAAACAACTTTTTTCATTCAGATTCAGCTCATCCAGATTCAGATTCAGATTCATTCATTTTTTATCAAATACCTTCTTCATCTGTCTTCCGCACATTGATATATATATATATATATATATATATATATATATATATATATATATATATGAAATTGATATTTCCACATGTGACGCCCCCAAAATTAGGTATACATCACCCATCTTGGGTCGTCAGATACATAGTACAGAATACAAATACAACTTACTAATACAACTGTCGTGTACAATACGACAAAACATAAACTGTGAGTTTGAATACAAATATTATCTTCTAGAGAGTATTCATACTCAAAAGGAGTCCTCATTACATTTATTAACACACTATTACATAGAATAGTGAGGACTACTAACTAATACTATCATTCGAACCATCACTCCGTTTCCCGACTTGCCCCATCTACGTTCTCATTTCCTGAAGAGAACAGTGAAAGAAAGGGTGAGCTCAACTAGCCCAGTAAGAAATATTATGACTAAGATAATGCAGAATAAATTATCATTAGCCTTCAACAATGTTAAACTGATAAAATATAATAGACATCAAGTTTAACTGCAGCGGAACAAGCAATCCATTAAAAGAGTCAAGTAGAAAATAAACTCTACTATCTTTTATGATTTCAAAGGTTTTTCAACACTGTTATCGCTGGGACTCAGCTTAATAAAATAATCCACATCATCGAATCACCCCTGCACTACGGCCAAGGATATTCATGTATTCATTAATGGTCATGATCATGCCAACAACTGTCCATCAACGCACTACGGGCCAATGAGGACTTTTACCACATCATTTGTAACATTACGGTCATGATTATACCGAATAATCCCTGATCATAATCATACCAAGTCCATCTATGCACTACAGGCCACAGATGACTTTTAACATTTTATAAACATGAGGATGATGACAATGATATAAGAATTCAATAAAACAAGTTTAAGAATTAATTTATCCAAGAATTATCAACGTCTAAATTGTCATCATGATACTGCTTTGTGGAGTAAAATTCAAGAATACTTAGAAGAATATTTTCATGAAAAGATACTGGATGAAACGTAATTATCAAGGATATTCCACAAATTTCATGGAGTATAGAAGTCAAAACTTAACCAACTGAGTACAATAAAGAATGGAATAACAAAAGAAATCACCATGCATGCGATAGACCGCACAGACAGGTTATTCCAACAGAATAATAAATAATGGAACCAGGTCCGGCGTAAACGCACAGACAGGATATTCCGATAGAATAATAAATAATAGAACCAGGTCCGGTGTAAAACACACAGATAGGATGTTCCAACAGAATAATAACAAAGACGGAACCAGGTCCGGTGTAAAACACACAGACAGGATGTTCCAACAGAATAATAATAAAAACGGAACCAGGTCCGGTGTAAAACACACAGACAGGATGTTCCAACAGAATAATAGAAGAATGTCACCAAGTATAGGGTGGACCGCGTATACAGGTTATTCCAACAGAATAATAAAAAATAGAATAACAACAGTTCTCTTCATGAATAAGAAAGAATAACACCCCTTACCGTTTTAAAGAAGAGCTGAAATAAGGAAGTAGTTAAGTAGCAGAATACTCTTCTTCTCTCTCTCTCTATAGTTTCTCTCTCTAGAGTTCAGTGAATTCGTAAGAAATAATGAAGGAATGAGCTGCTATTTATAGAAAAATAGAATGCATAGTAACTAATCCATGAACGGTCCAGATTGATTACTTTAATCTGACGGTCCATATTTAAAGAAAAATCTTTTAAATAAAATATAATATATTCTATTTATAGAATAACTTTAATAAAGTATTCTGTTTTATATAAAAAGATGTTTCTGTTTTATTACGTTAATAATACGAATAAAACAAAACGTCATTATCGCTAAATAGTTCATATTATTAACTGACAATAATTGAATCAAACTGAGTGACTTCTCACATAAGCATTAATAATCAATATCGTGTGCTACTATGCAACCACACGTATTACTGTACTTTTACTACCGAGTAGTTCAACAGTAACAATGGTAAAACTTCCGCCGTTATTTTTAATAAAATATTTTTGTCGTTTTCTCAATCCGACAATAATTTCGTTGTGGGGTCCACCAATGATTGTGCCGTTGTACGAATATTCCCTGTTAAAACGAATATTCCCCGACCAATCGAATATTATATAACAACTTGCGTACTTTGCAAAATTTATAAATATTACCCATCATTATATCAAATTAACTCCATAATATTCAAAAATGATATTTATAGAAAATTCATCTTTATTTATAAAAGTTGGGGTCTTACACCACAAGTTAATTTGATATTTTTACAAGTGGGTCTCACTTTTAACTAAATCAATCATTTGTATAATAAATTAACTATAACATTTAGTTCTTATGTCCAAATTACCCCCACTTGATAAATAACTAAACATCTAGTTACTTAATTTTATTTGATTATTAGCGTTATTCAATTGAAGACAACTTTTATTTATTTAATTATTATGATAGCAATAATATTAATAATATTTAGAAAATAGTTAAGAAATAAGTTAGAAAAAAATGTCCCATGCAAAATTTGTAAATATTAAATTTTTATTTCATACTTATCTTCAACTTTACTGACGGTTTATTTTGATTCTAATGGCTAGATAATGAATTTATGATAATAAAATTAAGAATTAACAAACACATAAAAAAGCTATTCTTGTTTTTTTTTTACTATCTACGACTTTTTTATTTATTTTTAAAGTATTATAAATTTAAAGTAAGATTTAAAGACATTGTCAAAAAATTCATATCTAAATATTCGTATGATTAGCATTAATATACATGAAAAGAAAGTTAAAAACTATGCGGAACTCTCTGATTTTTTCTTCTTCTAAGAATCAAATTTTCATAGTTGGTAAGATTATAACAAAATAGTAATAAAGTATTTATATTAGACAAAATTAGTTTTATATATTAATAATGTATTATTATCTTAATATCATTTGTGTGTGCATAAAATTTTAATTGAGAGTTCATGCATGGTTGCAGGTGTGAGAATGAAGTAATATTCCTTTTAAAACGACTGTATACAGACATATCCATCTATCCAGACTTGGTTTGTTAGAATTTTGTGTTCCATTTTAATGAAATTTCAAATTAGCCAAATTTGCAATTCTTAAGATTTGTGTTCCATTTTGTTTATAATAAGACTGTGTAAAAATTAATTTAAGTTTAACATTGGAACTGTTTATCTGAATTAATCTGAAGACTCCGAACAAATAAACAATTTGAAATTTCTATTTTATCATATTACATTAAAAAAAATTATAAGATTAATTCAGATGAGCAGTTCCAATGTCAAACTTAAATTAATTTTTACACAGTCTTATAAGATTAATTTTTACAGAGTCTAATTATAAAGTTTACACATCTTAATTTAGTAATATGATATGATAATAGAAATTTTGAAAATAATTTTTTTTTCCTGATGGGAGAAAGCCTTGGATCCTAATTTTTATGTGTAAATAATTTTTCTCACTTATTTCCTAACTATTTTCTAATTATTATTACTATCATAATAATTAAATAAATAAAAGTTATCTTTCAATTGAGTAACGCTAATAATCAAATAAAGTTAAGCAACTAGATGTTTAGTTATTTATCAAGTAGGGGTAATTTGGACATAAGAACTAAATCTTATAGTTAGTTTACTGCACAAGAGTTGGTTTAGTTAAAAATGAGACCCACTTGTGGAAATATCAAATTAGCTTGTGGAACTTAATTTACCCTTTTAAATTACTCCATATGTCTCTTAATATAAGTCATTTTAGAGAGTGCTTTGTTACTTAATATAAGTCATTTGAGAATTTCAAGCATGTATTAATTGTTTAATTTCCAATATTACTCCAAATATTAAATATAACTTTAGTTTTCTCCCTATTTTTTACCGAATAAATAACACTATTTTTTTAATACAAGGACAATATAGAAAATTAATTTTATATTTAATACTATACAATCGTTTCTTTAATACTTGTGCGACTAAAATATAGTTTGCACCCCAAAGTTTGTAGTATAGCATTATTATTAATATTATTGCTATCATAATAATTAAATAAATAAAAGTTGTCTTCAATTGAATAACGCTAATAATCAAATAAAATTAAGTAACTAGATGTTTAGTTATTTATCAAGTGGGGGTAATTTGGACATAAGAACTAAATCTTATAGTTAGATTACTGCACAAGAGTTGGTTTAGTTAAAAATGAGACCCACTTGTGAAAATATCAAATTAGCTTGTGGAACTTAATTTACCCTTTTAAATTACTCCATATGTCTCTTAATATAAGTCATTTTAGAGAGTGTTTTGTTACTTAATATAAGTCATTTGAGAATTTCAAGCATGTATTAATTGTTTAATTTTTAATATTACTCCAAATATTAAATATAACTTTAGTTTTCTCCCTATTTTTTACCCAATAAATAACACTATTTTTTTAATACAAGGACAATATAGAAAATTGATTTTATATTTAATACTATACAATCGTTTCTTTAATACTTGTGCGACTAAAATATAGTTTGTGTGACGCCCCCCAAAATAGGTATACAACACTCATTCTGAGTCGTCAAATACATGGTACAAAAAGTAAACTACAACTTAAATAATACAACTGTCGTGCAAAATACGACAACACATACTGTGAGTTTAAATACAAATATTGTCTTCTGGACAATATCCACACTCAAATAAATCCTCATTACAATTATTCAAACATTATTTTACAAAAATAGTGAGGATTGCTAAAATATCTTTCTAGAACCATCACTCCATACCCCGACTAGATCATGCTATGTTCTCACCTCCTGAGAAGAAAAATGGAACAAAAAGAAAAAGGGTGAGCTCAACTAGCCCAGTAAAGAATATTATGACTAAGATAATATACAACAAATTATTATTAGTATTCAACAGGGAAAAATCTGATAGAATATAATCGACAACAAGTTTTAGATCAACAACTGCAGCGAAAACAGCAAACCATTAGAAGAGTCAAGTAGAAAAAGAATTCTACTATCTTCTAAGATTTAAAAGTCCATCATCAATATTTTATCCCTGTAACATCAATATACATCTTGAATCAAATATTCATCTTTGCACTATAGGCCAAAGATATTCATTTCTAACACCAGTCGGTCATGTTCATCTCAACACCTGTTCATCTTTGCACTACAGGCCAAAGATATTCATCAGGTAATCATACATCTTTGCACTACATGCCAAAGATATTCAGTAATATCATCATTTAGGACTGAGGATGATGAAAAATATCTTAAAGAAAACGAATCCAGTGAGACAGAATGACAAATAGTAGGGAGTCGTATAACAGTTTGTCCAAGATCAATAATACTTCATAATAATCAATTGTGAAGCATAAATCAAAAATAAAGATCAAAACATGGATACAATCAAAGATAGTAACCATAATAAACATCTTGGACAAAAAAAAATCATTTTTCGGTGAATAGTGTCGTATACGTGAATAGTAATCCCGACACAAAAAGTTTTAAATTTGATAAAAACGTTCACCAATATTTCGACGTAATGATATTGAAAAAAATAATATCATTTAAGAAGAAAATAATATCCTTTACCTCAAAATAGCCGTACTTCTGACTGAATATCGGATATGAGGCTGAATGAAACTTGTGTTGAATAGCAACTCTCAAAGTATCTAAATACTCACAAAATACACTCAATAATCTAGAAAGAGAAAGAGAGAAAACTTATGAATTCTGGTGTGATTTTCAATTCTAACTTAGCCCTCTATTTATAGGAAAATGTTTGCACGCCGAAGCAGAGTTAACCTGCAACCTGATGGCTTTACCTGCTACTATTCTCACCCACCACATTTGAATAAAAATCTCAGCACATTTATTCACCAACCAAGAGTGGGGCCCACCAATTCTAGAATTTTTTACCAAAATGACAAATTCCGCAACTTCTACAATTTCTGAATCAGTCATCTCGTAAAATTCATAACAAACCGTATGTTCATTTTTAACGGTTCAAAATTTGTGGACATATACTCAACTTATATATGAATAACATATCCAAAAATTACCACGATCCAACGGTCGGATTAAAAATTATAACCCCCGTAATATATCTCAAAAATCCTGATTGATTTTGTGACGCCCCCAAAAAAGGTATACAACACCCATTCTGAGTCGCCAAAATACATGGTACAGAAACAACTAAATCTTTAATCAAATATTCATCTTTGCACTACAGGCCAAAGATATTCATTTGTATCACCAGTCGGTCATGTTCATCTCAACACCTGTTCATCTTTGTACTACGGGCCAAAGATATTCATCAGTTAATCATTCATCTTTGCACTACGGGCCAAAGATATTCAGTAATATCATCTTTTAGGACTGAGGATGATGAAAAATATCTTAAAGAAAACGAATCCAGTGAAACAAAATAACAAATATTAAGGATTCGTATTTCGATTTATCCATGTCCAAAAATACCTTATAATTATTCATAGTGAAGTAGAATTCAAGAATGATCAAAACATGGATACAATCAAAGCTAGTACCCAGAATAGATACTTTGGACGAAAAGAAGAAAATTTTATTTTTCGGTAAATAGTAACTCGTGAATAGTAACTCATGAATAGTAACTCATGAATAGTAACCCCGACGTGAAAAGTTTTAAGTTTGATAAAAATTTCCAACCAATATTTCGGCATAATGATATTGAAGAAATAATATCATTTTTGAATAAAATAACATCCATTACCTCGTAAAGACAGTACTTCTGGTCGGAATACCGGTATAAGGCTGAAAGACACTTGCTCTGATGAATAGAAACTCTCAAAATATCTAAATACTCACAAAATACACTCAATAATCTAGAGAGAGAAAGAGAGAAAACTTGTTTCTGGTGTGATTTTCAATTCTAACTTAGCCCTCTATTTATAGGAAAATGTTAGCACGCCGAAGCAGACTTAACCTGCAACCTGATGGCTTTACCTGCTACTATTCCCACCCACCACATTTGAATAAAAATTTCAGCACATTTATTCACCAACCAAGAGTGGGGCCCACCAATTCTAGAATTTTCTACCAAAATGATTAACTCCGAAAATTCAACAATTTCTGAACCAGTCATCTCGTAAAATTCATAATAAATCATACGTTCATTTTTAACGGTTCAAAATTTGTGGGCATATACTCAACTTATATATGTATAACATATCCAAAAATTACCACGATCCAACGGTCGGATTAAAAATTATAACCCCCGCAAAATATCTCAAAAATCCTGATTTTTAATACCTCCATTCCGATAAAAATACTGATAAAAACCTCAACATTAACTCCTTCATTTTTAACCACAAAAATATATCCCTCATTTATATCCACAAAAATAAATATTTCCTTATCATATGAATCAATAATTAATTATTCACAAATAATATTACAGAATCACATTTATGACAACCAGGCCGTTCCCAGGAAAGAGGGGGCTTTCCAATAAGGATTTCTCCTTACTGGCGCGCAATTAGATGACCAAACCTCTCCTTAGACAGAACTTTCTAGACATTGCCAATAATGTTATCTAATAATATTATTCAAATAATATGAATTATTGATCTGATAATAGGAAATACTGTGTAGTGATAATTATTGAAACAACAGTAATATAAAATATCAACGCAGCAATTATTGAATCAATAAAATAAAATACTGAACAGTAATTACTGTAACCATTATTGAGTAGTGCCTTCTTACGTAAGAATCAATAATTGGTGCAATACAGTGTGCTACTGTGTAACAACGCGTATTACTGTGTTTTAACCACCGGGTATTCCAACAACTACGCCGTTATTAATAAAAAATATATACTTGTCTTTTTCTTCATCCAATCGCTTTCCGTTATGGGGCCCACAAAAGACTGCGCCGTTGTACGAATATTCCCCGACAGGAAGAATATTCCACGACCAAACGAATATTCTCCGACAACAATGAATATTTTATAACCACCTGCTTATTTGAAATATTTGCGCATTTTACCCATAACTAACCTCATTAATCAATTTAACACTTACTATTTCAAAATAATAAATAGAGGGAATTTAAATTTCATTTATTAATAATTTGGGGTCTTACAACCTCCCCTCCTTATGAAATTTCGTCCTCGAAATTGACGTACGTACATGGTGTTTCGAAAAGATGAGGATACCTCGCTTTCATTTCCGTTTCCAACTCCCAGGTCATTTCCTCAATAGCATGGTTTCTCCACAAAACTTTAACTTGTGGTATGACCTTCGTGCGTAGGACATGCTCCTTTCTATCCAAGATCTTGACAGGTACCTCTTCGTACGTTAAGTCTTCAGCTATCTCGTCCGGTTCTAACTCAATAACGTGGTCTGGGTCTTTCACATATTTACGTAACACAGATATATGAAAAACATTATGAACACGAGACATACTTGGAGGTAACGCGAGTCTATAGGCCACATTTTCTACTCGGTCAAGAATCTGAAATGGACCAATAAATCGTGGATTGAGCTTTCCTCTCTTCCCAAATCTTGTAACTCCTTTTCATGGAGCCACACGCAACAATACATGATCCCCAATGTCAAATTCCACGTCCTTTCGATGAAGATCCGCATAACACTTTTGTCGATCCTGTGCCGTTTGTATACGTTGTCGAATCGTTTGGATCTTCTCTGTAGTCATGCGTACCAACTCTGGTCCCAACAATGTTGCTTCACCCACCTCGTCCCAGCATACTGGAGAGCGACACTTTCGTCCATATAATGCTTCAAATAGGGCCACACCTATACTTGCCTGATAACTGTTATTGTAAGAGAATTCCACCAATGGTAGGTACTTATCCCAACTCCCTTTGAAATCTAGGACACAAAGTCTTAATAGATCTTCAAGAGTTTGAATAGTCCTCTCTGATTGTCCGTCCGTTTGAGGATGGTATGCCGAACTAAATCGTAAATCTGTGCCCATAGCTTTTTGCAAGCTAACCCAAAATCTTGAAGTGAATCTTGGGTCACGATCCGAAACTATGGATACTGGCATGCCATGCAGTCTCACAATCTCATCTACGTATATACGAGCAAGACGTTCAAGGGAATAAGTCTCCCGTATCGGCAAGAAATGAGCAGACTTGGTTAATCTATCAACAATAACCCAAATAGCATTTATGCCTTGAGAAACCGTGGGAAGACCCGTAACGAAATCCATGGAAATGTGTTCCCACTTCCATTTTGGAATCTCAAGTGGTTGCAATGGACCCTTTGGTACTTGATGTTCCGCCTTTACACGTTGACAAGTTAAACACCTCGAGATAAACTTTGCAATCTCTCTCTTCATATTATTCCACCAAAATGTATGTCGTAGATCACGATACATTTTGGTACTTCCAGGATGGATTACAAATGGTGTATTGTGTGCTTCCATCATGATCTTGTACTTCAAATCAGAATTGTTAGGAACACAGAGTCTAGAGTGGACTCTATGTTCGTAGCTTGAGCAGCTTTAACTTTATCGATTAAAGTCGGTTCTACTCGTATATTTGATATCATCATGTGGGTACTTGGAGCCTTCATCTCTATCTCCATCCTTTAAAAGTCATACAAAATGGGCCTTTGTGTTAACAACATTGCACTCGTACCCGCATATGATCTTCTACTCAATGCGTCAGCTACTACGTTTGCTTTTCCAGGATGATATTGGATGGTATGATCGTAATCTTTCAACAGCTCGAGCCAACGTCGCTGCCGCATGTTGAGTTCCTTTTGGGTGAAGAAATATTTGAGGCTTTTATGATCTGTATAGATCTCCACTTTCTCCCCATACAGGTAGTGTCTCCAGATCTTCAACGCGAAAACTACTGCTGCCAACTCCAAATCATGAGTAGGATAATTCCTCTCATATTCTTTGAGTTGTCGCGAGGCATAGGCTATGACTTTCCCATGTTGCATGAGAACACATCCTAACCCTTTGCCTGAAGCATCACTGTAGATAACAAATCCATCCGAACCAGATGGTATTGTCAGAACAGGTGCCGAAATGAGTCTCCTCTTAAGCTCTTGAAAACTCTTCTCGCATTCCTCGCTCCATACGAATTTGATATCTTTCCGAGTCAGCTGAGTTAACGGGGTAGCGATTCGAGAAAACCCTTCCACGAATCTTCGATAATAACCAGCTAAGCCTAGAAAGCTACGTACTTCGGTCACCGTCTTTGGTTGCTCCCAACTTTGTATTGCTTCAATCTTCGCCGGGTCAACAGATACTCCATGTTTTGACACCACGTGCCCTAGGAAAGCTACTTCCTCAAGCCAGAACTCGCATTTCTTCAACTTAGCATATAACTTATTTTCACGCAGCCTTTGGAGTACCAGCTTCAAATGATGCTCATGATCTTCACGGCTTTTGAAATATATGAGGATGTCATCAATAAAGACAACAACGAACTGATCCAAATAATCCTTGAATACTCGGTTCATCATATCCATGAAAGCCACAGGAGCATTAGTCAATCCAAAAGACATGACTAGGAACTCATAATGCCCGTACCGAGTTCTGAAGGCAGTCTTTGGAATATCCTCAGTTTTAACCTTCAGTTGATGATATCCAGAACGAAGATCGATCTTTGAAAAGAATTGTGCTCCTTGTAACTGGTCAAACAGGTCATCAATACGAGGTAGCGGATACCTATTCTTAATAGTGACATGGTTTAATTCCCGGTAATCAATACAAAGTCGCATACTCCCGCCTTTCTTCTTTACAAATAAAACAGGAGCACCCCAAGGAGATGTACTAGGACGAATGAAACCGATGTCCAACAACTCTTGTAGTTGGATCTTTAACTCCTGAAGTTCAATAGGAGCCATTCGATATGGGGTTTTAGAAATGGGCTTTGTACCAGGTTCAAGATCAATAAAGAATTCAATTTCTTGTTCCGGGGGTAGACCGGGAAGTTCTTCAGGAAATACGTCAGGAAAGTCAATAACAACAGGAATATTATTCAAATTTGACGTGTCTTTATTCAAATCCATAACATGGGCTAAGAAAGCTTGACATCCGTTTTTTAATAAACGAATGGCTTTATGGCTTGATATAACAGTGATTGATTTTAATGGCTTAGTTGTTTGAATTCGTACAACAGGTTGGTTAGGAATATGAAAACTAACAACCTTACGAAAACAATTAATTTTGGCATGATGAGTAGTTAGCCAATCAATCCCTAAAATCACATCAAAAGCAAGTATCTTTAAAGAGATAAGGTCAACAGGTAAGGTGATGGTGCCAACTTGGATCACACAAGATTTATAAACAGTGGACGTGATGAAAGTTTCTCCTAACGGAGTCTCCACAGATAAATCAAAGTCTAACTTCTCCGGAGTCAAGTTTAAATGTTGAGCACAAGCAGGAGAGATAAAAGAATGGGTAGAACCGGTATCTAATAAGGTATAAACTTCGCATGAATTTATGATTAGCTTACCCGTGATCACCTCGTTTGGGTTCCTCGCATGTTGACCAGTCACGACAAACGCTCTTCCAGGAACCGTTGACTTTATCTTTTCTGGGACAGCTTTTTGAGTCACCATCCCCGCTGGACTTGGTTTTGCTACAGTGCAATCTCGAGCGATATGTCCTTCCTTTCCACAATTATAGCATATAACCGGTGGTCGTTCTCCTCCCTTGGAACCAGTTGTTGTTGGTGCTGACGTCTTCGTATTGTCATTGTTGAATCTCCTCTTTTTAAAATCTCCTCCCGACTCGCTTCTTCTATTTTCATAGCCACGATTACCACCAGAGTGGTTGCCGTTCTTGTCTGTATTTTTTTTTCTCCGCTGGTTATCATTGTTCTGATGACTGCTGTCACCGATATGATCCTGGTTGTGATCCCTCAGTTGACCGTACTCGTTATCTCGCTCTAATAATTGAGCCCTGTTGACAACATCTGAATAGAGAGAAAATTTATGAGAAATGAGATATTGACGTATGCCGGGTTTCAAACCTCTCAGAAACATCCTCGTCATACGTTCCTCATTCTCCACCAAATGAGGTGCAAACCTGGACAACTCTGCAAACTTTGCCTCGTACTGAGATACCGTCATATTATTCTGCTCTAGTCTAATAAACTCTACCTCCTTCATATGACGAATACTTTCAGGAAAGTACTTGTCATTGAACAGTTTTTGAAATGTCTCCCAAGACATGCTGAGTGCGGTTGGATGGGTACGCTTCACAGACTCCCACCAGTAATCTGCCTCGCCACGGAACATAAAGGTGGCGAATGGAACCTTCTGTTCCTCCGTACATCCCAAGACATCGAATATCTTGGTAATTTGCTTGACCCACGTTTCCGCCATGATCGGATCCGGCTTTCCCTTAACTTCTGGTGGTCCTAATTCTTTGAACTGTTTGGCTGTGACAAACCGTGAATTGCTATCATTTCCTCCTGTATTTTGAACACGAGTCTCCCTTGTCTGGTTTTGCATGAATTGCAAAAAACTTCTAAACATTCCATCATTCATCATCTGCTCATTGGTGTTGTTCACAGGAGGAACATTGCCAGCCTGTTGCACGTTCTCCTCGTTGGTAAGCACCGGTGTCTCCACGGTCTCATTTACTCCACTGTTAACATTCTCAGTCGACATTCTCAAATACTGCCATAAAACAAGGGTTAATTAAATAAATTAACAAATCACATAATACCCCTATATTATGACTGACCAATAAATAAGCTTAGGTAGGACACACTAGCGAAGGATTCGTCTCTCTCCTCCTAGTTCTATTCCCCGATCTCCGCCAGAGATCATATCCCTAAGCTCTGATACCAACTGTGACGCCCCCAAAATAGGTATACAACACCCATTCTGAGTCGCCAAAATACATGGTACAGAAACAACTACATCTTTAATCAAATATTCATCTTTACACTACAGGCCAAAGATATTCATTTGTATCACCAGTCGGTCATGTTCATCTCAACACCTATTCATCTTTGCACTACGGGCCAAAGATATTCATCAGTTAATCATTCATCTTTGTACTACAGGCCAAAGATATTCAGTAATATCATCATTTAGGACTGAGGATGATGAAAAATATCTTAAAGAAAACGAATCCAGTGAAATAAAATAACAAATATTAAGGATTCGTATTTCGATTTATCCATGTCCAAAAATACCTTATAATTATTCATAGTGAAGTAGAATTCAAGAATGATCAAAACATGGATACAATCAAAGCTAGTACCCAGAATAGATATTTTGGACGAAAAGAAGAAAATTTTATTTTTCGGTAAATAGTAACTCGTGAATAGTAACTCATGAATAGTAACCCCGACGTGAAAAGTTCCAAATTTGATAAAAATTTCCAACCAATATTTCGGCATAATTATATTGAAGAAATAATATCATTTTTGAATAAAATAACATCCATTACCTCGTAAAGACAGTACTTCTGGTCGGAATACCGGTATAAGGCTGAAAGACACTTGCTCTGATGAATAGAAACTCTCAAAATATCTAAATACTCACAAAATACACTCAATAATCTAGAGAGAGAAAGAGAGAAAACTTGTTTCTGGTGTGATTTTCAATTCTAACTTAGCCCTCTATTTATAGGAAAATGTTAGCACGCCGAAGCAGACTTAACCTGCAACCTGATGGCTTTACCTGCTACTATTCCCACCCACCACATTTGAATAAAAATCTCAGCACATTTCTTCACCAACCAAGAGTGGGGCCCACCAATTCTAGAATTTTCTACCAAAATGATTAACTCCGAAAATTCAACAATTTCTGAACCAGTCATCTCGTAAAATTCATAATAAATCATACGTTCATTTTTAACGGTTCAAAATTTGTGGGCATATACTCAACTTATATATGTATAACATATCCAAAAATTACCACGATCCAACGGTCGGATTAAAAATTATAACCCCCGCAAAATATCTCAAAAATCCTGATTTTTAATACCTCCATTCCGACAAAAATACTGATAAAAACCTCAACATTAACTCCTTCATTTTTAACCACAAAAATATATCCCTCATTTATATCCACAAAAATAAATATTTCCTTATCATATGAATCAATAATTAATTATTCACAAATAATATTACAGAATCACATTTATGACAACCAGGCCGTTCCCAGGAAAGAGGGGGCTTTCCAATAAGGATTTCTCCTTACTGGCGCGCAATTAGATGACCAAACCTCTCCTTAGACAGAACTTTCTAGACATTGCCAATAATGTTATCTAATAATATTATTCAAATAATATGAATTATTGATCTGATAATAGAAAATATTGTGTAGTGACAATTATTGAAACAACAGTAATATAAAATATCAACGCAGCAATTATTGAATCAATAAAATAAAATACTGAACAGTAATTACTGTAACCATTATTGAGTAGTGCCTTCTTACGTAAGAATCAATAATTGGTGCAATACAGTGTGCTACTGTGTAACAACGCGTATTACTGTGTTTTAACCACCGGGTATTCCAACAACTACGCCGTTATTAATAAAAAACATATACTTGTCGTTTTCTTCATCCAATCGTTTTCCGTTATGGGGCCCACAAAAGACTGCGCCGTCGTACGAATATTCCCCGACAGGAAGAATATTTCATGACCAAACGAATATTCCCCGACAACAATGAATATTTTATAACCACCTGCTTATTTGAAATATTTGCGCATTTTACCCATAACTAACCTCATTAATCAATTTAACACTTACTATTTCAAAATAATAAATAGAGGGAATTTAAATTTCATTTATTAATAATTTGGGGTCTTACAGATTTTTAATACCTCCATTCCGACAAAAATACTGGTAAAACACCTCAACATTAACTCCTTCATTTTTAGCCACAAAATATATCCAACATTTATATTCACATAAAATAAATATTTTCTTATCATATGAATCAATAATTAATTATCCACAATTAATATTACAGAATCACATTTATGACAACCAGGTCGTTCCTAGGAAAGAGAGGGCTTTCTAATAAGAATTTATCCTTACTGGCGCGCAATTAGGTGACCAAACATCTCCTTAGACAGAACTTTCTAGACATTGCCAATAATGTTACCTAATAATACTATTCAAATAATATGAATTATTAATCTGATAAAGGAAAATAATGTGCAGTAACAATTATTGAAACAACAATAATATAAAATATCAACGCAGCAATTATTGAATCAATAAAATAAAATATTGAACAGTAACTACTGTAATAATTATTGAGTAGTGCCTTCCTTCGTAAGAATCAATAATTCAAAAATACTGTGCAATCCGTGTGCTACTGTGCAACCACGCGTATTACTGTATTTTTAACCACCGGGTATTCCAACAGTGTTAACGGTAACAACTATGCCGTTATTTATAAAAACTCAATTTTTGTTGTTATCTTCATCCAATCGTTTTCCGTTATGGGGCCCACAAATAGCTGCGCCGTCGTACAAATATTCCCCGACAGAAAGAATATTCCACGACCACACGAATATTCACCGACCAAAAATGAATATTTTATAACCACTTTCTTATTTGAAATATTTGCGCATTTTACCCATAACTAACCACATTAATCAAATCAACCCTTTCTATTTCAAAATAATAAATAGAGAAAATTTAATTTCATTTATTAATAAGTTGGGGTCTTACAGTTTGCACCCCAAAGTTTGTAGCATGGTTGAGGTTTGCATCATAATATTTAAAACGTATCTAAGTGCACCATAAACTTCTTTTCTGTTAAACAAAATGCACTCTCCGTATATTTAATCGATTAAAAATGACTGGATATTATTGTAAACCCATTTTGTAAAGGGCAAAATGGGTAAATTATGCTTAAGAAAATTAAAAACATTAAAAAATAAACAATAAACCACACCCCCAAATATAAACCTCAAATTCTAGCTATCATCATTCAACTCCAAATGTAATTATTCATTATCTTCATCTCCTACTCCACTATTACAATAATCTAAAATCAAAATCACAAAAACAAAATAAGTTATCTCTCTCTTTATCGGCTGATATATATATATATATATATATATATATATATATATATATATATATATATATATATATATATATATATATATATTTGCACAGTATACCAAACGACGTCGTTTGGCCCAATTGCTTTAAAAAGAAAAACAAGGTTCAGGCACTCTACTCCCAAAATTGCGTTTCATTCTTCTCTTCAGATAACCTCCTCCATTCTTTCTGATTCTCTACTCCAACGTCGGTCACCTCCTCTATTTTCTTCGATTCTCTCTCCCCTAGGGTTTATGCGCGATTACTTCAATTAGTTCATTTTCGCCCAAGCTTTGTTTCAATTCCAACTGCAATAGATCTGGTGCAACAAACCCTGTTGATTACTATCCTCAATACTTAATTACTAGAATATATCTAGGCTTTATTTCGAGGTGAGGTGAGGCGAGGCTTCGTTCGATGCGTCAACCACTGCTTCAGGTGACCTAAAATTTAATCGTTTAATTTTTTATTAAGTACGCACAATTGCTTATTCATTTTTAACATAAGGTGTAAGCAAACTGCTGGAAATTAAAGGAGTAAAAGTTGAGTCATGGACTAGCATATGTGGAGAGTGTCTATATTATTAAGCAATTAATATGGTTGAGTCATGAGCAAACCAAGCATGAGGTGGAAGCAGTTGTGGTACAAAGATTGACACTAAATCTTATCAAGCAGGAGCTGTTAAGGAATGGTGCAATAAGAACTCTTAGTGCTTAATTGATAAATTAGAAGTGTCATCTCTGCCATTCCTATTCCTTCAACTTCTGTTCTATTTTATCCCTTTCTTCTCCAAATTATCATAGATGAGTATCTCCAATTCGGTACAAAACAAATCCATTTCTCTATTAAGTCTCATTTGGTTCGACTGAAGGGACTTCAAGTGATAAAGATTGCAACTATATTGAAAGACATTCTTGATATCAAGGATAGGTTCAAGTGATATTATGCACACACAAAAACTTTAGCAAACATAAGGTATGAGTTTTTATAAAAATTCATAACTGTTAGTTAGTCCATTCGCAATGTGATATAAAATTTTGACTGTGATGTCTATGTTTAGCAAAAGGAGACTAGTTGTTGTTGTGTGGAGGAATAAAGGAGGAAATTTATGTGTTTAACAATCCCTTGAAACCTATGAACCCTGCTCTTAAAATCTAATGCACACATGATGTTTGTTAAAAGTCCTCTAAGGACTACTTTTGTTAAAAACAAAGAATTACGCGAAGCCTACATATATACACATTATATGTACATAATTAAAGGGTTTGGGCAAATCAAATTAGAACGAAAAGTGATTTTAAGCCAAAACGAAAAAAAATTTGAAAGTTAGTGTGTTAAGCTACTTTTGGGCTAACTGTTTCGGCTAGTTAGACTTGCTGGAAAATTATAATTTTATGGGGTCTTGTAGTCCATAGCCTTTGGAACGGACTAATTTTGACTTCGGAGCAAGGAGTTATGACAGTTCAAAGTAGTCGCGTCGAATCTGCCAAAAATCTGGAAAACAGATTCGAAGCAGCCCCTTACACGAATTTTCTGGAATTTTGTGTTTAGATTTTGGAAATGGTCAAAAAATGAAAGTTATCCCGGAAGTTAGCTTTGTGTAGGTGCAAGAATTGCTCAAAAATATTTTGAAACGATTTAGTTATGACTGTTTTAGCGAGAGAGGGTAAAGTTGGAAAATAATTACAAACTGTTATGACAGAGAATTTTTGGAGCTTTGTTTGGGCTATTTAAAGTTTCTGAAATGGGTGGCTTATATTTTCTAAATATAGTCTACTAGGGTGTCTTCAATATATCAAAAATTGGTTGCAATTCGAACTATGAGCGAAAAGTTAAAAATGCGCAAACTAGGCATTTTGTTATGGGGGGCAGCAACCTAGCTGGGCACGTGTTGCACCAGCAAAGCGCACGCCGTGCGACGCTGTGTTGGGCAGTTCTCCCAACTGATTTTTGGCTCGTGGTTTTGACGGACTGGGTTGCTTATAATGCTTGTTATGTTTTTTATGTAATTTTTTTATAAATATATTTTTTTAATTTTTATTGTTGTTTATGAATAGCAAATCAACATAACAAAGACGACAATAATGAGAAAGGGAATAAAGGAAAAGACCAGGCCAACAAAGGTACTTTCTTCTTATTCTGACAACGAAAACGAAAGCATGGTGAATCAATGTTCTTCTTCTTATTCTGACAACTTAACAAATAGATATTAAAGTGGATTGTATGAATCAATGTTCTTATGTACAGGTAACAGCAAACAGGAGAAGTGCAGCTGCAAAATTTGCTCAGTCTTGGAATGAAGTAATTTGTAGTCTCCGTGAAGAAGATCTCATAAGTGACAGGAAAGGCCACACTGTTCAACTTACATCTGCCTTTTCTCATCCTAGTAATCTTTTTTTTTTGAAGTCATTGTAGCAGTTGGAACTAAATGGTCATTTATTATTCCAAGTTGATGGATTTATTGTTGGTTCCTTATTCTTCATATCCTAGCTTGAAACTTATCCAGTGGCCACCATTTTTGTTTACTAGCAAGGTTAGATATGGCAGTTCAATTTCAATCTAGCGACTCTGACCTCTGGAAGCGTATATGTGCGGATGAGTATATGAAATGTGCTGTTATAGAATGTTACAAGTCCTTCAAAACATGTTTTAAATGTTTTAGTTGTTGGAGAAACTGAGAAAAGGTTGTTTATCATTCCTTATCTTTGGTTGTATTAACTGGCCATTCCATATTAGTCAAGATATTATTATCACACCAATGACACTTCAACTTTCTTTTTAAACTCTTCTATCATATGCTTTTATTTGATGGTGTTATTTGTTGTTTTTGACTTTCTTGTCTATTCTTTTAATTTCAGTGGGCACTCTCTCTCTCTCTCCCTCTCAACTATCTTTACCTCCCCCATCTGTATTTTGCTATGCCTAGAGTTGCTAAAATGATCTAGTCTTATATAGTGTTCTCTCCCATTTTGACATTCCTTTCCATTTTTAAGTCCTCATATGCCTGTTAAATTTTTGTTTTCAAATATTCCAGTAGCAAGCCATCTTTTTTTTATTAAGCAACCAATTCCATTTCCTTCCGATTAATTCCCAATTGCCTTTTTATTAATTTTGTCATGTCCATCACCCCACTCATTAAAAAAATATGGGTACCAAAAACTACATATTTAAAAATGAAAAAGAATAATTAACAATACTTGCAGATAGCATTGCCCAGGAAAATATTTTCTACTATATATAACCAAATTAAAATACTACAAAAACTTTTCTCAACCAAAACTAAAAATGTTGTTGCTCGTTCTGCATTGATTCAATATCAACAACCTTTAATGCTTGTGTGGAGATGACATCTTCTCCACCTGAAATCATTGAAATGGTAGTCGTTATGGGATCAAGGCCAATCATTGATTCCTCAATAATCAGCTTTGGAGCTTCGAAAAGATCCCCTTCTGCCCCAAGGTGTGACGCTCCCAAAATAGGTCCACACAACCCATTCTAAGTTGCCAGATATCACACTACAGAAATCAAATACAAACTTCATTTATACAACTGTTAAACTGTCGTGCAGAGTACGACAACACATAATGTAAGACCCCAACTTATTATAAATAAAATTGAATTTCCTCTATTTATTATTTTAAAATAGTAAGGGTTGATTTGATTGATGTGATTAGTTATGGGTACAAATGCGCAAATATTTTTTTAAATAAGCAAGTGGTTATAAAATATTCATTGTTATCGGAGAATATTCGTTTGGTCGTGGAATATTCTTACTGCTGGGGAATATTCGTACAACGACGCAACCTTGTGTAGGCCCCATAACGGAAAGCGATTGGATGAAGAAAACGACAAGTATAGGTTGTTTATAAGTAACGGCGTAGTTGTTACCGTTAATACTGTTGGAATACTCGGTGGTTAAAATACTTAAAATACAGTAGCACACTGTATTGCATCAATTATTGATTCTTACGTAAGAAGGCACTACTCAATAATTGTTACAATAATTACTGGTCAATATTTTATTTTATTGATTTAATAATTGTTACGTTGATATTTTATATTATTGATGTTTCAATAATTGTCACTGCACAGTATTTTCTATTATTGGAGCAATAATTCATATTATTTGAATAATATTATTAGATAGCATTATTGATAATGTCTAGAAAGTTCTGTCTAAGGAGAGGTTTGGTCACCTAATTGCGCGCCAGTAAGGAGAAATCTTTATTGGAAAGCCCCCTCTTTCCTAGGAACGGCCTGGTTGTCAGTATTGTGATTCTGTAATATTATTCGTGAATAATTAATTATTGATTTATATGATAAAGAAAATACTCATTTTATGTGGATATAGATAGAGAAAAAAAAAATTTATGTGACAATTGTTGAAAATTGATTTTTTATCTTTTTCTGATAAAATATATTATTATATTTTAATAATATAATAATGATGATATTTTTACAATGAATGTGTGATATATGAATAAATGAGGAGGAAGAGTATTTTTGTTACTAAAAATATTTAAAACATGTTTTTCATGTTTGTGGACCCCATTTCTTGACTGAAATTTGATTATAGCTTGTAAAATCGTCCGTATGTGGATTTCGGTCAATTTTTGTTTGGAATTTAGAAAAACTTAAACTTACAAAGTTATAGAGAATTAAATTTCCTATGGAATGGACATAAGATTCGAATTTTTCTGATAAAAGGGTTATTTATTGTGAATTATTGAAGTTCCGCTATATCAGATCTAAATTGATTTTTGGAGTTTTAAATGTTTTTGTTTAGAAAAACATTTTTGTTATTTTTGGCACATGTGTGGCTGATGTTTTAGTCAAAAGGTGGGCTAAGGAAAATTATATAAATATATTAATATTTTATTAAATTTTTTGATTTGGTGTTCTAAGCATTTTTCTATAAATAGGGTGCTTAGGTTAGAATTGAAAACACACCAGAAATAAGTTTTCTCTCTCTTTCTCTCTCTATATTATCTAGCGTATTCTTGTGAGTATTTTGATACTTTGAGTGTTGCTATACGGTGCAAGTTCCCTTCAACACTATATCCAGTATTTTAGTCTGAAGTACTGTCTTTTCGAGGTAAGGGATGTTATTTTTTTTATAGGTGATATTATTTCTTTCAATATCATTATGCCGAAATATTGATCTGAACTTTTTATCAAATTTGAAACTTTTAGTGTCGGGGTTACTATTCACGTATACGACACTATTCACGAATACGACACTATTCACCGAAAAATTAAATTTTTATTTTTTCTTTTCAAGATATCTATTATGGATACTAGTTTTGATTGTATCCATATTTTGATCATTCTTGAATTTTACTCCACTATGGTTATTTATGAAGTATTTTGAAACTTAGATTGTTTAAAGTACGAATCCTTAATATTTGTTCTTTTGTTTCACTGGATTCATTTTTTTAAAAATATTTTTCATCATCCTCAGTCCTAAATGATGATATTACTGAATATCTTTGGCCTGAAGTGCAAAGATGAATGATTTTCTGATGAATATCTTTGGCCCGTAGTGCAAAGATGAACAGGTGTTTAGATGAACATAACCAACTGATGAATATCTTTGGCCTGTAGTGCAAAGATGAATATTTACTTCAAGATGTATATTGATTGATGTTACAGGGATAAAATATTGACGATTAACTTTTAAATTCATAAATGATAGTAGATTTCATCCTCTACTTAACTCTTCTAATGAATTATTATTTCTGCTGCGAATATTGATTTAAAATTTGTTGTCAATTGTATTTTATTAGATTTTTCCCTGTTGAGGACTAATGATAATTTGTTCTATATTATCTTAGTCATAATATTCTTTGCTGGGCTAGTTGAGCTCACCCTTTCCTTTTTATTCTATTTTTCTTCTCAGGAGGCGAGAATGTAGCGAGTACTAGTCGGGGTATGGAATGATGGTTCTAAAAAGATGTTTTAGTAGTCCTCGCCATTTTTATAAAATAAAGTATCAATAATTGTTATGAGGACTTATATAAGTGTGGATATTGTCTAGAAGATAATAGTTGTATTTTAAACTCACAGTTAAGTGTTGTCGTATTTTGCACGACAGTTGTATTAATAAAGTTGTAGTCGTTTTTGTACCATGTATTTGGCGACTCAGAGTGGGTGATGTATACCTATTTTGGGGGCGTCACAGTTGGTAGATTATTGTTGATAGATTAACCAAGTCTGCTCATTTCTTGCCGATACGGGAGACTTATTCCCTTGAACGTCTTGCTTGTATGTACGTAAATGAGATTGTGAGATTGCATGGCATGCCAGTATCCATAGTTTCTGATCGTGACCCAAGATTCACTTCACGATTTTGAGTTAACTTGCAAAAAGCTATGGGCACGGATTTATGATTTAGTTCAGCATACCATCCTCAAATGGACGGACAATCAGAGAGGACTATTCAAACTCTTGAAGATCTATTAAGCCTTTGTGTCCTAGATTTCAAAGGGAGTCGGGATAAGTATTTACCATTGGCGAAATTCTCCTACAACAACAGTTATCAAGCAAGTATAGGGGTGGCTCCATTCGAAGCATTGTATGGACGAAAGTGTCGCTCTCCAATATGTTGGGATGAGATGGGTGAAGCAACATTGTTGGGACCCGAGTTGGTATGTATTACTACTGAAAAGATCCAAATGATTCGATAACATATACAAACGGCACAGGATCGACAAAAGAATTATACAGATCTTCATCGAAAGGACGTGGAATTTAGTATTGGAGATCATGTATTGTTGCGTGTTGCTCCATGGAAGGGAGTTACAAGATTTAGAAAAAGAGAAAAGCTCAATCCACGATTTACAAGATGTGGCCTATAGACTCGCGTTACCTCCAATCATGTCTCGTGTTCATAATATTTTTCACATATCTGTACTTCGTAAATATGTGAAAGACCCGAACCACGTTATTGAGTTAGAACCGGACGAAATAGCCGAAGACTTAACGTATGAGGAGGCACCTGTCAAGATCTTAGATAGAAAGGAGCATGTCCTACACACAAAGGTCATACCACAACTTAAAATTTTATGGAGGAACCATGCTATTGAGAAAATTACCTAGGAATTAGAAACAGAAATGAAAGTGAGGTATCCTCACCTTTTCGAAACACCAGGTACGTACGTCAATTTCGAGGACAAAATTTCATAAGGAAGGGAGGTTGTAAGACCCCAACTTATTATAAATGAAATTAAATTTCCTCTATTTATTATTTTAAAATAGTAAGGGTTGATTTGATTAATGTGATTAGTTATGGATACAAATGCGCAAATATTTTTTTAAATAAGCAAGTGGTTATACAATATTCATTGTTGTCAGAGAATATTCGTTTGGCCGTGGAATATTCGTACTGTTGGGGAATATTCGTACGACGGTGCAGTCTTGTGTGGACCCCATAACGAAAAGCGATTGAATGAAGAAAACGACAAGTATAAGTTGTTTATAAGTAACGACGTAGTTGTTACCGTTAATACTGTTGGAATACCCGGTGGTTAAAATACAGTAGCACACGATATTGCATTAATTATTGATTCTTACGTAAGAAGACACTACTCAATAATTGTTACAGTAATTACTGTTCAATATTTTATTTTATTGATTCAATAATTGCTACGTTGATATTTTATATAATTGTTGTTTCAATAATTGTCACTGCACAGTATTTTCTATTATCGGAGCAATAATTCATATTATTTGAATAATATTATTAGATAGCATTATTGGCAATGTCTAGAAAATTCTGTTTAAGGAGAGATTTTGTAAGACCCCAAATTTTATGAAATAAAAGTATTCAATTTTTCTATTTGGTAAATGGTTAAATTGATAAAAAGTTAAAGTTAAGGGTGATATATGAATATTTTTCAAAATAAGCAAGTGGTTATAAAATATTCATTTTGTCGGGAAATATTCGTTTGGTCGTGGAATATTCTTTCTGTCAGGAAATATTCGTACGACGGCGCAGCTATTTGTGGGCCCCATAACGGAAAGCGATTGGATGAAGAAAACGACAAAATTGAGTTTTTATAAATAACGGCGTAGTTGTTACCGTTAACACTGTTGGAATACCTGGTGGTTAAAATACAGTAATACGCGTAGTTGCACAGTAGCACACGCTATTGCACAAAATTTTTTGCAATTATTAATTCTTACGTAAGAAGGCACTACTCAATAATTGTTGCAGTAGTTACTGTTCAATATTTTATTTTATTGATTCAATAATTGCTGCGTTGATATTTTATATTATTGTTATTTCAATAATTATTGCTGCACAGTATTTTTCATTATCAGATCAATAATTCATATTATTTAAATAATATTATTAGATAGCATTATTGGCAATGTCTAGAAAGTTCTGTCTAAGGAGAGGTTTGGTCATCTAATTGCGCGCTAGTAAGGAGAAATCCTTATTGAAAAGCCCCCTCTTTCTTGGGAACGGCCTGGTTGTCATAATTGTGACTCTGTAATATTATTTGTGAATAATTAATTATTGATTCATATGATAAGGAAATATTTATTTTATGTGGATATAAATGAGGAATATATTTTTGTGGTTAAAAATGAAGGAGTTAATGTTGAGGTTTTTATCAGTATTTTTGTCGGAATGGAGGTATTAAAAATTAGGGTTTTTGAGATATTTTGCGGGGGTTATAATTTTTAATCCGACCGTTGGATCGTGGTAATTTTTGAATATGTTATACATATATAAGTTGAGTATATGTCCACAAATTTTAAACTGTTAAAAATAAACATATGATTTATTATGAATTTTACGAGATGTCTGGTTCAGAAATTATTGAAGTTTCGAAATTTATCATTTTGGTGAAAAATTCTAGAATTGGTGGGCCTCACTCTTTGTTGGTGAAGAAATGTACTGAGATTTTTATTCAAATGTGGTGGGTGGGAATAGTAGCAGGTAAAACCATCAGGTTGCAGGTTAAGTCTGCTTCGGCGTACTAACATTTTCCTATAAATAGAGGGCTAAGTTAGAATTGAAAATCACACCAGAAACATAAGCTCTCTCTCTTTCTCTCTCTATATTATGAAGCATATTTTGTGAGTATTTAGATACTTTGAGAGTTACTATTCAGTGCAAGTTTCCTTCGGCTTTGCATTCCAGTCAGAAATACTGCACTTTTGAGGTAAGGGATAGTAAGGGATTTTAAGGGTTGTTATATTTTTCAGTTTCGTAATTTTTTTGACCTTCAGAAAATTTTAGAAAAATTTGAAATGATATTTTGATGAGTTTTTTTGATTGCGTCCAAAAATGGTGATTTTTGGATGTATAGATTAAGAGTCATGAATTTTACGGGAAAAAACTATTTTAAAAGTAACCGCTTATAACTCCTTGTGGTTAACTCTAAAATTGGTGAAATTTTTATTGAGAGTACATGTATATGATAGAAGTATACTCTGTAAATTTCGAAATTTTTGGATAAAAGTACAATTTTTGATAAATATCTAAATATTCGGCTGTTTTGGCCATATGAAAAATAGTAAATGAATTTTAAAAATTCTGAGAAAAATATATGTTCAATATGGGACTATATTCTGCTAAATCCCAGAAATGAAATATTTTTGGAACTGATTTGGTATTTTTCATGAAAATAGACTAGTTATGAGAAAATGAATTAAATATGTTATGTGAAGTAAGAAAATTGAAAAATAGGATTTTATGGCTTGAGAATCCTATATGAGGTATATGAAGATTTTTGATGAGGGTTTTGGTTATTGATGATGAAATCTTAAGAGTTGACATTTTATGATGATTAAATGCAATAATTAGTAAAGTGTAAAAAATTTAAATAAATTATTTATAAGCTTAAGAAATATTATTCTTTCAATATCATTATACCGAAATATTGGTATGTATATTATTTTGGAATTTCTACCTTTTTCATGTCGGGGTTACTATTCATGAGTTACTATTCACGAGTTACTATTCATGAGTTACTATTCACGACAAAATTGGTTTTTTTTTTCTAACCAAATTATAGTTGATTTATGAATATTACTCTTGAGATTAAAACTATATGTTTTGATCATATTATTTTTATTATCATATATAATATTTTTATAACCTTGATGTTGAAATTCTCTTTCACTTGAGTGTAAAGATGGGTAAATTATTGGTATGATCATGACTATGGGTTCTCTTTGGCCAGTAGTGCAAAGTTGAATTGTTGACTGGTATGATCATGACCGTTGAATTTATAATTGAATATCTTTAGCTTAAGTGCAAAGGTGAAATGATCAACATGATTATAATTATTGTTTATATAAATTCTGAAATGATTATACATTTCTTTGAGATATTAATATATTTGGCCTGTAGTGCAAATATGAACTGTTGATGAATATATTTGGCCTGTAGTGCAAATATGAACTGTTGAGGAATATCTTTGGCCTGTAGTGCAAAGATGAATTGTTGATGAATATCTTTGGCCGTAGTGCAAAGATGAATTATTGATGAATATCTTTGGCCTGTAGTGCAAAGATGAACTGTTGTTGAATATCTTTGGCCTGTAGTGCAAAGATGGTCTTGATGAATATCTTTGGCCTGTAGTGCAAATATGAACTGTTGTTGAATATCTTTGGCCGTAGTGCAAAGATGGATTTATTAGTATGATTATGAACATGAACTGTGATTTGGTATAACCATGATCTTTGATGTTTCAGGTAAAGATAGGTGATGAAAATATTCTTCGTCCTGGGTGCGAAGAAAAATTTAGAATCACAATTATGATTATGAGTTATTCATATGATTGTGGAAAGGAACTGTTGAGTGATGTTACAGGGATAAAACATTGTTGGTGGATTTTTAACATGGAGAAGATAATAGACTTTATTGTCTATTTGACTCTTCTAATGAATTGCACGTTCCGCTGCAACTATGGTTGAAATTTTTTATCATCTACCATATGTTCTAAATCTCTGATTTATTACTGATGAAGACTATTGATAATTTATTTATCTTTAGTCATGATATTCTTTACTGGGCTAGTTGTGCTCACCCTTCTGTTCACAATTCCTTTCAGGTAATAAGAGTGTAGCTGGGTCGAGCGGGGGTAACAGGAGAATAGAACGGTGGTCATCATTTAGGAGTTATATTTGGTGAATCATCTTGGGTGAAGCGAAGCCAACGTTGGAAGGGTGTTTTACCACTATCATACAAGATATCTAATGACATACAACCTCGTATCATCATAAGACAGGATTGTGCTCATCCACTTATTGAGTATATTTACGAGCACTACCTATATAATCTTGGTGTTTGCTTGAAGTATAATTCTCAATTAGAGACAGTAGAGATAATGATAAGTCAAGAGAAGACTCACCATTGGGAAGAATATGAAAGTAATATTCTCGTTTTTCTTTGGGGTATATTGGGTCAACCAAGGATAATTTTATGGCCATATGATATCTATCACAACCTAGAAGCATGGCCTACCATGTACAAAGGTTTCCTTGAGCACTTCCTAAAGATTCTCATTTCTAAAACAGTTTTTGACTATACCTTTATGTAAGGTGTCATTGTGAGGTGTTGTCCACGGTTGGGACATGAGTCACATTTGGTATATATTTATATCCAAACTCACAGTATATGTGTTGTTGTATTTTGCACGATAATTATTGTAATAAAGTTGTAGTTATTTTCTGTACCATGTATTTGGCGACTCAGAATAGGTTGGATGGAATGAACCTGTTTGAGAAATCCTTATTGGAAAGCCCCCTCTTTCCTAGGAACGGCCTGATTGTCAGTATTGTGATTCTGTAATATTATTCGTGAATAATTAATTATTGATTTATATGATAAAGAAAATACTCATTTTATGTGGATATAGATGGAGAAATTTTTTTTATGTGACAATTGTTGAAAATTGATATTTTATATTTTCTGATAAAATATTATTATATTTTAATAATATAATAATGATGATATTTTTACAATGAATGTGTGATATATGAATAAATGAGGAGGAAGAGTATTTTTGTTACTAAAAATAATTAAAACATATTTTTCATGTTTGTGGACCCCATTTCTTGACTGAAATTTGATTATAGCTTGTAAAATCGTCCGTATGTGGATTTCGGTCAATTTCTATTTGGAATTTGGAAAAATTTAAACTTACAAAGTTGTAGAGAATTGAATTTCCTATCGAATGGACATAAGATTTGAATTTTTCTGATAAAAGAGCTATTTATTTTGAATTATTGAAGTTCCAGTATATCAGGTCTGAATTGATTTTTGGAGTTTTAAATATTTTTGTTTAGAAAAATGTTTTTGTTTTGTTCTTTTTGGCACATGTGTGACTGATGTTTTGGTCAAAAGGTGAGCTATTATGGATACCAGTTTTGATTGTATCCATATTTTGATCATTCTTGAATTTTACTCCACTATGGTTATTTATGAAGTATTTTTGAACTTGGATTGTTTAAAGTACGAATTCTTAATTTTTGTTCTTTTGTTTCACTGGATTCGTTTTCTTTAAAATATTTTTCATCATTATCAGTCCTAAATGATGATATTACTGAATATCTTTGGCCTGTAGTGCAAAGATGAATGATTTTCTGATGAATATCTTTGGCCCATAGTGCAAAGATGAACAGGTGTTTAGATGAACATGACCAACTGATGAATATCTTTGGCCTGTAGTGCAAAGATGAATATTTGATTCAAGATTTATATTGATTGATGTTACAGAGATAAAATATTGATGATAGACTTTTAAATTCATAGATGATAGTAGATTTCATCATCTACTTAACTCTTCTAATGAACTATTATTTCCGCTGCGAATATTGATTTAAAATTTGTTGTCTATTGTATTCTATTAGACTTTTCCCCGTTGAGGACTAACGATAATTTGTTCTGTATTATCTTAGTCATAATATTCTTTGCTGGGCTAGTTGAGCTCACCCTTTCCTTTTTATTCCATTTTTATTCTCAGGAGGCGAGAATGTAGCGAGTACTAGTCGGGGTATGGAATGATGGTTCTAAAAAGATGTTTTAGTAGTCCTCACCATTTTCGTAAAATAAAGTATCAATAATTGTTATGAGGACTTATTTGAGTGTGGATATTATCTAGAAGAAAATAGTTGTATTTTAAACTCACAGTTAAGTGTTGTCGTATTTTGCACGACAGTTGTATTAATAAAGTTGTTGTCGTTTTTGTACCATATATTTGGCGACTTAGAATGGGTGATGTATACCTATTTTGGGGGCGTCACACATAAGCTGTTAGTTTTAATACAAATATATGTAACTCTCATGGCGCCTCGACTACAACACCTTACAATGGTACTTTACATAAAAGTATAGTCAATAACTGTTTTAGAAATTAAAATATTTAGAAAATGCTCAAGAAACCTTCGTACATGGGAGACTATGCATCTAAGTTATGATAGATATCATATGACTCGAGAATTATCCTTGGTTGACCCAATAGACCCCAAAAAAAAGAGAAGATTACTATCATGTTCTTTCCAATAGTGAGTCTTCTCTTGACATATAATTATCTCCATTGTCTCCAATTGAGAATTATATTTCAACCAAACCCCAAGATTATATAGGTAGTGCTGATAGATATAATCAACAAGTGCATGTGCACAACCCTGTCTTATGATAACACGAAGCCGTCTGTCATTAGGTATTTTGTATGATAGTGACAAAACACCCTTCCAAAGTTGGGTTCACCCCACCCTATTCGGTTCACCAAAATTAACAGTTAAAATGACGTATAAAATACGACACACTTATCTAAATTTCTCAATAAAATTATTTCCATACTATTTTAGGGGAAACCTCAACAATTATAGATCATCGTTCTATTCCCCTGTTACCCCCGCTCGACCCAGCTACACTCTTATTACCTGAAAGGAATTGTGAAGCAAAAGGGTGAGCACAACTAGTCCAGTAAAGAATATCATGACTAAAGATAATTAAATTATCAATAGCCTTCGTCAGTAATAAATCAGAGATTTAGAACATATGGTAGATGATAAAACTTTTCAACCATAGTGGTAGCGGAACGAACAATTCATTAGAAGAGTCAAATAGACCATAAAGTCTATTATCTTTCCATGTTAAAAGTCCACCAATAATGTTTTATCCCTGTAACATCAATCAATAGTTCCTGTCCACAATCATGTAAATAACTCATAATCATAATTGTGATTCTAAATTCCTCTTCGCACCTAGGACGAAGATAATTTTCATCACTTGTCTTTACCTGAAATATCAAAGATCATGGTTATACCAAATCACAGTTCCTGTTCATAATCATACTAATAAATTCACCTTTGCACTACGGGCCAAAGATATTTATTAAACAGTTCATCTTTGCATTACAGGCCAAAGACATGCAACTGTATTTTAGAAGAGTCAAGTAGAGCATGATATCTGCTATCTTCTACGAATTAAAAGTTTATTATCAATATTTTATCGCTGAGACTCAGCTCAATACATCACCGAATTATCCATGCACTACGGCCAAGGATATTCGTTAGTATAACATCTATGAATTATCCATGCACTATGGCTAAAGATATTCATTAGTATCACGGTCACGAATTACCATGCACTACGGGCCAAGGATATTCGTATTTTTACCAATGGTCATGATTATACCAAATAATTCCTGGTCATAATCATACCAACAACTGTCCATTAATGCACTACGGGCCAATGAAGACTTTTATCACATCATTTGTAATATTTGGGGTCATGATTATACCGAATGATGACAATGATATAAATATTAATCAAATAAAATCAAGGATAAATATTAAAGACTTTAAATTTATCCAGAGTTTAAAAATATCCAAATTGTCAATATGATACTGCTTTGTGGAGTAAAATTCAAGAATAATATTCATGTATCAAAAATAAATTGGACAGAAAAGAAATATATTTTTCGGGTGAATAGTATCCCGTGAATAGTACTTCGGAATAGTACTTTGTGAATAATATCTCGGCATGAAAAGTGTCCTAAATATCCGAGTGAATAATATTCGAGTGAATAGTAATCGGGTGAATAGTAACTCGTGAATAGTAACTCTCCGGCACGAAAAGTATCCTGAATACCCGAGTGAATATATTCGAGTGAATAGTAACCCGTAAATAGTAACTCGTGAATAGTACTTTATGAATAATACTCATGGACAGTACTTCGGCATGAAAAGCTTAAAATTTAACAAGAATGTGTAGAAAATATCCTTGTGAAACGATACTAAATGAAACACAAATTTTAAGGTTATTCTACTAATTTCACGAAATATAAAAGTAATACTTTAACAAAATGAGGGTATAATCAGGAATATGAGACAAAATAATATTACTCACATACTACAGAGTATGGAAGAAAATATTATTCTTTATGAATACTGAACAACAATAATATCCTTTACGAATACGAAAGAAATAATACCCTTATGACTGTTAAACGAAAATAATATTCCTACAATATTGAACGAAGATGATATTCCTTACGAATATTGAACGAAAATAATATTCATACGAATACGAAAAATAATATCTCTTCAGAATATGAAATAAATAATACCCCTTACCTCAGAAGAAGACTGGATACTGGAATAGTGAAGTAGCAGACTTCTCTTCTTCTTTCTTTCTATAGCTTCTCTGTCTATAGCTTCTCTCTCTATAATTGCTCTTGTGAGTCTTAGTGAATTGGTGAGAATGAAAGAAGAATGAGTTTCTATTTATAGGAAAATATAGTTTCGATAATTGTACGTTTTGGGGCTCAAAATATTACAGTATAATACCTTTATTCTTTTTCTTTCATTTTTAATTTAGTCTTGCAAGTATTATCAATCTTGCACCACCTCCCCTAATAGTACATACATGTGAATCAATAGTACACACATGTGAACAAATAGTTTAATGCATGTAAATTAATAGCAATTAATTACTTATTTATCTGATTAATTACCCGATTGGTCAATATAACCTCCAGACATCAATTATTATCGAAATAAATGTCGATTCCCACTAACACTAATAATCTCAACACAATGAAAATATCAATTTCATCTTTAATCAACACAAACTTATTCATCATTAATATTATAACTCACAATATTTAACAACCAGATCATTCCCAGGAAATAGGGGGCTTTTCGATAAAGATTTCTCCCTATTGGCGCACAATTAGGTGACCAAACATCTCCTCGACAGAAATTTTTAGACATCGTCAATATTACAAATAATAATATGCATAACTTTGTCGTTTCAATTATTGATTTAATAATATATAAAATATTGACAATAATTGAATCAAATAACGTGAGATACTATGCAGCAATTACTGTAGTAATAATTAAATATAACTGAGTGACTTCTCATGTGAGTATCAATAATCAATACCGTATGCTACTATGCAACCACGTTATTATTGTTCATTTACTACCGGTAGTTTCAACAGTTTAAAAATATTTCAGTCGTTTTCTAACTACGACAGTACCTCCGTTGTGGGGCCCACTAATGATTGTGTCGGTCGTACGAATATTCCCTGTTAAAATGAATATTTTCCGACACAACGAATATTTTATATCAATTTGCTTACTTTGCAAAATTTTTAAATATCACCCTTAACTTTAACCTTTTATCAATTTAACCATTTACTAAATAGAATAACAATTATCAGAAAATTGAATACTTTCATTTCATAAAATTCAGGGTCTTACACAAGGTCATATTTCAATATGGTGGATGCCTGAACCACAGATTCCATAATCAGAAAATAAATCAACAAGTATTAAGATTTTAGAGCAATGGAAAAAAAAAGGATAGGCTGAATTCACTTCCTACTAATATGATTCATTGTTGATACTGGGTTCAAACTTGAAGATGAACTCTTTTTGTTCAGAAAAAATAGCACACACTCAGTACATTTACAAGGGCTGGATTAGTGTTAAATATTTGGTTAACTTTCAGTCTTTTTAAGCAACTAGAATGTGACGCCCCCCAAAATTAGTTATACATCACCCATCTTGAGTCGTCAGATACATAGTACAAAAATACAAATACAACTTACTAATACAACTGTCGTGTACAATACGACAAAACATAAACTGTGAGTTTGAATACAAATATTATCTTCTAGAGAGTATTCATACTCAAAAGGAGTCCTCATTACATTTATTAACACACCATTACATAGAATAGTGAGGACTACTAACTAATACTATCATTCGGACCATCACTCCGTTCCCCGACTTGCCCCAGCTACGTTCTCATTTCCTGAAGAGAACAGTGAAAGAAAGGGTGAGCTCAACTAGCCCAGTAAGAAATATTATGACTAAGATAATGCAGAATAAATTATCATTAGCCTTCAACAATGTTAAACTGATAAAATACAATAGACATCAAGTTTAACTGTAGCGGAATAAGCAATCCATTAAAAGAGTCAAGTAGAAAATAAACACTCTACTATCTTTTATGATTTAAAAGATTTTTCGACACTGTGATCGCTGAGACTCAGCTTAATAAAATAATCCACATCATCGAATCACCCCTGCACTACCGGCCAAGGATATTCGTATATTCATTAATGGTCATGATCATCATGCCAACAACTGTCCATCAATGCACTACGGGCCAATGAGGACTTTTACCACATCATTTGTAACATTACGGTCATGATTACACCGAATAATCCCTGGTCATAATCATACCAAGTCCATCTATGCACTACAGGCCACAGATGACTTTCAACAGAATATAAACATGAGGATGATGACAATGATATAAGAATTCAATAAAACAAGTTCAAGAATTAATTTATCCAAGAATTAACAACGTCCAAATTGTCAACATGATACTACTTTGTGGATAAAATTCAAGAATGATCAGGAGAATATTTTCATGAATAGATACTAGATGAAACGCAAATGTCAAGGATATTCCATAAAATTTTATGGAGTATAGAAGTCAAAATTAACTAACTGAGTATAATAAAGAATGGAATAACAAAAGAAATCACCATGCATGCGATAGACCGCACAGACAGGTTATTCTTAACAGAATAATAATAATGGAACCAGGTCCGACGTAAACGCACAGACAGGATATTCCGACAGAATAATAATAATGGAACCAGGTCCGGTGTAAAAAAACAGACAGGATGTATCCGAACAGAATAATAATAAAGGACGGAACCAGGTCCGGTGTAAAACACACAGACAGGATGTTCCAACAGAATAATAATAAAAACGGAACTAGGTCCGGTGTAAAACACACAGACAGGATGTTCCAACCACATAATAATAAAAAAAACGGAACCAGGTCCGGTGTAAAACCACAGACGGAGTTCCAACAAGATAATAGAGATGTCACCAAGTAGAAGGGTAGACCGCGTATACAGGTTATTCAAACAGAATAATAAGAAATGGAATAACAACAGTTCTCTTCATGAATAAGAAAGAATAACACCCCTTACCGTTTTAAAGAAGAGCTGAAATAAGGAAGTAGTTAAGTAGCAGAATACTCTTCTTCTCTCTCTCTATAGTTTCTCTCTATAGTTTCTCTCTTTAGAGTTCAGTGAATTCGTAAAAAAATAATGAAGCAATGAGCTTCTATTTATAGGAGAATGGAAGGGGTACTGTTAAGAAACGGACGCAACAATTATTTACGGATGAACAATAATACTTCACGTTTCCTACACATCAGTACACATTTTCAAAGAGTTGGCCAATGAATGTCTAGGTTGGCAAAATCATGCTAGCAAATTGTCAATTCCCCAACCAATCAGATAAAGGAAGATTATAAAAACTTATCTAAATAATAATCCACACGTGTTGAAAGCCTAATATATATATAATAATAATAATTGTATCTCTCCCCTGTCAATTTTCAAGCATTGCATATATATAAATAATACCTATACTACACCATCCTGACAACTCCCTCCAGCAAAAAACCACTATCAAATATATATCATATATATATCACATGCACCCCCATTTTATATATATATAAAACATCCCATAACAATAATACTCCACAATCCTCGTTCTTTTTTTTTTCTTCATTCCATGTAACAAACATAAGTTCCCATCTCCACCAAAAGTCATAAACATATGGGCCCCTCCACTTACATCGAAAAAATTCTACCGATTATTTTGAAAATGAGAAAGTAGGGGGTCCAAATAATATGCCAAACTCTACAACAAATACTGTGGCAATAATTAAATAAAATTGAGTGACTTCTCACGTAATAATCAATACCGTGTGCTACTATGCAACCACGCGTATTATTGTACTTTTACTACCGAGTAGTTTAACAGTAACAATGGTAAAACTTCCCGCCGTTATTTTTAATAAAATATTTTTGTCGTTTTCTCAAT